>JASFAT010004029.1:0-16868 GCA_031353405.1 Baronia brevicornis | reverse complement strand
GTTTCGCTACGATGAATGTGAGAGGAGGAATAGATGACAAGATAGATGAGATTTATCAGATGATGGATACTAGACGAATCGATGTTTTGTGTGTAAATGAGACGAAACGGAAAGGTAATTATACCAACACCCATGACCCCTATACAGCGTTTTGGTCTGGAGTACCTGTGACCGGCAGAGGTAGTCAGGGTGTGGGTATAATCCTTTCCGCAAGAATGGCTAAGTGTGTGAAAGAATACAAGTATGTGAGCCCAAGACTTCTCTGGGTCAGAATGAAGGTTGGCCTGACTCGAGTCTTTGTCCTCGGCGTATATGCGCCGCAAGATATCGGGTCGAGGAGTTCCCCAGAAGTCATCAAGGAGAACGAGAAGTTCTGGGAGAATGTAAGGGAAGTTTTAGATGAATGCAAGGAAAACGAAAGAATAGTTATGCTCGGAGATTTTAATGGTTGGGTGGGTGTAAAGCGTGTTGGATATGAAAAGGTTCTTGGTACTTTCGGTGATGAAAGAGTGAATGAGAATGGAAAGAGTTTCCATTCTCACACACAGAGACTCCATTCCAAACATACATCAAGTATGTTTGGAATGGAGTCTCTGTGTGTTAAACACTTGGTTTGCGCACAAGAAAATCCATATGTATACCTGGGAAAGGGAGCGAGAGAAGAGTGATTTTATTCGAGGATGATGTTCCTTATTTTTGCAGGTCGCCAATATAGTACAGTCAGCTTAAACTCTGATTTTAAAATCTTTCTATAGTTTCCGAAACTTTATCTTGAACTTAGCTCCTAAGATACTTAAATTATAGGACTGCATGACTTAGGGTCTAGAACAGTTGACTTTTAGGCAGAAAGTTCTGGATTCCAATCCCTATTGAAATTAAAATTGGCTTAAACTCAAAAACTTTTTTCAGATGTAATTTATGAAAGGCATTGTGTCTCGAAAATACTACCATTCAAATTCTTCAATCGTTTTGAAAAAATTATTCACATTAATATATCGTAGCTGAAACCTTTGAGATTTATCGCAAAAGATTGTATTGGCTGAATCGACTAGGATAAAATTAAAATCAACATGAAATGCTTCTTAAATTCTCTACTAATTTTTATTTATTAAATCATTGAGAGAAGAATCCTCGAATTGGCCGATAAAAGTTAATGAATTGCTTAGATGCATATCCCTCTTATAACTTCTATTTTATCTGTAAACTGTAAATGTATCTCTATTTAATATTTGAATTTTCCGTGTTATCGCGTTTAACACGTCTGCGTTCTACATCTATCCGGCATGGAAGTATGATGGCGGCGTCGGACTACCTCTAAAGAGGTCACCCGGTCTTCGCTAACTGTTGTTCGGATGTCACCTCTACCACCTGCGTTAATGATGTTAGTTGTATAAATTGATGTAAATATGCATTCCAAGTTACATATCGTGCACGGTCTACTTTCTTTGACCGACTAAACACAACTCTTAACAGGTCTTGCTGACATGTGTCTATGACAAAATAAAGATAAACAAATATATGTATGACGTTAACGTCTTCCTCAACTGTTCGCAGATTGGCCTTTTTTATTTGGATAGACGCTGCTGCTTTTCTAGCATTTGCTCCCATAATCGCCTCTTGCGACATCCTCGGAAAGACCCTATTCTATGGTGAAAGGGGTGACCCTATTCTATGGCAGGAACCATACTGCGAAGCTGTATAAAGTAAATATTAAAACAAATTAGAAATATTGTATACATGTATATGACAGTACTCTTATTATTAAAGATGATTGTTATAAAAAATAAAGTGTTGACCGTTGTGATTTATCAATTAACGTACATTGGATCTACATGTGTGTACAATCTTGGCCATCTTTGCAAATAGTAGAAACCTATCGATAATTGTGTGATGCTTTTCGCTCGTAGCTCCAAATTAGGATTTCCTGTATTATCAGTACCACCATAAATACAGAAATAATAAGAGCAGACATTTTAAAAATACTGCCCTAATTCAAATATTTGCCCTGATGCGGGAATCTTTGACCTTTCGGTCGGAAAGTAAACGTTTTGTGACTCCGCCATTTGGGTCTTCAAATTAAGTATAACTGAATACTAATTATCCTGTTACACAAATAAACAAATGTGCATCTGTGTGTTAGCTGTATATAAAGTAGCATGTCTGAGCGTGCGAGTGTATATTTTCTCTGGAGAAATTTGTTTCCTAAACACTTAATATATGTGTTTTATGTTCGGCTTGCACCCATACTTTTGCTACATCACTAAAAATAGTTATACTATTGAAATTAACTATACTACCCCGCCTACCTTCGCTAAGTGCTGCATACCAGGGGCCAAAGTATTGTTGATGCTATTAAATAGAACTTACTGTTCACTACAAAGAAAGTTAGAAACGCTTTGGACACGACAACTGTGTGAACACAATAAGCAATTTCTTCTATTTATCATTGTCTGCATTTTTCTTTAGCTTTGAAGTTACCCAAAGTGCACAGAGTAGCCAATTTGTTCTCTGATTGAGAGTAAATAAAGATTATCCATGCGCTTTACTTAGATTCTGATCATGTTGCTAATAAATACCAAAAACAAAATATTTCTTTTTGTAATGTCTTCTATTCAAATGCCATAATTCTTTTGTGACTCCGAATCTAGGGTTTTTTTAATAGTCCATATATATCCCACTACTGGGCACAAATAGAGAGGCATTTCTGGGTTGAATGGACATTAATTCACCACGCATATCCAAGGGAAAATTGCAGCTTAATATGTATTCATTTTTTATAATTATTTTTTATATTATATCTCTGTCTATCTATATCTCTATTTATAAATTTAAGCTATGCTTAATCTACCCTTTTCATTTTTTTATTTTTATATACGTAAATATCTGATAATTTGCATAAATTATTGAGAAGATATGGTGCCTATATATTTTAATGCAACTATTTTCTAATGAATTAAAAATTATGTTCCGTGAACCGTTAACCCAGTGACCCTGTGCGGCCCTGGCGCGGTGCATTGAACTTGATGCTTCTACAAGCGGGAAACTAACCTCACTTTCGATCGACACGGAACTTACTAGTCTACATCTCATCTTAAGAACTAGAACTGTTGTAGCTACAACTAGCTATTTTAATTATTCCATTTGCGCGTGGTCTGAAACGAAGTGTTATTATTTTTGACTTTATAATTGTAAATACCGCATGATACATGAAATACATATACAAATTCATTCCTATAATATATATGTATGTATGTGTAAAATTTAATTTTGTATTTGATTAACAGTATAATTTGATAATTTACCTCTTTACGCACGCGAGAGGTGTATACTAGATAGTAATTACTTCGTATATTAAGGCAGAACAACGTTCGTGCCGATGACAAGGCGCGCCGAGCAAACATCGCGACGATAGGTGAAAGCAGCTCGGTCTGGTTGCGTGAACGACACTACCTTGGAAGGTTAACATTTTTCTATTTCGGAGTGAGGGCTTGAACCTGCAACTCGACACTCGCTCTCAACTTTCATCGGAAATTCACCGGGGGGAAAAAAGAGCTGCCAATAAATATCTCCTGCATTCAACATTACATAGTCCTCTTTTATAAATTTTCACTTTTTTTTATGTGACTTCAGTGAAACTAAAACCTTTCGTAAGTTGGTTTCTCGTGTGTTTTTGAGTCTGTTTTCATCCCACTTACTGACCGGTTCAACGCACGATCCGCTTTCTAAAACTCCACATAATTCTGTTGCGCATGCATCGCACACGGATATGAGTGTTTGAGTAATATATTATTTGACTCAATAGATTCCTAAGTAGTTGTTAGTACAATATATATTTCTCAGTAAATTTAGTAATGCTTTCTGATGATACTATATTTTAGTTAATAAGGTTTCTATCATTTGATATTTTACCAGGTTGCGAACATCAGACCATAGATAGACAAATTATTTAACTATTCTTTAAATATGTCAGGAAATTGAACAAGAGTTGTTTATGGTATTTCTAATATTAAATATGCTTTGTTCACAAATATTTAAAAAAAACAATAGATTTGTTTATCAACTTTCTTATGGCTAATAGGTTAATAATTAAAAAAATATATATATAAAAACTAATAATTAATTAAAAATTATTCCATAAGTATTATTATTATGTTGCATGATCAGTACAACATTACTAGAATAATTTGTTAATAACATTGCAAAAATGTAAATATTGACGATCGTAATCTGTTAGATTTTTTTCTACACAAACACACCGTTTACCTGAACTGAAGGAAACGGTACAATAGATGCAAGATAGACATACCGACTTATTAGTAACTCGAATCAACTTCTCGATATGTAAAGAGAATAATCATAAATTGTCGCCATATTGACAATTTTTGGTTATGTTTTTATTCGATTCCGGTCGGCGAATGACAAGATTCTTTTTGTGGCGTCACAACTTTCACTTGAACTTTTTGGGGCATGAGAGGAATGACTCAAGCGACTGTCGAGATTTAAAGACCAAATTAATCAAAACGTTACCTTTGAAAGTACAAATATATATCGTCAGTAGTGATATTTTTGTAGTAATTTTCTGACATTTGACTGCCTCATTTTATGCACGTGTACTATAAATAATACTATTGTAGTTTTAGAATATAAATAATATACATTTTCATCCAATACCCATCTCGGTAGTATAGTTTTATTACTTGTTTCTTTAAACTCGTCTCTTGAATATATTAAAGCCACACCAACCAA
The DNA here is from genome assembly GCA_031353405.1 of Baronia brevicornis. NCBI lineage: Eukaryota > Metazoa > Arthropoda > Insecta > Lepidoptera > Papilionidae > Baronia > Baronia brevicornis. The sequence goes on along the minus strand of JASFAT010004029.1, from coordinate 12,122 downwards.
ATAAAAAGTGTCCAAAACTATTTGAAAAAAGATTTAAAAAAGTAACGAAAATTTTGGGTTCCATTCTACAATCGTACCATTGATGTCTAATATATTTTTCTAGCATAAGCGCTATTTCAAGTAGCTTACTTAGAATGGTCAAAAAGAAATGTAGTAATATCAAAAATTTTGCTAATTTTCTTTAAAAATAATAAGTTTTGTCACACAAAAATATACTACATAATAACACAAAAATATACTTTAACTTTAGTTTTATTAATTTGATATACTATACAATTGTATAGTATATCAACTAAATATTTACTACAACTACTAATAATTGTGAATATACAATTTGCGGTTACTACACTAATGTACAAGAAACATTCCGCTACCCGGTGATGGTAGTGCAGTGAACATGCAAGCAATTTGTCAACCATTCCGATCGTGGCAGCTTTCTTCGGCAGTTTCGATGTACTCACTTTATCGGTATTTCAAGACTTCTTAACAATTATTATGAACTCTTTTTTTCTTAAATTATTTGCTTTGACCAAATTGATAAATATTTTTTTAAATAATTTGAATAATCGATGGAATTGAATTTCCACCTGAAAATATTGTTATACAGTTAATACTTCCTAACTGTTTGCTAGATTTTAATATAATCAATAAACTTTGCAATATCTTAATCGTTGTATGAGTGTATGTAAAAATTTATAAGGACTCAATTTCATGCATCACTTGCGTGGCTGATGTGATCACCGTCCAGGAATGTTTGTTATACATCCTTTAAATAATTATTACTGTTACAACCAAATCAAAAAATAATTGCAGAAGAATGAACACGGAAATCAACGTCTGTGTTCTGATATTGATCCGCTTGTTGCGCTCTATTAACAGAATAGAACAATTAACTACGCGATCCGTTAAGAAGCTTAATGAGACCACCATTCTGGTACACAAGATTCTGCGAATATAAAACACTGCATATCATATATTTACTAAAAATAAAGCTTATATAGTTATTAAAGTAAATAAACACACTTCAAAATATGTACATACATACATTTCGCCAAAGCTATATTTAAAAAACATATACGTATTGATTTAATGCAAAATATTATGCGATTTTTTTATATTATCATCATCATCAGTTATAAATGGTGTAAAGTTAACATATTAAATACTTTAAAATTTTACCAAATGAATTCTTTAACAAACTAGCAAGTATTTGGCTGTATAATAAATACGATTTCCACGAATACTCTAAATTAACAGTCAAATTGACTTTCATAGACTACAAATTAACGCGAAATATAAAATACTCTTATTTCGCGTTAATTTCTTCCTCATATATGTACATAGTTACGTGGGAAAAAAAATTAGGTGCGGATTAGTTCGTTAATTCTTAAACACTGGAATTGTAAAAATTTTCATTTTACGGTTTAAGTCACTCAACATGTTTGCGTGAAATGACGTATTGTTTCTAAGGTAAGACCCCGTCCGATTCAGGGTAAAGGATACACTTTTCAAATTTCGAAAGTGAAGGCCAAATATTAACATGTCTATAGCGAAATGCAGAGCGGAGCCTTGTTGACGTCTTGTTGAATACCGTGAAACTTTCGTGACTGATTCAAGGCATGTTACGCCTGTGTGACGAATAATTTTATTTTCTTTTCTTAATTTTTCAAATTAAAAATGCATGATTATTACCCATTGGCATTTATCCTATATTTTTCATTATTAAGAAGAAAATTTAGATACAATTTTGAATGTGAGCTTAACTCGTGTTACTTTTGTAAATAATGAAATGTAAAAAAAATATTAACTTCTAATTAAATCCAAGTTTAGTAATCACAAATATTTTCTCTTTACTTTACTTAATTTTCAACACTAATTAGTCGCACAGCACTATTATAAATCTTCGTAAGCTGTATCAACGATCCTTATTCTGTGTTTGTATAGTAAGGAATATAATAAATATATTTTAAAGCATTGCATAAAGTAATTCTCGTGTTTATTTTGTAATAAACTTTGTTTAAGTCATTTTTTGTTAATTTTCAATGTTATGTATGCTAATAGAAAAACCTTTAAGAACCCTTAAAAATAAATACCCTTAAAGTATTGTACATTGTGAAGTGTATATTGTGTTGTTATGGTAATTTCTATAAAATACTTAATATGGTAAATTAATTTGTACATTACCATAGTAACCTTGTTAAGAATTATCTTATTTAAATATTGTTAGTAAATTCGCTAATAGCTTACATAAATATGGGAACTTCAATGTTCCACGTAACTTCTTCCCCAGCATTTCATTTAGTCATTGATTGTAGATAAATATACTGCCTTTAAATTCAACTATATATTTTTAATTTATTTATGGAGCGTCTACTTATTTTATTAATATTTTTTAACATATATTTTATATAAAAAAGCTAAATAACTTTGATAATTTCTAAAATATTCATTGTGGGTTATAAAATTAAATTTTGGTTATTTGTATAGAAATGTTTACAAATAGAATCGTTAAACACAAATCATAAAACTAACTGTCATAAAACTGTAATGTTTTTATCAGTTGAATAATTTGAAACTAATTTCAAATTAAACAAATGAAAATTTTCGGCGCTAGTAACAAAGAGAAAGTTTTCGTACATTCATTTTGAAGTGAAATATAGAATGGATAATTATAGTGACCGCCGTCTGCTATAAAAGTAATTTCACTACAATCACTGCGACACGTTTTCAAATTAATTTTTACATGGATTTTTTGTAAAGTGTTACTTTGTTGAGACCTCATAAGTAAAAACCATAGGCATGTGGTTGCTAAAAGTTCACATGAAGAAGGTGAACTGTTTCCAGTAATCATCGCTTACCTTTTATCTCGTACCGGAATGGGCAATCACTAAATCACTGATCACTGATAGTTATCTTCTTCGATGTTGCCTGAGCGTCACTGGTGAAAGTGCGTGTTGCTTGGGCGTGAGTTTGACTTGCAATGAGTTGTACGCGGTGAAGTTCACATTATATATAAGATGACCCAGTTACAGTGGTAGCAACTAACTGTGCTGTACGATTAATGGTCAACCTGTTCCTCATCCTGTTATTTATTTTACATATCAGGATAGACCTTGTCAAGGACATGTAGATCACAGTTAAAAGTTCACTATTTAAAGCTTCAGTTAATTTTAAACATCATTGAACAAATCAATGTTGCTTTTCGATTTGTACTATTATACTATGTTTTACGGAATTGTTATTTGTTTGAATATTTCATAAGCATCATCAATGACATGTGCTGTGTAGTTCCTGGCATAGAATCAAAGACCAACCTATTTCTTCCCACGGTCTTTATCGTCTTCTTCTTCTTGATTTTTAAAACTTTTTAAAAATAATAAACAAGCACATGTCATTGATGATGCTTATGAAATATTCAAACAAATAATGGTAATGGTAAAAAAAGCAAGCAGTAGTTTGCTTTGTAGTTCCCGTCATAGAATAGGGCTTCCCCATTTAATTCTAATTTCGTTCCAGTTTTGTGTCTTTAACGGCAACAACCCTATGAATGAGACTATTCTTTAGAAAGTATTAACTCTACTCTAGTCTCTCACTCCAGTTTTGCGTTAAAATTGTTTCAATCCACCAGGGTTATAATTATCTCACGTGGTACAAGGTAAAAAATTATGTTGATCTAAAAATTAATAAAATGATTGTGACGTTTTGTTTTGTTTATTTATTTTGTATACTCCGATAATCAGCTTGATATTACACTTCAAAACATTTTCATATTATACATGTTCTATATCCATCATAGAGAGATTTATAACCAGTAGACTATTTTTGGCTGATGGTGGTGTTTTTGATAATGAGTTGGGATTTATACAAGTCAGAAACAGTTTTGTTGTACTAAGTATAATTCGAAAATTAGAAATTTGTTCAGTGTTCATACTATTATGACCACCATCATCCTACGACAGTCGACTGCTAAATGGCTATATTTAGCAGTCGATATCCCAAGCTACGCCACTATCATCTCAAGAGGTAATAAATAATTATTTCACTTCAATCAAGCTTCTAAAAACAAAGATAATGAAGTTCATTGCACTGGGAAATTAAGATTCAATAAAGGTTCTGCCGAAGTATTGATAATTTCGTAGTTTTCATGTGCCTTTTTTTAATTTGCCTATATTGCTATACTTATGAAAATAACGAATCCTAATATGTACGATTTCAATTGAATACTAAAATTTTATACAGCGACGTAGAAAGTGACACCGAAATCAAAAATTCCTTAATGCTCGAAAGGTAGCGGCTATATTTTAAAAGATAATACACGTGATAAAGTGTTTTATACACTACTTTATGAATTCTTTTCCTTTTATTTGTTTATGGCGTAACAAATAATCTTATCACTAATCACATTTATTTAATGGAATTTCTAAAACAAAAATTTTTTTAACGATGTTTATTCCACATAATGAGAAAATAAATAATATTTATTTTCATTTTCCTGTTCTTAGTTGTTACACCTCTGTATCGTTAAGATCTACCCCGCATCTATTTCCAAACAATCTTTATCCCACAAATATCCTTTAGTCAAAAACCATAATATGCATTACCATACTAGGTATTTTAAGGAAAGAGAAAACTCCTTTTGCTCTCTCTTTACTTCCCTTTTCCCCACCTATTATTCTCATTTTTGCCTGCGGTAAGCAAAGTATAAAGTATATACTTACCATCAAGTGACACGCTACCTGGTTTGCCTACCTCTTTCATAAAAAGATAACTGTACAGAATTTCTCGCTCAAAGTTGTTGAAAACATCAAACCTTTTTTTGTGTTTTTTATTGTTCATCTTGCTCGTTAGTTTCTACTAATCTCTTTCATAAAAATTAAAAAAAATATGTGTTCATAATCATCATCATCATTGTCAGTCCACGGCTGTCCACTATCGGACATAGGCCTCACCCAAGGCGCGCCACTTAGCTCGATCTTTGGCTACACGCATCCAGCCTCTGTTAGCCGCTTTACTCAGATCGTTGCTCGTTTTTACAATATAATCTTCTAAAAGGAACTTTTAATTTAAATAAGATTTTTGCTTATAAGAAACTTTATATGTACCTTAATATTTTTTATATTTTCCTCAAATCTTTAATATTGCGACGAGTCAGCAAGAAAGTAACGGCATTTACTTTCGCTTGGTTCCTTGAAATGTTACGCAATTCAGCTTAACAAATTACCGTCTCCGTGTCTCTATTTATACTTATATTACTTTAGTAGACTGAACAATACGATATTAATATTGCAATTTATACAATCGAAATAAATATTACGTGCATTTTTATTTACTGAACGTTTCAATTTTTTAAAACAAATATTTTGGCATGTCTGTTCGCTTCAAAGTAAAAGTGTTACCAAATAATTGAGCCGAACTAATTGGAGTACACGAAACACGCAATATTCTAGTTTTAAATTTTATTTTATTTTAATATTGTATATGGAAAAATCGACTATTAAATTTATTTCACAGTATTACCAAAGTATATATTATAACTATATAAAATATGTTGGTAGGTGTAAACTTATTTACTAACTATTTATATAAATTATCAATGTAAAATATACACAGATAAAACGCATAAATGTAAATATATGTACATACAGACATTGTTTATATCCTATTAAGAAATTTCGTAGAATATTACATTGTTATATTATATATTTTCTACATTTTTGCTTTTAAAATATATTTCGCATTTTTCGTGGGTTGATTACCCCCGGATTTGAGTAGTGGAATTATTTTATTCTCAAATATGTTTGGAATATAATTATGTTACTATTAACATTTATGACCTTTATGCTTTACTATTTAATTTATTCATCAACAATTAGTTTTTAATAATATGCATTTAATATTATAATACAAATTTAATATTTTAATATATAATATATTTCTAAAATGCTCAAAATGTACTGTTAAGTGACCTTGAGGTTTCTATTAGAGATTATCTAAAGTCTACGGCAGGCGAGCCGTTTCCACTAAGGTAATCGGAATGCGGCGTGTCCTTCTAGGTCAATACACAAACGATAATAGGCTGTCATTGACCAGTAAGAACGAAAGCCAACATTTCGCTGGCCCACTGGCCTACTCGCGCATTTACATTCGATACCAATTTTGTTTACTTCCACTATTAAGTATATGCGACGGTCATTTAGCTTAGTGATTACATTACGAGACTTTTTGGCCGAGGATTCTGAATTTAGATCCCGATCGAAACTGAAATTTGTTTTAATAAATATAAATAAATAAAACTAATTTTCGGGCACACATAGAGGGGATGGATGAAAGACGACTGATAAAGGAAATCTACGTTGCGAATGTTAATGAAAGGGTCGGAAGGGGAAGACCAAGGAGAACATACCATGACGAAATTGCTAAAGTTCTTAAGAAAGGCCAGGTCAAAAGTACCCTTAACCGGCGAGTTTGTATGAAAAGAGTGATGAGTGTGGATGAAGCAAAGAAATTGTGCCGAGATCGTAACAGGCGTGGTAATATAGTGAGATGGTATGTATGTATGTATGTAATTTTCGGGCCCCCTGGATGGAGTTAGTTTATGTACACGATGCACAGGTTTAAAGACTTTCCAAATTCCTCTTCAATATTATAAAAAGAATCGTTCCAATGGAGAAAGGAAGATTCAAACGAGAAAGCGCATCCTCTGTGCTTTTTTTTTAACAGCCCATATATGTCTCACTACTGAGTACGGGCCTCTCCATTTCTGGAGGGACGGACATTAACCCACCACGCTTGTCCAATGCGGATTGGCTTACCAGACTCGGAATAAATATTTGTAATCTATACAAATATTTACTGCGATGGGGGGATCATACCCGCGACCATTGACTCCGCGGGCAGAGGGCCCCGTCACTGAGCCATTTGGTCGTCTTTGTGCTTAAGGCACTAAAATGTATTTGTATTGTTGACACTTTTGGGATTTCTTGGTAGGGGTTGCTGTAGCTTTAATACACACGTCTGCATTTCGACCAGGTAGGTAGTCGCTTCTATTGAAACTCCTATAGTGTCCTGTACCAGAATGGAGACGGGAATGAGCAGTAGGCTAACACTCTTGAGGGAGATGATGAACTCACATGACGTATTAAAATCTGCATAGAGATATTCACGATCCGGGGAAGCATTATCCCCGTGAGATGTTGTTTGAAATCTACGATACCTTCGACGGTGCGATAAATTACCGATATTAAAAATATATTAATAATATTTAATATTTTATTATCTACAACCTTATAGGTTACAAAATAACTCTTACATTAGAAGTATCATAGAAAGTGAAGTATGTACCGATGTTCCAAATGTGAACCAGAACGTGTCATTAGATACCACATGACAATAGGTTTTGATTTTGAGTCAAGCTTACATACCTTAGACGTTTGTTGTCGTAAGTGAAAAGTAACAGGTTATATTTCCTCTATTCATTTTTAGTTAGATGCTATGTTTATTTGCAGTGAAAGACTATAATTCATAACCGTGTAGACTATTAATTAAATTAAATAGCCATAATTTAAAAATTGTAATAATCGCTTCTTTCTGTGTGTCACGTCCGGTACTCTACAAGATTCGTTCCATATCATATCCTCGTTACCTTCACATAATGCCCAAAACTTAATGTTATAAGGTAGATTTTATTAAAACTTTTGTGCACAAAGGAGGCACAACAGCTCATTTCTTTCATTCAAGCATTCTCATTTCAACCTGCGGGTGAAACTGAAAAAATAGTTTGAGAGGTAGTGCAACTAGTTAACTCCAAAAATAGAGAAAAACCTAAACAATATTTGTGTATACATATTAATAAGTTATTGAAATATGTACTATTTATACTATTATATATAAAAACTAAGTCACCGACAAGGTTTTCGGAGTTAGCAAACTGACAATGGGCTGGTCACGTGTGTCGAAGAATCAAAACCCACTAAGGTAGACGATTGTTAGAATTGAGATAGTGTCTTGGTAAATGTACTGTCGGACACCTCTTGACTAGATGGAGCAATGATCTACGCAGGGTAGCTGGCAGAAACTGGAATCGTCAAACCGAAGTTACGTGGCGCGTCTTTTGGGAGGCCTACGTTCTGTAACTGACTGCCACTGACACACATTTAAAATAAGAACGTATTAAAATCCAAACATTTTATTTGCAGTTATTGTCTATTAACCTATTAGAAGGTCTGGTAAGGATCTGAACCGCAATTAAAACCAACTTTGGTATTCTGGTAACCATACTCTATGTCGGGAACTGCACAGTAATCAACAGCATATCTAGATATTAATTGTTTAAGCCTTGAGCACAATGCTTTAGGTTTTATCTTCAAAAGAGATGTTTACGGTGGTTATATTAAAAGCAATTTGTAGAATTGTGTATAATATTATCCATACCTCTTGGCTTGCTTTTTTTTAATTCTTTATTTGTATAATGTGAGATGTAACAAGACTAAAAGAAAAGACGTATAAAAGCTCCATCATATTGCCACAAAAATTTTATCTAAAAGGTGTTTGCAGTTTTTGATTCATTATAAATTTATTTAATAATAGCACACAGCTCTTTCAGTTGCGGCAGAGAAAGTGAGATGATACAAAATTTTTTACTTCCTGTGTCATTTATGTTCGACCAAGAAATATAAGACTGGTCACTTAATGTCTTTTTTCAATTCGTCTTCTGCAATGAATGAACGGTTGTAATTTATAAAGAATACTTGTATTTTTATCTTGAAGAAAATTAGGCGTTTTTTTTGTCGACGACCGACACATTACTTTCTCTACACGCATTGAGAACTTTGTAATGCGACGTCAAAGTATAGCTGATTCACGTACCAACTTCACTTGCTGACGCTATAAGCATAAAGAAAACATTTAACATTTCTATTAATTGTTCACCTGTAGGGTCTAATTAAAATGTTAGAATTGAATATTTAAATAAAATAAAATATTTTTTTATAATATTGTATTTAATTATTCAATATTTTACATACGAATAATTATTGAAATTCTTTGAGTTTTTTTCCATAAAAGGTTTTTCCAAGTATTTTCAATTTTACTAGTCCAGAATCATGACACAGAAAATTTTAGTTATTTATTTTTACACATCCTGCACCTGCACCATAATAAGATAAAATTTAATTTATAAGACAATTTAAACAAATATAAACTTATTTTAATGTCCATATTTCCAAAAATGGTTGGGTCTGTACACAGTAGTGGGATAATATATGTGATGCAAAAATTATTTTATTTAAATACACATACTTATAAAGATACATATGTACATTTAAAAATGGGTCGCATTAATAAATAATTAAAAATACATAAATAAATAAATACATAAAGTAGGAACATATCTCTTTTTGTAGTTGGTATCTCGTATGTATAAGTTATTTTAGCAAATGAAACATAACGGTACAAAACAGTACTCTCGCACACTGACCGGTGCCACCTCTGAGCGTCGCAGTTGCTTCGAATGATCTCTCCATTGATGTCAACTCAACTTTCTTTGCGGACCTACTTAAATTCGTTTTATGTAACTCCGCTCACTGTCCCCACATCGTTCATTGATCTACTATTATCTTATTATTACATCACCTGTCATTGTAAAACAATTAAAATAATGACATTCAGTATTCCCCTAACACTAAATTTTACTAATTTCAATATTTTTTTTTCATGGATCTATCATGAAAAATAATATTGAAATTTATAGGATGCCGGTTACTGGGAGGTAAGTAACCATTGCCCATAATTATTAATTGATAAAAAATAAATAAATAAAATAAAAATAATATAATAAATAAGTAACACCTGGGGCTACAGATGCGTCGCCTACTTTAGGGTAAGAATGTAAATAATGGAGTAATGAGAATACTGATGGGAAGAAGGAAATAAAACACCTTGATCCCGATACTCTAGTGTAACTCAACTCTACTGTACTGTACTCTAGTGTACTCAAGTGTAATTATTAGTGTTTCATGTATAAACAGAGCTCTTTGAGGCGCATAACTGTAGTATGTTCATGTCTTTAAAATTCGTCACAAAAAAGTAATAAATTTGGAATATGAGACCTACAAACGTAAATAAATGAATTTCTAATTAGTTTATCTAATATATGGTAATTTATTTTTAAAGAAAAATAGGTAAACGAGTAAGCAGTTCACTTAATGGAAAGTAATCTTTACTACGCCCATTGCCTATTCAGTGCTTTTCTTTTAGGGCAAGATTTAATTAGTAGGAAAGTAGAAGGAGAGAAGAATGTCCCATCCATGGGTGTGGACCTCCCCATTTCTGGAGGAATGGACATTAACCCACCGCGCTTGTTATACTTGCGACCATTTATCATGAAAGCGGTAGTTTTGTCATTAAAGCAATCAGAATTAGCACGGCGGTAATAAAAGGGGATCATAATTGGAATTCGGTTTTTCATGAAAATATATTTTAAATATCATACATGTAAATAGAAAAGGAAAAAGACAAAGAAGAAAGTTTACAAATAATTAAAAGCAAAGGGAAGGTTAATGTAGTAATACATTGATAAATGTATCACTAATGTAATAAAACTTTTTATTTGTATATATTAAGACCTTTTATATTATATTACATTTTAAATTCGTAATTTTTAAATTTAAAATAAAATAAGAAATAAATTGTTTTATAAAAACGAAAGCATCAATTCGACTGACGTCTTTCGATAATATATTTTATAATAGGTAATATATTTTATCGATGTAATATATTTACCCGGTATTATATTTAATATATTTAACCGGGTAATATATTTTATCGATTGCAAAAAAAAGACGAGAGCCTGCTCAGCTAGTTCCACCTAAAGACAAGAACAGATAATGTTGGTCACTGTCCCGATGACTGTGTTCGCAGCAGGTGTAAAATGCCTAGGTATAAGGGATACACACAAACTAAGTGTGAGAAGTGTGGGGTAGCCCTTTGCCTAACTAAATCCAAGCATTGTTTTAAAGAATTTCACATGTAAATAATTTAATTTGATTTTTTTTAAAACATTTCTTGAATACAATAGTGTACAGTAAATGCATAGTGTTGTATATCTGCAACATAAAGTTTTTTAATAAATGAGAGTAAAAAATATTATATATATATATATATATATATATATATATATATATATATATATATATATATATATATATATATATATATTCCTGCATCGTAGTGTACTTATCGGCAAGATATATTATATATTTTTTTAAAGTATAAATAAAAGTCATGCATTTAAGGGTTAAAAATAGAAAGTGCTGCATGGACAAGTGCTAAGCGATTAAAGTATGAATATGAAATGCAAGAAATATTCTATTTAACGGTATACCGATAATGAATATACAAAATACAAGGCTAAATTTACATAATTAACAGAACATATCAAACTACGTACAAACATCATTTTGATACTGTCTAATAATTGCAATTAATTTGACGTTAGTTTGAAAAAAATGTTTTTTACTTGTATAAAAAGTAAATTTTAAGTAGAGGCTGTTTATCTTTGCGATCGTAACTCGCGTTTATTGCCTAAATGAATTTACACTTTTGCGGTATATATTCTAGAGAGAATATTTTAATATAAGTCAACTTACAATATTTAGTTATAGATTTATTTAGTTAATTCCAATCGACTGTTCTTATTTTGGTAATTTTTTTCTTTCCACGCACCACCACTCTGTGGAACCAGCTACCTTCGGCTGTCTTTCCGAACCGATATGACATTGGTACCTTCTAAAAACAAGCCTACACATACATAAAAGGCCGGCAACGCTACCGCGACTCCCGCGAAGTCGTGGTTGTCTATGGGCGGCGTTGACTGCTTTCCATCAGGCTTGCTCGTTTGTCCTCCTATCCCATAAAAAAATTAATAAATGTTAACACAAATCAGTCGCAAAGTATTTGCCTTCAGAGTGAGAGCTTAAGGGATCAATTATCACATCAGTGTTCATGTCTATATGGTCAATATGTATCATATTTGGCTTACCGGTGAAATTCAACGGTTGCGGGTTCAAACCCCGCATAGGGATAAATATATATAGTGCGTGCAAATATTTATTTCTCGTAAGCGG
>JASFAT010002513.1:0-104680 GCA_031353405.1 Baronia brevicornis | reverse complement strand
AAATAGTTGACAATTGTATTCATTATTCCTAAGCCACGTTGCTCTATTAATGTGGCTATTTTATAACATGATTGGTAGCTTCTTAGAAGGTACACATTTCTGGGTATGACATTATTTAAATGAAATCTTCTAGAACTTCAAATCGTTCTTAATTATATGACCACAACTGTAATTACTATAAATGATTAATGGAGGACTTTACACTTTGCGGAAATTCATTACTATGTGGACAGTTAGAACTTTCACTTAGCTAAGATTCGCGACAAGCAAGAAGACTTAACGGTTGTCTTCCTTAGAGTGTAGTGGAGAGTTGCTGATGGCCGTTTTTCGGTAAGATTTCCCCGTAAATCCACTTCTTCTATTAGAAAACACATATTATTATTTTTTTGTTTTTGTTTGCTTGTCGCGGACCTAAGCAAAGTAAAAGTTCTAACTGTCCACATATTTTATGTAGACGAAAAAGTTGTTTTGATGACAATAATTTCGAACCTGGGAACTGGCTCGATGTCCTTGTTGTGTGCAGCCTCGCCGTTGGAATGAAAATGCACCGCTGACACCCTGCCTCGCCGATTGCCGAACCAGTACGATGGGAGAAGGCAGAACCATGGCTTCTGCTTAATGCCGTATTCGCCTGGACGATATTAATATGATTAATAATAAATGAAAATTAAAAAAAAAAACGGTGAACAGAATCATTATCAACGAAATCAATCTTTATTACTGGGGAAAACATTATGCCCATCTTATAATTCTTTTATACTTGCAAGCACTATATATACATATTGTATATATATATATTTTTCACAATCTTTATATGCTGGAAACAGCCACCCCACTTGTGAAGGAATGGACAATAATCACCTACTATTATTGTTTGTCCAATGCAGATTGGCGGGGTTGCCAGATTAGGAAATATCTATATGGACAGTCAAAAGTTTTACTTAGCTAAGATCCGCGACAAGCAAAACAATAACAGAAAATTAATAATGTGTGTTTGTAATGTGTGTGTGTAAAAGTTGACTTTTAGGTTGTCTTCGGCGAAACACGTGTCGTTTACAAGATGGAAAAGTGATAATGTGTGTTTGGTGTTGTGGATAGTGGTTGGTGGGTGGAGAATTGATGGCCGATTTTCGGTAAGTTTTTGGTTTAAGTTCCAAATAAATCCACTTAACCCAACGGAAAAACACACATTATTAATTTTTTGTTATTGTTTTGCTTGTCGCGGATCTTAGCTAAGTAAAACTTTTGACTGTCCATATAGTGATGGATTTCCGCAAAGTAACGCCTGACTCCATTAATAATAGAAAATATGTGTTGGTAAAACATATATTTATTCCGATGTGGGGGTCGAACCTGCGACCATTGATTCCGTGAGCTTTATACTTTTTAATCTGCTATATATACTTTTAGACAACCAATGTAAGAAATAATATATATACAACCTAATCCACATGCTTTTTACAGGGTAGTACCATCATTTGCTGCATATTATGTATGGATATTTATATGTATTATTTATTATGAATATATATTTCAAACGATCGACAGTTCAAGCATTCCCAAAATGTTCCAGCAACGTGTGGTCTTTTCTAGACATCGTCCTGTCTCTTTTCCGGGCGCAGCTATATTAACTGTTCTTATCCCGCATTGACAGACGTCTTGTAATAATTGTTTTAGTTATTTTTAATAGTATGTAATAATTAAAGAAATTTGCACGCCATAAGTGGCAATGTGATGGAGCTTTTATACGTCTTTTTTTCATTTTGTTACACCTCACATTATGCAAATAAAGAATTATTATTATTATTATTATTAAAAACTGACTAGGTATGACCACGTCGAGCCAATACGCGATGAGACCATAGAGGACGGTGTCCACCGCCATCATGATGAGACTGCCGCCGAAAGGTACCCCGGGACCGCTCCACAGATTATCCCAAGTCACACCCACGCCCGCCATATCCAATACCAGTGCCTGAAACAATTAAAATATAATTATATTATATTTACAGTTATAATATATTAAAATTATAATTTGGTATAATTTTGTTATCCCTATAGAAAAAAGGCGTCCAGTAAGAGAATTAGGTTTTCAATCTTAACTCTAGAATGCCGAAGAAGTAATTTTGTCTGCTTTTTAAATTTATTTAGAAAAACACTATAAAAAGTCTTAATAATATATAAATAATAAATTAATTAATTAATAATAGTAATTAATAATATTTTTAATAAGTATATATATATTATTTTTAATAATATATAAATAATTTTAATAGTTTAATTATATATACCTTAAGCATTAGTATGTTGCTGACGTGAAACCTATAGAATTTTTCCTACCCAGAGTCGTGTAACGCGGCTATAGAAGTTTCTTCAAAAACGCGGTAAAGCCAGTATAATAGGTAAATACCACACCGTCATAGAATATCAGCGTCAAGTGATATTCTATGACGACAAAATAAATGAGATCTTATTGTGTTTCTTTATTTTGAGAGACAGGGCAAAGAAGCCAGCGTGTACCCCTGATGCAAAGCAATCAACGCCGCCCATGGATAACCGCAACATCATAAGTATTAGGGAAACGTTGACTTTAAGACATATATATTTAGGGTTACTTTTTGAATGCTCCACACGTGTATGTAAAAATGTAATATCTACACGAAACAAACGTCGGTAAATTATTATTTATTTATTTATTTTATTTATACAGTTAACAGGATTATACGATAATGTACATATTTATATATTAACTATTAAGTTTTAACTACAACTCAAAATCTTACAATAATCTTTTTTTTAAATTTTCACAGATTGTAGGCAAAGATTATTTAATATTTTTTATTTTTTTAAGAGCTGTTGCTTTATTTTCAAATTTATGCCAGCAACATTATTTCGTACACATACCTAACACAACCATATTAAATGTCTTTGTTAATTATGTTATAAATTTTAAATCTATTTGTGATTCATTATCACATATATGTATGTTGTTCGTAGTCGTGACCCATATAATGTAAGGTGATATTACACAAGAATTTATTTTCTGCGTTTGTGTTCCAATTATAAAGTTATTTCAATAGTTCACTTCCACAGCCCGGATAGCTCAGTCGGTAGAGCATTGGACTTTTAATCCAAGGGTCCAGGGTTCAAGTCCCTGTTCGGGCGTTCACTTTTTTTTAATCTAATTTATTTTTATAAATTAATATATGTCGCCATTTTGTATAAGTAAACTTATGTACATACATATTTTATACTTCAGTATATATGTAATTTTAAATTAATTTTGTATGCTTTTATACTTTGGTACAATATTAATGGAAGCTTAACATGAAAATGTAAGAAAAAAATCTATAAATTATTAATTTATATTTTTTTAATTTATTAAATTTTTATTCAGTTATTTCAAATGATAGGTTAATGATAAGATAGGATTTATTACACAATATTATCGTAGCGTAGCGTATATTAGGCTAGTAGTAGCGTAGTAGCGTAGTAGGTAGCGTAATTAATGCATGCTTAAAACTATAACTATACGACTGTTCACATTTGCTAGTCATTAGTGTGCTAGTTTCAAACATGCTACTGAAAAAGTAACCTCAAAGCAAATAATTGTACACACAAGCTATTTAAGCAGCTTATTGAAGCTTTGTAAAATATCAATCACCGTGGTTCCTTATATAAAGATATAATAGTATCAGTTCTATCTGCAGATAACTCTATAATATAATAGGTTTATATACATTTTTAGCATCCACTTCGGACCGCTTCGAACTGTTTATTTTTACCTCCAAATGGTACACGGTTAGTTCTTATTTATTTTGGCTTATTAATTTTAATATTTTATTTTGGCTAATTTGGCTCATTCAAGTCTTTTGACAAAGCTTAATAAGCATTATTTCGAGCTATATTACTTTTATATTAAGGCGATTGCGTGTTCCACAGACATTCGTAACATCGATAATATCTTACGGAAAGTAATGTTCCATCTTCTCATATTTGTTTTACCAGAAACGCATTTACAGCACACTTGTCCCAGATCAGGATCAAATCGTCACAAGCATGCTCATAAGCAAACCCCACACATGTTAGAAATACCTCCCTTGCACACGATTAAAAATCAAATGACTATTAATTTTTGAGCAAGCTCGAAATAAGTATGCTCATTACTAGCAATATATCGACACACGTGCCACTAATAAGCAATTGCTCTGTATGGGCATGCTTTCGTGCTAATAATGAGCAGCACTTTAATACACTTTAAATGTATCAAATGAACTCTTTTTGCTAATGTCTAATCGGTCGTGCGTTTGAAAGAGACAGTTGAATGTAATCCAGATTTTCTTATTTAATTTTATATCTAAATTTTATGTTGAGTTTGGTACTTTTCGTCGCGAAAGGACTTTAATGACATTTTTAATACATCTCAATTGTGTTTGTTCATCTCTTTCTAGCACACTCGGGTTATCTATATTTGTTTCTTTGTCTAAGAGGTTAATAATGAAGTTTTCACGCGCTTTCTTTGTTTCTTTCCAGAATATTATGGATTGTCTTAAATAAAAAAAAACTAACCTTATCCATTGCGAGCGCGTAACAGCTTGAACTAATGAGGGAGACGAACCAGAAGGCCAGGGAGTCCGCGTTAGACACGAACACTTGAATGAAGTAGAGCCAACTCATCAAATTCACCGCGAAACTACCCAAAATGCCCGCCGTCTGTTAGAAAGAATATCATATAGACATTTTTTGAACTCATTAATTTCAGTAATACTTTATTTTTATGAAATAGGAGGGTAAACGAGCAAGCGTATCGCCTGATGGAAAGCAATCAACATATAACATACTAGCCTTTGCCCGCGGCTTCATTCATCATTTTAAATAAATATATTTTTTTTACTTAATTTATGGTTCACAATTTTGGTCATAGTGGCTTCCACATAAAAGGTAGATATATGCTGTCGCGGACTTTTATTTAGAACTATTCAAGACAAACAATCCTACGGTACATTATCTTTTTGTAACTCCAATGGTTTAGGCAGCGTACGCCAAGATAGCTCTCAGAGGCCAGATTTTTTTCCGACTTAATTGACAATGTTGACAAAATTGATATATTACGACCAAAAAAAAAATACATAAAATCATTACAAATTGTAGCCTGTATGTTATTCCGATGTATAAGCTATATTACTGCAAAGGTTCATCCAAATCCGTCCAGTAGTTTTTTCGTGAATGAGTAACAAACATACATACTCAAAAACTTTCGCATTTATAATATTATATAGGATACAAAAATATTATTTTACTTGACACTAGTTGTTAACTGTTATAGCTAACTTCCATTTAAGAAACAGAAAGAGAAAGGAGACTTTTCCCGCCACTTAAGATCAGTGTCGTTGGGTTTTTCGTTTTCATAATCTCAATATAGCGTAAAACGTCATTTTTGAAAGTTCCACTTACCCTCGCGCTGTCGAAGAACGGTGTAAGCATAAACGCGAAGGTTATAATTGTGAAGCCAAACAGAAGCATCAAGAGGAAAATGAGAATGTACGATGAATGCTGGAACACCTAAACAATAGAATATAGGTTAAAATTATTTTATTGGCGCACATACGTTTTGACATACATGTACGTAATATATTACATAAATACACACATACATATCGTCACGCCTGTCTCCCGTAGGGGTAGGCAGAGACATCAGATATCCATCCGCTACGATCCTGGCACACTTCCCTTGCTTCCTCCACACTTATTATTCTCCCCATGCAAGCCCACCGGATAAGGGTACTCTTGACCTGGCCTTTCTTCAAAATTTCAGCAATTTGATCAAGGTATGTTTTCCGTGGTCTTCCTCTATCGACCCTTTCATCCACATTCGCAACGTAAATTTCTTTAGCCAGTCGTCTTTCATCCATCCTCTCTACATGCCAAAACCATCTAAGCATACCTTTCTCAACTTTTGTCACAACACCTTCCTTAACTCCACATCGCTCTCTTATATCTTCATTTCTTATTCTATCATTCAGAGTTACACCACACATACTTCTTAATGCTCTCATTTCCACCGCATTCAGTCTGCTTTCATAACTCTTCTGCCAAACCCAACTTTCACGTAACAACGTAATTTATTAAAATAAGTAAACTGACAATAAAGAACCCGTAATCTCAACAAGGAACTATAAATTCATAACAAGAATTTAGATTATTGAATGAATCTAAATTCTCAACCAAGAATGTAGATTCTAAAAAAATAACTACATTTCTAAACATAGAATTTAGATTCTAAAAAATAACTTCAATTCTCAAAAAGATCACTCAATATATTAAAAACATTTACGAACATTTATTAAGGCTAGTTTTAGCACTATTTTTCACAATATTCCGTATTGGATGAAAAAGATTGCAACTTTATTTTAGGTGTCCAGGCCTCCTTGGATCCTATACTCACCCCCAACGTGAAGAGCAGAACAGTACTGACTATGGACAAAATTGTAACAAAAACAGCGTATATTAGGAACCAGGAACCCCTGAAAAGAGAAGAAAGATTATCAAGTGCCTTTGTTTTATTAATCTAATTTGGCCTAACATGACGATTAAATGCATTTTTTATTCAAGTAAACAAATGCAAGTACGCCTTTTTTTATTTATTTAATTGATAGAAAGTATAATGTTATATTATAATACATATGAGCCCAATAAACCTTATTGGCTTTTCCTGGGCTCAGACCCCTCTCAATTTAATTAAATAATTTAATAATCTATAAAAAACATAAATCATAATATCACATACTTATCTATATGATATTATCTGTTTTAAATCGTGAAATAAATGGCGATCTACATATGTTTTGAATGTTCGGCCATAAATACTTACCTATCCCCCTATTTATAAGGTACTTACGGCCACGGTACCTACATGTTTTATACGATTTCGCTTTTACACGGTAAGTAAATTAACGAATTTTGAAAAAGTTATAAAAAAGTATATGTGGTGGCATATTCGCTTATATATATACATATCCTTAAAAACATTTTTGGGTTTCGTTCATTTTACACGGTTTTATGAGGAACTTTTTTAGTGTAAATAGGGAGATAGGTGTACTGTAGTGATGATACATTAATGCATTAAAAACTTTTATATTATATTATTTTTTTTACATTCGTAATATTCAAATTTAAAACGAAAAAGAAATTGTTATAAAACAAAATGCTTCAGTTCAACTGACGTCTTTTAGATAGAGAATAAATTAATATCATTTTGAAGAATTTTATTTGAAGAAGCCCCCTAAATGTATGTCGCCGTAAGCAGAACGGCAGGCATGCCATAATACTATGAACCGTCATTTGTTATATATTCTATAGATTTCCACTAGTCGCGCTCTAATTCAAGAACGATGAAATTTAGAAAATATTGAATAGGACTAGTTTGTAGAGATTTTTGTGCTCCGCAACTCTTGTAATAACTCCAATTATCCTTTAGGTTATTTAGTAAATGGGAGTAAAGAGTAAAGAGTGAAAATAAGAGTAGAAAGAGTAAAGAATCAAATGAAAAGAGTAAGGAATAATTACATTACATTTTATTATTTATTATCATTTGATTGGATTAGACGTATATACATATATATACACATATATATATATATATATATATATATATATATATATATATATATATATATATATATACATGTATGTTTAATATATTATTACATATGACATCTGTCTTATTGTGATTAGAGTTTATTTTCCACGACTCTAATGGCGCAGAGACAACTTGTTCTCATTCTGAACCATGGGTCATGGACTACAGGTATTTATTCTGAACGTGGGTGAAGACAAATGCTTTTGTCATTTGTGTGTTTGTAATGGCGCCCGCGACGTAGAGGATTCTAGACTAAAGCATCTTTCTTCAAATATTGTTGTTTTTTATATTTATTTAGATATTAAAGTAATTACAATTAATAAAAATATTGAATAAATAAACCTTTATTTAAAACATATCGAAGTACTGTAATGATATATTGATAAATGTATCACTTATGTATTAAAACTTTTAATTTGAATATAATAAAACCATTTTTATTACATTAATTCTTTTAACATTCGTAACATTCTTTTAACGTAATTTTAAAATTTAAAATAGAAAATAAATAAATTGTTTTATAAAAACAATAAGATTTGATCGACTTACGTCTTTCGAATAACATATCGTCTTTCCTTGAATAAGAAATTAATATTGATAAAGTGTGAATAACGTATATATTTAATATAAAATGTACAGTGATACATTAATAAACAAATTAATTTCATTTGGAAGAGTTCAATTATATCTAAGATAAAACCCCATAAAGATCTCATGTCGCCGTAGAAGTACGGCTGGCAAGTTTTAGTACTTTAGTTCCCACACTGGGATAAATTTTATTGTGGGAAGCTATAAACGATATACCCTAAAACTAAAAACAAATGAAGACCAAAGTAACGCATCAAAAATTATATTACACAGTGTAAGTACATACCAATAAACAGAATCCTTCAATCCCATTATTCTCATTCCCTCTCTTATCTTCTTCTCCTTTTCACCAACAACAAACATGAGAAGATAAGTTATGAATTGCGACAGCGTCATCACCATATACATGGGCATGATGACCCTGAAAATGACTAGCCAGTCGCCGGTGTGCTGGCGTTTGGGGAACTGACGGAGGTCTATACGGGGTGGGGGGATCGGAGAGCCAGTGTCCATCTGGAAAATTATTTAAAATTAATTTAAACTAAATAGTGGTATAGCCATGGAATGGGGCAGCTAGATTGGGGAAGTGTCAGACTCTTACAGAATATCAGCGACAAGTGATAACAATTTTACTGTATTACTACGTCCCGTACGATGTATTCAGGGATCCGAAGTTCAAACTTCTGTCCCCTTTTCTTGGATTCCTTCTACTTTTTTCTTTTTCCTTTTCTCTTTCCTTCTTCTCTTCTCATTGAATTCTTTTTTCTTTTCCATTACTCACATATGTATTTTTTTATGGGATAGGAAGGCAAACGAGCAGGCGTGTCACCTGATGGAAAGCAATCAACGCCGCCCATAAACATATGCAGTGTCATAGGCATTAAAGTAGCGTTGCCGGCCGTAAAGGACGGGGGGACGGGGGGGACGGGGAGACGGGGGGGGGACGGGGGGGACGGGGGGACGGGGAGGACGGGGGGAATGTAGAGACTCCGGAACTCAACGGCTTAGCAGACGAAGTACCACTCAGACGCCGGTTTTCTGCGGGAGTGTGGTGCTTCTCCAGGCGAGCCGGCCCATTTATGCTACAGACAAATAATATGCCGTTCTTGACAAAGTATTCTTCTACAGCGTGGCTCTACCGTTACAATACATATACTTTAAAGTGGGCAACTCATCTGCAGCACTCGTAGTTCTGTAGGTGTTTATGAGCGGTGCCGGTTGCTCATTATCATCATACCCGCTTGCTTGTTTGTTTGTTGCTTCAAGGTAAAGGCATCCAACGATACCTTGACACCTAATCTCATCAACTATATCATTATTGATTAACAAAAAATACTTTTCGGTTGTCTTCCGTAGAGTCTACTATACCTGAAGATGCCTCGTGTTGGGGCGAAACACGTGTCGTTTACAAGATGGAAAAGTGAT
This sequence comes from Baronia brevicornis, assembly GCA_031353405.1. Lineage (NCBI taxonomy): Eukaryota > Metazoa > Arthropoda > Insecta > Lepidoptera > Papilionidae > Baronia > Baronia brevicornis. Next base: position 95,028 of record JASFAT010002513.1, on the reverse strand, counting down.
AATGTGTGTTTGGTGTTGTGTATAGTGGTTGGTGGGTGGAGAGTCGATGGCCAATTTTTGGTAAGTTTTTGGTTTAAGTTCCAAATAAATCCACTTAACCCAACGGAAAAACACACATTATTAATTTTCTGTTATTGTTTTGCTTGTCGCGGATCTTAGCTAAGTAAAACTTTTGACTGTCCATATAAAAAAGGCACTTATAACCATTTCATTACAGAGCTCCAAAAGCTCAAGTCTTTTCCTCTTCCATAACTTATTTCTTTATCCCTTATTACATGTCTAAATGTAAAACAGAGGTAAATAACTCAATATGGACCCGCGTAATTGTTTGTTATATGACATAAATGTATAAAATGTAACTCGAAACTAGTCCTTGGATTTTCCCGCCAACTTACATTAGTGTTACCAGATTGTGTTTTTATTTCTGTCTCATCAATTATCAATCTTTAATATATATAATTATCAGTTATATTGTTTAATTCTGGTGGCGTATAATACAATATAGTTCGATTGAGACTTATAAGTGAAGAATGAAATAAATGCATGTATCCTGACTTTTTAAATTGACTAAAAAATTCATAGAAGGCTTTGGTAGAATAGCCACCATTTTATCAAGACGTATATGAAAACTGACTAGACATTCCAAGAGATTTGATATTATTCCATTTTACTTGATACTGGCATAATAGTTTTAACTAATTGTCATCAAAGAAAAGAAATGAAAAAATAGTAACTCACCCTTATTTTAATATAGTCTATCAAGGTCTGTAACGCTAAGAAACCAGAATAGTAATACTGAAGAACGGGGCAGGTGTCCTCTCTATGCTCCTCGGAAAGCGTGATGAACTGGCCTCGGGACCAGTCGGAAGACCAGTCCTTGACTACGGGCCGCTCGCGGCACTTCACCGGCGACGTGATGAGACTGCGGGTTGATGGGGTGCCAGCGTGGGATGGGTTCGTGCGGATTGTATATCTGGGTGATGAAATGATAAATCTCTTGATTACACAAATAAATGTTTTCTAAAATCATTCAACACTGCTGTATGTCTTTTTTTATAACATTCCATATATGTATTTATTTTGAGATAATTTCCTCAAAGTACTTTTCTTTTTTTTATGGGGTAGGAGGGCAAGATCCGCGAATACAACACTACAAGACTACGACTAAGACTTTACGGTTGTCTTTTGTAGAGCCTACTATACTTGAGGATGCCTCGTGTTGAAGCGAAGCGCGTTGTATTTGTAGTGAAAAGTGATATTGTGTGTTTGACGTTGTCAACGTTGGTGGCTGGCATGGCGATATTATTTCTCATATTTGTGTTCGCGTATTGTAGCAGGTAAGTTTGACAGTCCATCTTTATGTATTAATTTATTTATTCCTAGTGTACAATTTATCGTACAAAGGCGGATAAATAGATTCGGAACTCAACCGCTCACCGGACGAAGCGCAGTAGCTAAGCTACCACTCAGACGCCGGTTTTCTGCGGGAGTGTGGTACTTCCCCGGGCGAGCCGGCCCATTCATGCTACAGACAAATAATATGCCATTCTTGACAAAGTATTTGTCTGCAGCGTGGCTCTACCAATACTATATGGGCTGAGAAAAATACATTAATAGTAAAATTTTAAAAGTAATTTTTTTTTAAGAAAAGGAATTGTATAAACCACGTAAGCAATTGTTGTGAAGCTAATTTTGGCTTCAGCGTATATATAAACCTAACGGTCTTTCGGATTCGACGTTACGTAGAACCTGAAAATTTTTGCGAAAATATTAATATTCATTAACTGATCACCTAAGCGGTTCACCATAGGAGCTGGGGTCGGTGTGGAAGATGACGGCGATGGGGAAATGACGAGCGTTCAGATGGTAGGCGTCATTCAATTCCGTTGTGTTGTTGTATCTGACCCAGTTGATTGCGTGCTGGCCCGATTCCACCAGCAGACCGTTGATCTCATCCAGGAAACCCTGAAAGAGTTACCGTTTGTTTTAGAATGGAGGTTAAACAGTTCACTGTTGGAATGGTTTTTCTTAAAACTGAGGAGTTTGCTGCACAAGGGCATCTGCATGTGATATTATCATCCTGCCACTTTTTTTAACAAAACGGTGTGTTTTCTTTTTCCTTTTCTCTTTCCTTCTTCTCTTCTCATTAAATTCTTTTTTCTTTTCCATTACTCACATATGTATTTTTTTATGGGATAGGAAGGCAAACGAGCAGGCGTGTCACCTGATGGAAAGCAATCAACGCCGCCCATAAACATACGCAGTGTCATAGGCATTAAAGTAGCGTTGCCGGCCGTAAAGGACGGGGGGACGGGGGAGGAGGGGGGACGGGGGGACGGGGGGACGGGGGACTGGGGGACGGGGGGACGGGGGGAGTGTAGAGACTCCGGAACTCAACGGCTCAGCAGACGAAGTACCACTCAGACGCCGGTTTTCTGCGGGAGTGTGGTGCTTCTCCAGGCGAGCCGGCCCATTTATGCTACAGACAAATAATATGCCGTTCTTGACAAAGTATTCTTCTACAGCGTGGCTCTACCGTTAAAATACATATACTTTAAAGTGGGCAACTCATCTGCAGCACTCGTAGTTCTGTAGGTGCTTATGAGCGGTGCCGGTTGTTCATTATCATCATACCCGCTTGCTTGTTTGTTGGTTGCTTCAAGGTAAAGGCATCCAACGATACCTTGACACGTAATCTCATCAACTATATCATTATTGATTAACAAAAAAGACTTTTCGGTTGTCTTCCGTAGAGTCTACTATACCTGAAGATGCCTCGTGTTGGGGCGAAACACGTGTCGTTTACAAGATGGAAAAGTGATAATGTGTGTTTGGTGTTGTGTATAGTGGTTGGTGGGTGGAGAGTTGATGGCCGATTTTCGGTAAGAGGGCCCCGCCACTGAGCCAATCGGTCGTCGCTTGCTAATACTAACTTATGTTTACTTACAAATGTTGTAAATTATGTTAACATATTAATTACATGTTAACGTTTGTTGTTGTTAACGATTTAGTATTTAGCGTGTCCTGTGACACATAGGCCTCTTCCAGCTAAATTCGTCAAAGTTTCGTTCTACATGTTTTTTACCCATGAAGCCAACACTATAATAATATCCTTTTGTTTGACCTTTATAATATAGAATATAATATTTTCGATCTTCAATGCTCTCGCCTCGTCTTCTTACTTCTTACTTTATCCTATTATATCCCACTATACTTTTAAAAGTGCTAGCTCTTATTTGGTAAGTCTCTCTTGCGTGAGAACGCAAGTTAGGCAATTTAATGTAGAAATATAAAGTTTCACATTTTCTTTTCTTTGTAGTGTTCCGGTGATTTCTTGTTTTTATTTTAGATAATTGAAGCTGAAAGGGATTGGATTTGCCACTCACTATTAGTCTCTACTTTATAAAGAAAAAGAAAATATATTTCTTTTTAATCGCAGCTAGCGTAGTTATCAAAGTGAAATTTTTACAAGTAAGCTGTTTTCCATAAAAAATTTGAAGCATACCATAGTCCCATTAGCGGTAGTCCACTCGGCCACAACCGCCACCGAATGGTTCTCAGGGAAGGAGTCGTGGTGAATGCGGAGCAGCCTGCCCGGTTTCCTCACTTCTGGAAAGTTTGGATTCGGCACCAGCATCTTCAAGAAGATCAACACGCCTAAACAGTAGAGCGGGACCAACACCTCCTGAAATGTCAAATATAAATATAGAAATAGAAAAAACTTTATGACACATTTTTTTTACACACACAAATAGTCACGCCTGTCTCCCTGTAGGGTTAGGCAGAGACCACAGATCTCCATCCGCTACGATCCCTATACACCCTCCTCGCTTCCTTCACACTAATCCATCTTTTCATCCATCCTTCCTCTCACATTCATCGTAGCGAATCGTCTTTCCGTTCGTCTCTTCTCGCCCTCGGGAGAATAAGGACGTGACGGGTAGCAAACCACGTCGCCGTCATTTATAACGAATCAGGTATATTATGATTCGTTATAGTGAATTCCACGGACCGCAAGGGAGGATGGAGGTCAGCCCCAGCACAGCTCCGCATGCTGAGGTAAGGCACTATAGTACCCGGGGGAGCCTGATCCCAGGACGGTCGGTACGCTTGCGACTAAGCTCGCCCTTAGCCACGCATCCTTTGGGATGGAAAAGATGGATTTAGACAGGATGATAGGAATATGATACTACCGCAACGGAAGACCAGGAATAATAAGGTAGTAGCTCGGGAGGCCGGGGTCGCGTACCCGTGTATATATATGTTGTATATATGTACATATATACAATACCATAAATGTTTGTTTTTTATTTTCTGTTCAATACATATTATCTGTTCCTCCATCGGCATACGCGCCACCAAAAATAAGTTTCATTCCCATCACCTAGATAGTTGGCCGTCGACCATCGTCCAATTTAGTAGCAGTATTTTACCACGAACTGTGCAAATGTGTGTCTCATACTTACAGCTGACAGCGGCTCGATGGCGGGAACCCCGCCCACGAAGTTAATGGTCGCGGATTCGATCCCCGCATGGGATAAATACGTATATGTTGTATAGTTTACAGATATTTATTTCGAGTCTGGTAACCCCGTATGGACAGTCAAAAGTTTTACTTAGCTAAGATCCGCGACAAGCAAAACAATAACAGAAAATTAATAATGTGTGTTTTTCCGTTGGGTTAAGTGGATTTATTTGGAACTTAAACCAAAAACTCACCGAAAATCGGCCATCAATTCTCCACCCACCAACCACTATACACAACACCAAACACACATTATCACTTTTCCATCTTGTAGATGACACGTGTTTCGCCCCAACACGAGGCATCTTCAGGTATAGTAGACTCTACGGAAGACAACCGAAAAGGTCTATTAGCTAAGTATATAAGATCTTAGCTAAGTAAAACTTTTGACTGTCCATATAGTGATGGATTTTCGCAAAGTAACGCTTGACTCCATTAATAATCTGGTAACCCCGCCAATCCGCATTGGACTAGTGTGGTGGGTTATTGTGCGTTCCTGCAGAATTGGAAAAGCCGTGCTCAGTAGTGGGACATATATGGGTTGTGGGAAATAAATAAAAGACGAACTCATTGCAGATGGTTGTAAGAAAAATGTAGATGTGTTAAAAATATTTGTACTTCTCGTGTTCCATACTCACAGCAAGGGTTTTCCTGGTATCCCGTTTCTTTAGCAGCAGGCTGCGAAGCACGGTCGCCCACAGCTGGGGCCAGAACTTGGCTGGCGGCCGGGTGCCCATCGGACCCCGCAGCCTGCTACCGATGGCGACGCAGTCTGGCTCTTTTTCGACGCATTTCCTGTTCACAAAATGAAAGTCCTCAATTAATCTTTCACCCAACCTCTCCGTTTCTAGAGGAATGGATATTAACCCACTACGCATTTTGATGTGAAACATATTATCGCGGGGTATGGGAGTGAAATCGTAGACTGAGACGTCGTCTCGATTCATGCTACGCTCCCCTCCCTCAATAATCTTTCACCTAACCTCCCCGTTTCTAGAGGAATAGTTATTACCCACTACGCTTTTTGATGTTAAACATATTATCGCGGGGTATGGGAGTGAAATCGTAGACTGAGACGTCGTCTCGATTCAGGCTACGCTCCCCTCCACTCAACTCTATACACGGTCACTTAGACGTGGACGTAAGCATATGGTAGAGACCGAGCGTTGTCAATGTTTCACATGTACCAAGCGTCCAATGACGCTACTCTTCCTTTTATTTTCATATTTTTTTTTGGGATAGGAAGGCAAACGAGCAGGCGCATTACCTGATCGAAAGAAATCAACGTATCATAAGCAGTGCAGAAGCGTTGCCGGCCTTTAAAGGAAGTGTCATTATGGGAGGGGGGGTTCGGCCTCCGGATCTCAACCGCTCACCGGACGAAGCGCGGTAGCTAAGCTACCACTCAGACGCCGGTTTTCTGCGGCAATGTGGTACTTCCCCGGGCGAGCCGATATAGATTTATATTATCAATAATATCATATAAAATATGTTATTTTTAAAACCAACAATGAAATGGCGAATAAGAAATATGATAATCCCAGATCTCCAGAATATCTTCAAGAACGTTTCCAGTTTCTATATATTTATGTATCCTCTTATTTATATAGTATTATATTATATATTATTAGTATTTATATTGTTATATATGTATGGTATCATATAGTATGTATTGTTATGTATATTATTATATTTTATTGTTGTACACTTATTTCTATCCTCACAGCTTATCTTATCTCTCTTTCACTCCTGGGTTTGCTGGAAGAAAACTCAATTTTGAGTTAAGCTCGCCCTTGTACATCTTCTTTCCTTTTAATTTTTGTATTTCCTGTTTTATGTACAATAAAGAATTAAATAAATTAAATAAATAAATAAATGGCGACAAAATTTTATTTCACAATTAACATATCATTAACGTTCGCAAATCACGTTATTTATTATAATTAATACGTAACGTATAATTATAATCTGTCACGCGACACGTGAGTCAATTAACATCTAACAACATATTCAAATTATATTTGCCGCCATATTGCAACTCCATATTTGAAAATGGCGTTGATTTGAAATACTACTCTCATTTATTTATTATATTGTGTTACTGGTAAGTGTATGTTCGAGACTTTTCCCACCAAATTACATCACTGCCCTAGAGTTTTTATGCCATTTTTATAATCTCATCTTATTATCAGTTAGTTACATTTTTTAATAACGGTGGCGTATTTCAATATAGTTCGATTAAGGCGTATAAGTGAAAAGATATGAAATAAATGCGCATATTGTGACTTTTTAAGTTGACTGATAAAGTCCTTAGAGGGTTTTGGTAGAATAGTCATAATTTTATGAAGACGCGTTGTGCGTTTATCTGGAAACCGTTTGTTTCACTGTTCCGTGGATCTAACTAACTTTAACGATATTTCCGACACGATATAACATTAAACCTTCCAAAACAAGCCTTCATATGTATATCTCAAATGCCGGTAATGCTTCAGCAATGTTATTCTCATCACTCCGACGCGCTTGCTTTTTGCTACCACATAAAAATCCTGAAGAAATTTCAGTGCATATACGTTTAAAATCGTATCCAGTTTATATTTATCGAGCGGAGAGTGTGGTGAGGCGTGACTTTCGCCAGGAAGTTGTAACATGAGGGTGGAAAGGAAATAGGGACACGCGAGGGAATTGATTATGTCGATTTACTAAGCATTTTTTTTACGGCAGGCTAACAATGTTTTCTTTATTACTTGAATTCTTGTTAACCGTTCTAACAAAGCTAATATGCCTGTGCTAGAATATTGTTCACATTAATAGTGCAATGGCAGACAGGAACTCACGACGTTCAGATCGTATACTGAACCAACATTATAAACGAAAATGATTAACAAGTTAAACATTTTCCGCAATTAATTTGTTAGAAATTACGGCAACAGAGTTCGCCACCCGTCATGTCGTGCTTCCCACGAGGGTGAGAAGCGACTAACGGAGAGCCGTTTCGCTACGATGAATGTGAGAGGAAGGATGAAGGAGGAAGCAAAGAAGGTGAGGTGAGGTGAGGTATGTATGTATGTATGTATGTATGTATGTATGTATGTATGTATGTATGTATGTATGTATGTATGTATGTATGTATGTATGTATGTATGTATTTATGTATGTATGTATGTATGTATGTATGTATGTATGTATGTATGTATGTATGTATGTATGTATGTATGTATGTATGTATGTATGTATGTATGTATGTATGTATGTATGTATGTATGTATGTATGTATGTATGTATGTATGTATGTATGTATGTATGTATGTATGTATGTATGTATGTATGTATGTATGTATGTATGTATGTATGTATGTATGTATGTATGTATGTATGTATGTATGTATGTATGTATGTATGTATGTATGTATGTATGTATGTATGTTACGACCTAATTGGTAACAATGCGGCCACGTCTATAATGTTGTAAATACAATTTGCAATAATAAAACTGCAGAAACAGACAAGATTTAAAAAAAAAACCGTTAAAAAATAACGCCGCTCATAAACAAAAGTTAAAGGCGGCGTTGATTGCTTTCCATCAAGCAACGCGGTTGCTCGTTTGCCTTCCTATCCTACAAAAAAATTGCCTCGGTGACGGTGTTGTCGGTTTTGAAGTCAATAGTAGCGGCTTCGATTCTTGCATTGGAAAAAAGATACAGTTCCGAAAGCGTTAGCAATGCCACTCGTTTCATTTCATTTCCGCTTGTCATTTCTTTTCTTCTTTCTTTTTATATCATTCTTATGTAGTTAATATCAACAGAATATTATTATCTATATAAATAAAAATGTACTTTTCTTAGTATTATATATTTGTCCTTTATGCATTCCCTAATAATTCTGGTTGTCATGAAATTTTGGTGAGTTGTTCTGCATATACCGGCTAAAGTCCCTGGCCAAAAAAGAAAAGTATTTTTCTTTGCGTTCTATCCTACTTCCTATTAATATTATAAATACGAAAGTTTGTGAGTATGGATGTATGTTTGTTACTCTTTCACATAATACACAAATTATTGGACGGATTTGAATGAAACTTTACAATAATATAGGTTATACATCGGAATAACATATAGGCTATGATTTGTAATGATTTTATGTAATTTTGGTCGTAATATAACGATACATGTCAATTAAGTCGGAAAAAAATCTGGCCTCTGAGAGCTATCTTGACGTACGCTGCCTAAACCATTGGATTTACACAAATATAATGTACCGTAGGATTTGGTAGAATATCCACCATTCTACCAAGATGTAATGTGATAAACTGACTAGTAATATTTTAAGAGCTTTGATGTTATCGTATTTTACTTGACACTGGCATAATAGTTATGACTAATTGCCATCAAAGAATAAAAAATAAAAACAATAAATTGGAAGTGTAACATCACAACCCTAGTGACAGGTATGGCGTCGAGGGGGCTGAGCCCCGGAATCATTGCGTAACTAGTTCGATCGTGGGGTGGCATTCAGCTTTTTTGCCCTCCTTTTAACTCAGCCGATCGGTCAAGTGAATGCAAAATAGCTAAGTTTTTTATGAGACATGAAAGCAATCAACGCCGCCCATAGACATCCGTACCACCATAGATAGACATTGGAGAACCGTTGCCAACTTTTAACAAATATGTAGTCTTGATTTTTAACATTCCAATGTCGTATCGGTTTGTAAACACCGCTTAAGATGGCCAGAGTAGTGGTGCGTGGAAAGAATTATTATTATATATTCACGCCTATCTCTCGCACGGGTTAGAAGAGACCACAGAGCTCCATCCACTACGATCCTGGTACACCCTCTCCGCTTCCTCCACACTCATCCATCCTTTTATCCATTCTTCCTCTCATATTCATCGCAGCGAAACGGCTCTCCATTAGTCGCTTTTCGTCCTCGTGGGAGTCAGGACGTGACGGGTCGGTTTCGGAGAAGATTTCGGGAAAAACGCATCTGTTTTTATCAGGTTAAAACTTAACAGAATTATTCTCTAATTCCTGTCGGTTAGATGGTGCGAGGATCTACGTAGGGTGGCTGTCAGAAACTGAATGCGTGAAGCCGAATACCAGGCTAGGTGGCGCTTCTTGGGGGAGGCCTGTCCAGAAGTGGACTGCCATAGGCTGTTGATTGATTGATTGATATCACGAAATCCGGTAAAATTTTAGCAATATTCTAGTTTTGGAAATGTTGGTTGCTAGACGACTAGTGTGTTCGTTTACTTCATTTTCTAATCAGTTTCTTTCAGTACACCTGAAGACTTGTCATCGTTGGTGAAAAAAAAGATGTAATCAGAATTATTGTAAAGTATCATCCAGCTAATGAAGAGAGGCTAGAGGCACTTTGTCTTGCTGATTGCGATCAGAGCTTCGTATTATCGACGCCTCATCTAGAGTCTTACCCATCTTTATCATCCGTCAATCTGAAAGAGAAAGTAGTTCGGATTGCGCGCTCATTCATCACATCGCATCGCAAACATCATCAATCTTTTTACCTGAATTTATACATTTGTGAACTAGGGCATAGATTTGTCAGTTAAAATGTAAGTGTAAAAATCCTCAAAATCTTGGTCAAGCAAGCCATTGCAACTTTCTTTAAAAATAAATTGACAAGACGTCCGTCAATGCGTGACAAGAACAGTTAATAGAAAATAGCTGCGCGCGGGAAAAAGACAGGTCAACGTCTAGAAAAGAGTATACATCGCTGGAACATTTTCGAATTTTGGAATTTCGATCGTTTTACCTATATAGGGTCGACGGTGCGTCGAAGAGGTAGTTTAAGAATTTAATACGGAAGAAAATAGTAGAAAAGAAGAAGTGGAAGTAAAGTAAAGAGAAGTGAAACTTAAAGTGAAGACAAGTGAAACTAATGGTCGATTTATTTTTCCGATCCCCGAACCTCAGCTCATAACAATACGATATACATTTTGTTTAATTTCTGTAAGGCAAAAGAAAAATTTTACCCCCAAAATCTGATGTATATAAATATAGATACATAATGTAATAGTATAGGTTCTAATTATAATAGATAAATAACATGATAGTATAGGTTAATTCTGATGAATTACCCGTTCTTGACATTGATCCCACGCCATCTTGGCCAAGCGTCAGCTTTTTTCTGACACTATTTTCGGATGATTCAAATTAAACATAAGACAATCGTATTTTATATATCGAGGACAGCAAATGTGTTTGCTTTAAGTAGAAAATGACGTTTTCGTATTTCGGTTTTATACACCATTTAATTTAGAAAAAAAACCACGTCGAATGGTCTCAGTTCATTTTTAAAAGACCGTTGCCCATTTGATGCAGTTTCTTTCTGATAAAAATGGTTTATAAAACTTAATCCAGTTTCTGCCAGCCGTCCTGCGCAGATCGTCGCACCATCCAGTCGGGGGGCGTCCCACGCGACTTTTTGCCGAGACGCGGTCTCCACTCCACTCGTCTGCTCCAACGAGTGACGGTTCTCCGACAAACGTGTCTAGCCCATTGTCACTTTAATCTGCTAACTTGATCTATATCGGTGACTTAAGTTCTCTGGCGGATTCGGAATGAAGAACATTCCGAATCATATCGACCAGAGAAACTCTGAGCATAGTCCTCTCCATAACTCTTAGAGCGACTTTGACTTTCAGCTGCTTAACATGTTGAAAATGTTTCCTTTTCAATTATTGTTTCGGCTGAAACTAAAATACACGTCATTATTCTACTTAATGGCGTGTATAAGTCTGGCAATTGGGTGGAGACAACTTCGAGAAAGAAGCCGATAGAAGGATTCATCTAGGCTGGGTAGCGTTTAGAAAAATTCGTCAGGTCTTCTCGTCACCCATACCTCAGAGCCTGAAGACTAAAGTCTTCGACCAGTGTGTCCTACCCGTATTCTCCTACGGCGCTGAAACGTGGACGCTGACAGTTTGTCTGCTTCATAAGCTCAGAGTCGCTCAGAGAGCTATGGATAGAGCTATGCTCGGAGTTTCTTTGGTAGATATGATTCGGAATGAACAAATCCGCCAGACAGCTAAAGTCACCGACATAGCCTTTCAAATTAGCAAACTAAAGTGGCAATGGGCTGGAAACGTTTGTCGGAGAACCGTCACTCGTTGGAGCAGACGAGTGGAGTGGAGACCGTGTCTCGGCAAAACGTCGCGTGGGACGCCCCCCGTTTGGATGGTGCGACGATCTGCGCAGGATGGCTAGCAGAAACTGGATGTGTGTAACCGAAGATCGGGTTAGGTGGCATTTCATGGGGGAGGCCTATGTCCAGCAGCGAACTGCCGCAGGCTGTTGTTGATGATGATGATGATGATGATGATTCTACTTGCAATTGGTCAATATTGTTAAGTGCTCTTTTGTAAAATACCACAGCATTATCTCCTGTATTTCGTCAACACTGTATCTAGAACGTATCAATCATTCCATACATTCACGATACGTTTCAAATAAAGGCATTAATAAACAGTTTTAGGCACTAATTAATTTCATCGGCCACTGAGTGAGTTTGAGTGAAATGAGTTAGTGGTGGTGGTGGGGGGGGTTATTTAAAATGGGGTGCGGCGAATAGTTCATTGGCCATAATCGGGTCGAAACATCCGATAATTACTTTGTTTTATGGCCGAAATAATAGGATTAAATTTACCGCCAACGCTGCGTAAGTGACGTCAAAGTTTAACAGCTGGTCCAGATCGATCGTGTGAGGTCGGGCTGGCGCGCAATAAAAAGTTACGGCTCCGAGACTGTGGTTTATTACGACCGTAGATTAACTCAGCATGCGGGGCTCTGATGGGGCTGACCTCCATCCTCCTTTCTGGCTCGTGGAATTCACTGTGACGAATTTTAATAAACATAATTTGTTAAAAAGTGACGGCGACGTCGTTCGCCACCCGTCACGTCTATTGGATCTGGACGCGTTTGCGCTCGGTTTCTCGGTTGAGGCCGAAGATCACCAGGCCGGCGCAGCGTAGGTCAGTTGGGAGCAAACGTACGCCTTGTAGACCAATTACGTACGTACGTTTCATACGCACGGGTAGGCGAGTTGATGTTAATATAGGAAGAAGGACTGCACGCGCGGATTTCGCACTTTTCACCACGTGTGTTAACTGTGTGGTGAGCCGCAGCGTGCGGTCGATGCGGACTACGAGGTACGTAACTGTGGTCTCTCAGCGTACGTTCTGCCCACGAAGTCTAAGCGGTTTTGGTAGTTTACCGTGGCCGTTCACAATGGCGGATGTCTTACCAACGTTGACAGACATCCGCCATGTCTCCAGCCACTCGGATAGCAGATCCAGTAGCCTGTGCAGCTTCAGCGCGGCTTTCATATGGACCCAACGAGACGATGCGAAGAAAGCACTGTCGTTGGCGTACAGTGCGAATATGACGTCAGTTTCCCACCCTCGGAGGGTTGCAAACGTGTAGACAATCTGTGTCACGTGTCACGTGTCAATCAACCAAACCACACTGCTGTTTTTTAAAGGTCATTGATCCTTTTAATTTTAAAAAGGTCATTGATACCGTTCGACTTTTAAATTTAAACACAATATTAAAAAATGTTTTTAAAATAAAAAGTTTAGTAGTTAACCTGAACTTTATCTACGTATTTTTTTTTACGAGAAAAATGGCACTCTGTATAAATTGACCATAAAGGGAACTGCACATAAGCCTGAAATAATTCATTTTTATCATCACACGGCCTTCGTACGACCTTAAAAAGTTCTAGACAGATCGGCGCTTGGAGCACGTTACGAAAGTGGGTTGGTTACCTTGGCAATCGTCCCGACTACCTGACCCAGTAAAGAATGAAATTTTATCTCCAGTACTGAGGATGAACGATGGGAGGAGATTGGGCCGAGTAATTTGAAGATTGAACCTTATTTTTTAGTCAGTTTTTTTTACGTCTAGTCTTAGAACGCACGTTTCATTCGAAAATTCTTTTTAGCACTGTGTTGTCTGGAAGAAATCTATTAGCGATAAGACCGCCATTTGTATATAAATATTACAATATAAATATTGTTTTGGTGTACAATTAAGAATATATCTATCTATCTAAAGTTTAGAGTTCAAGCACTTGAAATTTATATATGTAGTCCCACAAACTTTATGATTACACCCCTGTTTATACCCTTCTTGTTACCATTTGTCACACTTTGTTGACCCCCACCCTCACGTTTAATGCGTGACGTAATTTGTAGCCAGCCCCTTATTATATGACAATATGGTTATTATTATTATTGGTTTTTGTTTCTTTTCTTCTTTATGGTAAGTAGATATAATTATTATGCCAGTGTTAAGTATAAAACCAACAAGTATCTTGAAATGTGCCAGTCAGTTTGTTACGTTTCATCTTGATAAAATGGTGGACATTCTACCAAAACCTTCTATAAACTTTTGTATTAAAAAGCCACGACAAACACATTTATTTTATTTTAATTCATTTAGACGCCTTAATCAAATTATATTGAGTAAGTAATACGCCTCCAGAATTAAATAAATCAGGGATCAGCCCTGTCGCACGTCCTCCTACCTTCTCCTTCGTATTCCTCTGCATTCTTCTAACCGTTACGGTGGCTCATTCACTGTACACGCAGTGCGCTTGTGGAACTCTTTCCCACATACGTGATAGCCTCTCACTGGATGTATGATGGAGAAAAATTAAAGAACATTTCCTTTCAGTATAAAATATTTATATATGTATATATTTACGTGTATATTATATATATGTATCCTCTTATTTATATAGTATTATATTATATATTATTAGTATTTATATGTTTATATATGTATGGTTTTATATAGTATGTATTATTATGTATATTATTATTATATTTTGTTGTTGTACACTTATTTCTATCCTCACAGCTTATCTTATCTCTCTTTCACTCCTGGGTTTGCTGGAAGAAAACTCAATTTTGAGTTAAGCTCGCCCTTGTACATCTTCTTTCCTTTATAAACTAACTGATATAAGATTATAAAAATGAAATAAAAACTTTAATATTTTAACCTGTATGATGTTTTTGTTTTGTTTTTCCATGAGTTTATTTATTTTTTATGGGATAGGTACGCAAACAAGCAGGCGTGTCACCTAATGGAGGGCAATAAACGCCACCCATAGATAGACATTCGCAGTGCCATAGACAGAGCAGAAGCATTGCCGGCCTTTAAGGAAAGTGTAGGTTTGTTTTTTCGAAGGTTCCAATGTCGTATCGGTCCGGAAACACCGCTGAAGGTAGGTTGGTTCCACAGGGTAGTGGTGCGTGGAAAGAAGTTTCTGAAAAAGGCATCGTACTGGATCGCCAGTCATCCAGATGGTGGGGATGAAACTTTTCCTTGTGGCGAGTTGTGCGGTAGTTTATGGGCTTGCAAATACAGTATTTTTCTTCCTTTCTATTTATATGTGTTATGGAGCTCATGCGACATATATGTACGTCTGTATATCTATAGTATATGGCAGTAAATCTAGACAAAGGCTTCGTCTTCAGCATTACATTGTGTTGACTCGAGTGTTTCAAGAGATGCCTCAATGAAAGTCTATAGAGATTATAAAATACGAAGCAACTTCAGTGAAACGATGGCAAGTGATACCGGGGATTAAAGTCACTTTTCAATTTCTACTATTAATTTTTTTTATTATTGGATAGGAAGGCAAACGAGCAGGCGTGTCACCTGATGGAAAGCAATCTACGCCGCCCATAGACATCCGCAGTGCCATAGGCAGTGCAGAAGCGTTGCCGGCCTTTAAGGAAAGTGTCATTATGAGATTGTGCCTCCGGAACCCAATCGCTCACCGGACGAATCGCGGAAGCTAAGCTACCACTCAGAAGCCGGATTTCTGCGGGAGTGCGGTACTTCCCCGGGCGAGCCGGTTCAGTCAAGCTGCAAGCAGCATGACTCTACCACTATGATTAATTTATGGTGGAAGCGTAACCTTAAAATCAGTAATTCAGGCAGGAGGTCAACCGCGGAGTCAAGGGTCGCGGATTCGATTCCCGCATCGAAATAAATATATGTATGGATTACAAATATTTATTCCGACTCAACGAGTCTGCCAACCAACCAATCCGCATATGACAAGCGGAGGGTTAATCTCCATTCCTGCAGAAATAGAGAGGCCCGTGCTCAGCAGTGGGAAATATATGGGCTGTTGAAAAAAAAAATAGTAAGAATTGACTTTAAATTTTTTTTCTATGTTACCTGTTAGGCTAAATTTACATAGTTTTTTTAATAGAAAAAAGTAAGAATTGACTTTAATTTTTTTCTATGTTACCTGTTAGGCTAAATTTACATAGTTTGTTTAATAGAAAAAAGTAAGAATTGACTTTAATTTTTTTCTATGTTACCTGTTAGGCTAAACTTAAACTGTTTGTTTAATAGAAAAAAGTAAGAATTGACTTTAATTTTTTTCTATGTTACCTGTTAGGCTAAATTTACATAGTTTGTTTAATAGAAAAAAGTAAGAATTGACTTTAATTTTTTTCTATGTTACCTGTTAGGCTAAATTTACATAGTTTGTTTAATAGAAAAAAGTAAGAATTGACTTAATTTTTTTCTATGTTACCTGTTAGGCTAAACTTAAACTGTTTGTTTAATAGAAAAAAGTAAGAATTGACTTTCATTTTTTTTATGTTACCTGTTAGGCTAAATTTGAACGGTTTGTTTAATAGACGAAAAATTCAACATCGTACCGTAACATTGTGTTGTACACAAACACGTTCTCGTGACGAGGCGGCGACGTCAGCGGGGATGGCAGAGCGCCAGCTGCGGACCGTGAGGCACACGCGGACGGAATCCAATAACGATCATGACCGGTTACGTTTGCAACACGCAATCCCGTATGAATTTTAACGACTCACATCCATATCCTCGGGAACACGTGGTTTACCGACGCCTTGTTGATTCTGAATCATGTAGGAAGGAATACGTACTCTATACAGAGCCGACGTGATCTTTTGCGAGACCGGGTTCAAGAATTTTGCGGAACCTGAATTTTCTTCTTCTAAGAGTGCCTCTTCGACTTGCGAAGGTTGGCAGTCAATTCAGCACAACTTTCCTCCTCCTTCGCGAGGTGCAGCAGTTCTGGAGCACTCGCAATCCCGGTCCACTCCCTGGTATTACGTAGCCAAGTCTTTCTTTTTCGATCAACTTGTCTTTTGCCCACGATTTTTCCCATCATGATCAGTTGCAGCAATTTGTGCCTGTCATGTCTCATGATATAACTCAGGTAAGCAAGTTTTCTACCTTTGAAGGTCTGCAAAAGTTCACGTTTTTGCTTGACTTGTCGGAGAACCTCGTCATTGGCCACCCTTTGAGTCCAGCTGATAGCAAGCATCCGTCTATATGTACGTTTGTATATACGTCTTTATATACGTTTTCTGAGGTCTTCTTAACCTGAATACAGGAGATGAATGGAATAGAATAGAAAAATCTTTATTTACAACACATTTTTTTTACAATAGCTAAAATTAAAACCTTAAAAATATTGTAATATATAAAAAAACAAAACAATGGTGAAAAACGAATTTTTGACTGTGACATTTCTGAAAAAGTTAGCATTGAGTTACATTCGAGGCAGTCCATAGTTCACGGCGTGTATATAGAACAGGCTTAAAGTTTTGTAGTTTGCGTTTAAGTGAATGTTTATATTTGTTTGTATTTATTGAAGTGAAGTTTAATTTTATAATAATAATAATAGTTAGGTTTAGGTAAGTGGGTTAAATTCAAAATTCAAAAAGCAGCCATATTGTGCACGGCTAAAATCGTGAGAAGGTTCCTTTCCTTGAATGCATAATCCTTCGTGTGCTTGGTAATAATATTATTTTTATAGAGATTATTTTTATATTAATAATATTATTATTAAGAGAAAAAAAATGTAAATAAAGAATAATAATAATAATAATCTTTATTTCAGATAATTTTTTTTGGTTCATACATTTTACATTTTAACATTTTTACATTTGTGTTAGTAATTATGTACACCTTAAAAATTATGATAGTAAATCATTTACATTGAAGCCGATTTAGCTGTATCATAAGACGCGAGTTGAATTTTATCAACAACGGTTTTTATTATATAGTTGGAGCTATTCGTTTTCGCTTCGCAAAATGGCCCGAAAGCCATCGGTGCGGGCTTTAACGAACATACCTGATGCACTGCAGAAACGGGGTAGCCCCAACAATATTCTGAAACCGTTGTTATATTGTTATGAGTGTAGTAAAAACGATATGTAATTTTCGTAGAGCGCGGAGCCTCTCAAAACGCGGGGCCGGATTTTTTCGACTTCGCGTCGTCGAGATGTGGCTGAACTATTCCTACGTTGGGTCTGTCCCTGGCTCTCCCCCCTCGAGGGAGCCAGGCAGCGATAAGAGGATTTCGCGTGGGAGCGGGCGTCCTTCAGGTGGGCGAGGGTGGAGGGAGTTTTGTAGCTGTGAGTGTGATCCAAAAAAGTTACAGTCTTCAGAGTTATATATTATTTAACTAGCTTTTGATCGCGGCTTTGCTCGTGTGGAATTTGGTTTGCCATATTCAGTTTCATGACAGATCATTTTAAATAAATATATTTTTTTTACTAATTCTATGTTTCACAATTTTGGTCATAGTGGCTTCCTCATAAAAGGTGTATATTCCTCATATAGACTTTTATTTAGAACTATTCAAGACACAATCCTACAGTACATCATATTAGTGTAACTCCAATGGTTTAGGCAGCGTACGCCAAGGGTGTAGGGCCTCCGGAACTCGTTCGCTCACCGTACGAAGCGCGTTAGGTAAGCTACCACTCAGACGCCAGTTTTCTGCGGGAGTGTGGTACTTCGCCGACGAGCCGGTCTGAACTATGGATGAAAGGATAAATGAGTGTGGAGGAAGCGGGGAGGGTGTGCCGAGATCGTAGCGGATAGAGTTCTGTGGTCTCTGCCAACCCCTACGGGAAATAGGCGTGAAGATATGTAGTTGTATAGATCTCATTTTCTAACGTTACATTTTAACCAAACCTAAAAATCAACATAAGTACTCATTCAGATACTTCTTGATATTTTTTACACAAATTTTAATATATTTAAATATAATTTAATTATATTCTTCATTTATTGAACTAAAATAATAAATAAAGTAAAAACTTGTTACGACTAAGGTCTTTTCAGTTATATTACATTTTGTTTGCGCCAATAAATAAATGACTAAATGGTAGAAACGTGAATAAAATATATATCAAAATGGCAGATACTTCGCCTACGAAACAATGGAATGTAATCAACGACGACAAAAGGTTTTTTAAGGGTGCGGTATGCGGTAGGCGATTCTTCTTCGGTATGTAACCCCTGTACAATATTCCCTGAGTACCTTTCAACGCTCTTCCGGGAAATCCAAATAGGGTTTTAATATTTAATTGAAATATATATGTTTACGTATAGTATTCGAAATATAAGTTTCATTTTATATTGTATATATATATTCACACCAAATATAAGTAACTATAAAATACTAAGTATAAAGAAAAAAAAAATAAAATCGTCAATAGAAATCTATATCTGGCCGCTTAAAAAAAATAAAGCATAGTATTGCCACAATTACTTTTTTAAATTACGTTCCATTTACACGCATTTTTATTGTAGTTTATTAAAAAATATATATTTTAAAACTAAAAAAGGTTGAGATCTTTTTAATTTAATTTGTACTAACGTTAGCTGCTCGGTGCTGGCCGGTGAATGGCGTCCGTCATCCCGCACATTACCCAGCACCCCATCGGGACCACTCATGCAACACAATAAAAACTCACTGACACACAAAAATATTTCCACAAACCCCCTACACTGGACACTATAACATCATTGGTACACCAATATTTTATATTTCACCGACACCGTAATGTGAACGTCGTGCACTTGCGGTTGTTTTAAGTGGACGCGAGGCGCGCTTTCCCGACGGACGCCATGATTATTTGAGGGAGCGATTCGCGCGCGCGCCAAATGTGACGTTGTGTTGCCACAATGTATCACTCTCCCTGTTTCCTGGTATTATATCTAATATTTATATATTACTATCTAGCCTGTTAGACTTTATTCTGCCCTTTACAGCAGGTGGAGCAATGAGGTTTTTTTACAGCCCATATACATTGACTCCATACAGGGACATCCATTGTAGGGTATGGAGTTTCCTCATTTATAGAGGAATGGACATTAATCAATCACGCTTGTCCAAGGTGAATGTGCGGAATACCCAGATATGGTATAAATACCTGTAGGCCTAACATATTTATCATGATGTGACTAATCCCGAAAATAGTAGTCTCGTCACTAAAACAATTTGTTCTGTAATGACTTTAATTCGGTTTTAAAAATTTGTGATTTTCTATTTTTAGACTAAATATCGTATAGTTTAGTCCATAAATGTAGAATTTGGTATATTGTTAACAAATTCTACAACATGTCGCCAAATAAGTCATTTTATGTGATATTATATTCACATAAAATGACTTATTTGGCGACATGTATTGAAATTATACGATCACTAACAGACATACCAACGTTTATATATATGAAGATATCTTTATTGTACCTATAAGATACAGCGTTCGGATGCAGAATTTGAAGAGTATTGATTGGTCTGGTTAATGACTCAATAGGTTAGGATTACGCTAACGTTCTAAGGTCTAAAGGTAAAGTAAAGTGTGTTATATTCTTTCTCCGAACTATTGATGGGAACCATATATGCCTATACATAACGATAAATGGTTCGGGATCTTACAATCAACGGAGTCTATAGTCGCGCGTTCGATTCTTTTATCAGTATGAATATTTGTATGGTGCTTAGCCATTAATTCCGAGTGTAGATTTCCCACGTGGGAGATAATGTCACTCATCCGGAAGAGGAAGCCACGTCTCCGACAGAAAAACTTATATGGGCTGTAATAAATATATTTTCCTAGAACTAACGTTATTAAGTTAGTACAGTTAACAATGAATCCACTTATATCAAATCATTACTAGTCTTTTGTAGATTCAATTTTCAAAAATTATTTATTAAACTAATAGTAAAACATGTAGCACCTAAAAGTTAAGAAAACTTAAAGGCAGAAAAAATAAATTTGTAAATAAAAATTGGGTCAGATCATTCAGTGGGAGCCAAATTAATATATTATTTATTTAAATTATTAAAAAATTGATGATTTAAATAAATAATATCATCATTTACTGGTACTTATATTATTTTATGCAAGCGTGTCACCTGATGAAAAGCAATCAATGCCGCCCATAGATTTCCGCATCGCCATAGGCAGTGCAGAAGCGTTGCCGACCTTTAAGGAAAGTGTCATTATGGAAGTGGGAATTGGAGGGGGAGGGGGAGGGTGTGGGGCCTGCGGAACTCGACTGCTCGCCGTACGAAGCGTGAATTAGTCGGTGACCTACCACCGCAGGTTATTTATGGTATGTATATGTATGTATTTATTTATATATGTATAATGGAATCCGAGTAATGACTGAATCCAAATTGTCTCTATAACTGTTTTAAATAAATAAATAAAATAAATAAGGGTAAAATAAATGTATGTGCTGGTATCACCGCACGCATGCGCTATGTCCAACCACTGCAATACGACGTCGTGTAATGGGGCGCCTATTTTTACATTTCTTTGTGGAGTTGACGACAATTTTACATTCAACAAAAGGTAACACAGTCACAGAATACTCCAGCGTCCTACATTCATCTGGTTGGATTTGAGGCATACTAGTTAACAATTCGCCGTTTTAATTTACGCAAACTTTATTCGCCCGTACAATTTCAACTTAAAGGATAGGTCAACCCGATAGAATTTCGGCCAGTCAATAATAATAACCTGTATAATATAGAATATGGATAATTTCAATGACAACGCAGTAATTGGCGAAGTCACCGCCTTCGTAGTTAATTGTCGAAGGTTCGATTCCGCATCGAGATAAATATAATAAGATTAATTTAGCCAATCACTAATTTCCATCACTTCAAGAATGTATTAAAAAGATGGAAGGCATATTAACAATTAATTTTAATCCGATTTCGAGTCCAATTCTCAAATGAAAACCATGTTTATATTTATGGCATATGAAGGCAAACGAGCAGGCGTGTCACCTGACGGAAGGAAATCAACGCCGCCCATAGACATCCACAGTCCCATAGGCAGTGCAGAAGCGCTGCCGGCCTTTAAGTAAAGTGTAGACTTGTTTTTTGAAGGTTCCAATGTCGTATCGGTTCGGACACATCGCTGGAGGTAGCTGGTTCCACAGGGGTGGAAAGAAGTGTCTGAAAAATGCACCGTGCTGGATCGCCACTTATCCAGATGGTGGGGATGTAACTTTTCCTTGTGGCGAGTTGTGCGGTAGTGGAACTCAGCGGCCGAAATTATCCCGAACAATTCCTCAGAGCAGTTCCCATGGTAAAAACGATAAAACATACTGAGAGATGAGATATCCCTCCGCAGTTC
The DNA here is from genome assembly GCA_031353405.1 of Baronia brevicornis. Classification (NCBI taxonomy): domain Eukaryota; kingdom Metazoa; phylum Arthropoda; class Insecta; order Lepidoptera; family Papilionidae; genus Baronia; species Baronia brevicornis. Next base: position 73,035 of record JASFAT010002513.1, on the reverse strand, counting down.
CAAAGGATCTAGCCGTTTTCATGTAGTACTTAGAGTTTCTCCAGTAGATATGATTGGGAATGAATACATCCACCGAAGAACAAAAATCACCGACATAGTTCTCAGAGTTAACAAACTGAGTAGGCAATGGGTTGGTCACGTATGTAGAAGAACCTTAACCCGTTGGAGTAGACGAGTGCTGGAATGGAGTCGGCGTCTTGGCAAACGTAACAGAATTGAGAATGCATCACATGAAGATTAAATACATATATATCTTCACGCCTATCTCCCGTAGAGGTTGGCAAAGACCATAGAAATCCATCCGCTACGATCCCGGCATACCCTCCCTGCTTCCTTCACACTCATCCGTCTTTTTATCCATCCTTCCTCTCACATTCATCTGCGATAGAAGCGGCTCTCATCAATCAGTACGTGACGGGTGGCGAACCACGTTGCCGTCATTTTTTAACAAATTAGGTATATTAAAATTTGTCATAGTGAATCCCACGAGCCGCAAGGGAGGATGGAGGTCAGGCCCAACAGAGGCCCACATGATGAGGTAAAGCACTATAGGTCTCCCGAGCTAACTCATACTACTCCCGAGCTAAGATTAGGTTAAGGATGTTTACACCCCTTGTGTCCCATTTTATAACTTTATCATTAAAATAATGACACCACATTTTCCAGACATAATGTTCTTTATTATTGGCGTGTCATATTCTAAGATTGAAACAAATCCCAACACACAGAAGTAGAATGAATATCGAATGAATGAAACGAGTATGAACCACGTTCTGGAATTTTAAGGGAATTACACGTGATTGGACACTATTAGGCATCACGAAAGATTAAACACATGTTTATAATACGACCCCCAATCGCGTACAAAATAGTTATGTGTATTTATTATAAAAATTCCACATGGAAGGGCCCGCCAAGCAAACGCCGTGCAGGGAGACCCTACATGAGATGGGAGGACGAGGTAAAAAAGACTGCAGGAACAAACTGGCTGGAAATAGCAAAAAATAGAGAAAAATGGAAATCCTTGGAGGAGGCCTTTACCTAAGTGGGGTCCATGCAACTAAAACAAAACACTAGTACTATATATAATATTTATTTTGTAAAAAAAATGTAACATGTGTGGAATTAAAGACTTTTTTATTTTAATTTTAGTTATTTTAAAAAATAATACATAATACTTCATGACGGCAATACATTATATAGATAGAAAGTCAAAAGCTACTTTTTTATGGGAGAGAAAGAGATAGCAAACGGGTCGGCGTAGCGCCTGTTGGAAAGCAATCAACACATAGATATAAGATAATTAGTTATTAAACTAACTAAAAAAAAGATATTTAGATAGATAATATGTTACTTGCAAGATAAATCTTATTTTTAAAGCATACAAACATAATTCGTATATCGGTTTTTTTCCTGCAACACAAGAGACATTGAAGGAACGTTGCTGGCGTATTGGAAAAGTTTATTTCATTGTTTTTCACACCGTTTACTATTAAACCTTAATCTATATTAATATTGTCCGCTACACCAAGTCATTCAGATTTGTAATTTATTTATGGCAATTAAATTTAAATTACTTGGCAACTCAAATATTTTTAGTAGAAAAAAAATATTGACTTGGAAACACTATAAATGTCACTTGTGACTTAAAAGTGCCCGCGAAACGGCGCTCTTCGATTTTTCTAAAATCAAACTAATGTCAAATATGTCAATGTCGGTCATTTTCCCTCGACTATTGATGATCGTTGCAGGTACTGCCAAAAAAAGAAACGTTCGTATATTGCATAAAATGCAATATACTACTATGTTTTGTAACGGGGAAAAGCTCCAAAAAAATTTCCCTCAACTTTCACACGAAATAAAGTTTAATTTTACAATATTGTTTTATTACCCTATTTTAGCAATGTCCGCCACAGAGGACATGTATTTCCTCAAATAGGGAAAGGTCCAAAACAAGGTCCTTAAATATCCTAAAACACATATTAATATATATATATATATATATATATATATATATATATATATATATATATATATATATATATATATATATATATATATATACACAAAATTTAAAAAAAAAATTCTGTTGTAAATAAAACGATGCCGCGTATCAGGTCTCATCTTTCAGGGCCTATGATATATGTTACGGTGCGTTTTTCCCGAAATTTAATTCTACGCATCACCACTCTATGAAACCAGCTGTCTTCGGCCGTATTTCTGAACCGATACGGCATTGGAACCTTCAAAAGAACTGTGTTCATTGTGTGATAGTATCTTAAAGAACGGCAACGCATTTGTGATTGCCCATTGTCTTGCAGATGTCTATAAGCGGCGTTAATTGCTCTCCATCAGGTGACTTGCTTGTTCGTTTGCCTTCTCATCCCATTAAAAAAATTCAATCGCCTTCAGGTTTAGGTAGTATAGTCGTATGTGTAGCCTTCAGTTGTTTGATAGGCTTCACTAGTTGACTCGGCTTCACTAGTTGACTCGGCTTCACTAGTTGACTCGGCTTCACTAGTTGACTCAGCTTCACTAGTTGACTCGTATTCGCTAGTTGACTCGGCTTCACTAGTTGACTCGGCTTCAACGGTGGTATTCGGTTCCGATTCGGGCACCCAGTCAAAGTCAATGCCAGTCACTTCGTAGTACCAGTCGTGATAATGTCCGGGCCGAATGAAACCTGGAAAAACATATTTTGGTTCACTGACTATATAAACATGTTATATGAAATTTATATAATAGTTATGTATGTTTATATATGTACTGAAAAAAGTGGATTTACGGGGAACTTAAACTAAATCTTACCGAAAAAACGGTCGTCAGCAACTCTCCACCTCCGAACCACTATCAACAATACTAAACACACACTATCACTTTTCCACCTTGCACACGACACGTGTTTCGCCTCAATACGAGGCATCATCAGGTATAGTCAGACTCTACGGAAGACAACCGTTAAGTTAATGGTTGTCTTCCGTAGAGTCCGTACGTTGACGGCCGTTTTTTCGGTAAGATTTAGTTTAACTTTCCCCGTAAATCCACTTTTTCCAGTATAAAAGCACACATTATAATTTTTCTGTTTTTGTTTGCTTGTCGCGGATCTTAGCTAAGTAAAAGTTCTAAGTAGCGCCAGTGGAATAAGATATAGCTTTCATACCAGCAGGTACATCCGTATGACATCCCGTTCCAGAGACGAAAGATGCGATTCCAACTTGTGTCAGTTCTCCGTCGGTGTCCACGCCCACCAACGGACCACCGCTGTCACCCTGGACAACAGAAATCTCAATGTACATTTATATGCTACAAAGCTCGGGCCATAAATTATTTTCTTTTTGTTTTATATATTTGTATATCACAATATTACGATATACGATATACACGGATAAAGCCACGTTTGTCCAATGCGGATTGGCGGGGTTACCAGACTCGAAATAAATATCTGTAGGTTATAAATTTATTTGTTCCGATGCGGGGTTTGAACCCGCGACCATTGACTCCGCCCACTGAGTCAACGGTAGCGGGTCGCGGGTTTATACGAGAATATAAACTTATATATATACAAATATTAAATGATAAGTTACCTGGCAAACAGATTGGCTGGTAACGTTATACCCGCTAGCGCAGATGGTCGAATCGACAATGATAGAGCTGCCACCAAACGCGGTGAGACAGAAAATGTTAGACACACCGAGTAGGTACACCCAGTTAAGGTTTTCGGGAGAGGTGCCTGTTGAATGGAATCAGAAATTAAGTATCAGAACAACATTTGGAACAATTTTCAACCTGCGGTGTTGACATAGTGGCATTCAAGACACGAGCGTATGCGTTCGCAAAACTCTTTGAAATATATGACTTGAAAAATAATAAAAAATAAGAAGAAATGTGTACCTCCAGTCCAGGTGAGTCCCCATCCACTCGCTTGGAGCCTGACACCACTGTAATCCTTGTTCATATCCACCGAGGGCTGCAGTCTGATTGGCTTCACCAGGTCTGCATAGAAAAGGTACGATTGAAAAGATGAGTAATGGAGTCAAGCTTTACTACCTTGATAAGATCCGCGAAGAATAATTTCGAATAATAATAATGTGTGATCTATTTAGTATACCGTGTACCAGCGAAACGTCTTGCCTCGTCCTATACGTCCTCAGATATTATTATTAATAGACTCTATGGAATTATTAGTTTTTAGAGTCTGGCGTTACTTTGTGAAAACCCATTACTGTGTGGACAGTCAAAACTTTTACTTAGCTAAGACTCCATGGAAGACAACGATTGAGTATCACCAAGGAAAATTCAAAACGCGAAACGTACGTCGTGCTTGTAACGACGCGTTTCGCGTGAAGTAAAAAATTATAATTCGATTATTTCAGGAAATAGGAAAAATTTAGTTTTACTTGACTTGTGGCGCCATCTATTGGCGACGATGTAAAAATAATTTTTGTTCATATTAAATAATTGTAATATGTTTAAAATAAATTATTTAGAATGATACAAAAATTCATATGGATAAGGTGTTTTGAACATCAAACTGTATGGACAGTCAAAAGTTTTACTTAGCTAAAATCCGCGACTAGCAAAGAATAACAGAAAATTGATAACGTGTGTTTTCCTCCTGAATTAAGTTGATTTATTTGGAAGTAGACTCTACGGAAGACAAGCGAAAAGTCACTTTTCGGTTGTCTTCTGTAGAGTCTACTATACCTGAAGATGCCTCGTGTTGGGGCGAAACACGTGTCGTTTACAAGGTGGAAAAGTGGTACTGTGTGTTTGGTGTTGTGTATAGTGGTTGGTGGGTGGAGAGTTAGTGTCCGTTTTTCGGTAAGTTTTTGGTTTAATTTCCCTATGAATCCACTTTATCCAGCAGGAAAACACACATTATCAATTTTCTGTTATTGTTTGCTTGTCGCGGATCTTAGCTAAGTAAAACTTTTGACTGTCCACATAGTGATGTATTTCCGCAAAGTAACGCCTGACTCCATTAATCATTTCAAACTGTATTTCACGAATTAACCTCAAAACTTTACCTCAAAACGCGTGGCACACACTTATATCGCCGTAATGTACCTTCCTCAAAAGATGTGTTGTGTGTATTACTGGATCGTATAATAATAATATAATATATATTTATTGTTGATTGATGAGTTTACAATATTGTTTCACTCACTGCCTGCCGAACTAGGGCGAACCCTAAACTACGGCAGATTTCCCTTCCGTGACACATTTATGAATTACATATATAATTTATTTGCTATACTTAATATAATTTTAGAAATTTAATAAAACTTTACTTAATTATACAAACCGAAAATATTTATTTTTGTACATGTGTCTTTGTCTGAATGTATATTTAATTTATTTTATTATGTACGCAATGTTATTTTTCGAATTTGTTTCTCGCGGTTTCTGCAACGTATAATTACTGCATAACTCCGTATGACTAACTGAACAGTGTTCCCAACTCTCAAAAATTTTTCTCCCTAAAGCACCACCCAAAACCCCTAAAATCCTACAATAACTGCGAGATTTTCCTAAAACATTATTATAAATAAATATTATTAATAAAAAAATTAAATATTATTACATGAATTACATAATCGTTTATAAATAATTAATTAATAATTAAATACCAAATTTAATTAAATTGAATCAGGTTCTAATAACTCTTCTCTCATTAGGCCTTTTTTTGGAATAAAAAGGCTAACGAGCAGGCGTGTCACTTAATATAAAACAAAAAATGCCACCCATAGACATCCACAGTGTCATAGGCATTCCAGAAGCATTGCCGGCCTCTAAGAAATGACTAGGCTTGTTTTTTGAATGTTCCAGTGTCATATAGGATGGGAAACAACGCCATAGTTAGCTGGTTCCATAGGATAGTGACCACTATAGTCGACCAATTGGCTCAGTGGCGAGGCCCTCCACCCGCGTAATCAATGGTCGCGGATTTGATCCCCGCATCGGAATAAATATATGTATGGATTACAAATATTTATTCCGAGTCTGGTAGCCCCGCCAATCCGCATTGGACAAGCGTGGTGGGTTAACGTCCGTTCCCCCAGAAATGGAGAGGCCCGTGCTCAGCAGTGGGATATATATGGGCCGTTAAAAAAAGTAGGATAGTGATGCGTGGATAGAAGTTTCGGGAAAAACGCACCGTACTGGATCAGATCGTATGGATGAATGAAGACTTACCATTGTATTCAATAAAACGGTTGAATTTGATAAGACCGACGTCATGAGGCTGAACAACCGTCTGGAGGTTCTCATTGTACAACGGGTGGTTGAAGTAAGTTGTGGTTTCGAAGATGCCATCGGGACGGGTCAAGTTCACCGTTCCCGTCCGGATCACGATTGTCACTCGCCTGAAAGAAAATTTTCTTTATGGGATAGGAAGGCAAACGAGCAGGCGTGTCACCTGATGGAAGGCAATCAACGCCACCTATAGACATCAGGCAGCGTTGCCAACATTTAAAGAAAGTGTCATTATGGGAGTGGGAATGGGAGGGGGGAAAGTGTTGGTCCTCCGGAACCCGGCCGCTCACCGTACGAAGCGCGGTAGGTAAGCTACCACTCAGACGCCAGTTTTCTACGGGAGTGTGGTACGTCCCCGGGCGAGCGGGAAATTCAGATTCAATTCAGAATACGGAGACAGATAACAAATGTGTAACTTGATGGACAGCTATCAACGCCGCCCATAGATATCTACAGCACCATCGCATAATAAAAGCTTTGCCTTATAATGTGTAGGTTTGTTTTTAAGGTATCAATGTCGAATCGGTACGGAAATACAGCTGAGGATAGTTGGTTCTACAGTGTAGTTGTGCGTGGAACAAATGATCGTCACTCATTCAGGTAGCAGGGGTGAAAGATATCTTTGAGGCGAGTTGTACGATAGTGAAATTCAGTGACAGCAATTATTCCAAACGATTATTAAAATGATAAATCTACTGTTATAGTAATGTCACAAAAAGTGAAAAGCCAGGGTGCTAAATAATTTTATTGGGTACACAAAGTCATTCCACATCAACACAATCACGAAATCGCGATATAAAAATATTTGTAGTGGTAGAGCCACGCTGCAGACGAATACTTTGTCAAGAATACTTTGCCATATTATTTGTGTGTGACATGAATGGGCCGGCTCGCCCGGGGCAGCCCGGCAGTTTAGTTACCGCACTTCGTACGGTGAGCGGTTGAGTTCCCCCTCCCGTAATGAAACTTTCCTTAAAGGTCGGCAATGCTTCTGCACTGTCTATGGCACTGCGGATGTCTATGGGCGGCGTTGATTGCTTATATGCCAAAAAAATTACAAAATCCAAGTGTAGCGGTATTCTATATTCATATACTATTGACGTCAACAAATAGGGTGCTTAAAAGTAAGGCATTAGGTACTTTGCGTAAATCTAACAGTAAGATGGAATATCGAAACATACTTTGCTAAGATTAAGATTAGTAAAAATAAATTAGTAAACTAATGCGTGCTTACAAACTAATATATAACGTATCATCGGTTCGAAAAACGCCTTGAATACATCGTAAAAAGTGGTGTTGTGTGTTTTTCATTTTAGTATTTATATGAGGTTATGTTCGAGTTGAGCCTGGTAATTTTTTATATTTTATATACCTATAGTTCGTAAACACACAATATTATTTTTTATTTCATGCGTGGATAAGTCATTTGATCAAAATTGAGTGTTTAAAATATTCATTATTTTGTATTTCATTTTACAGTGTTCACATTTAACAATAAAAATATTTCATTAATTTATCAAATAAATAAATATAATAAATAAATGTATGTTTCAAAAACAATAACTACATACTATAAATACGTTTAAAACAATACAAAAACTAATTTTAAATATGCAAACAGGAACTTGTTCTTTTGATTGCGGTGAATTTATTACATGATTTAGTTGTTTTTAATTTTATGTATGTGTATTTATGTGCATAAGTATGAGTAGTAGTATATATATGGATGTATGTGTATGTATCTATGTGTGTCTGTCCGTATCAATGTCGTCACTGTGGTCCGCGATCTGACCACGTTGGTTCTTGCTGAACACCAGGTGTTCCTTAGGTGCTCCAATAGAACGTCTGTTTATTTACTACTAAACATAACATTTTATTACCATTTATTTTTTATTAAAAATAATAAATAAACATTTATTATTTATTTTTTAATAATATTTCAATATATTTTTTTAATAACAATGTCGTCACTGTGGTCCGCGATCTGACCACGTTGGTTCTTGCTAAAAACCAGCGCCAGGTGCTCCAATAGAACGCCTGGTATATGCTGAGCAAGAACCATTTTATGACAATTATGAAATTAAAATTATTTTCTTTTTGTTTATATATTTGTAAATTATTAAGGTTTTCATTTCAGTTATTGTAAAAAAATCGTCGTCGTAAATAATTTTTTTTTTCTATTATATATATCTATTTTTCTATTTCTAAATTATATAAATACTTCTCCATTTGGATGAAGGCGTAGAAGCCAGTGTCAAAATTATTAAGCAACTTAATTTGTACGTTATCTTTGATTACATAATTAAAAAATATTTTCGTATTCATCCTTATTCGGTGTAAGCTTTTATAATCCGCTTAGCATGGTTGGTTTAAAATCAATTTATCAAAACTATCTAACGATTAATTTGAAAATGATAATAACGATTTATTTTTATGTCAAGGCTACATATTTAGTTTTCAAAGTATATAGATCTATCGAAAATAAAAAGGAACTTTTAAAATAGAATATAATGGAATAAAAAAAAACTTTGTTTATGACACATTTTTTTGATAGTTTAACAATAGCTAAAATTAAAACCTCAATAAGATTATAATATGCAAATAAACAAAACAAAGAGAAAATAATTTTAATCTAACAAGTGTCATAAATGTTCTTGTTCAGCATGTGCCAGGCGTTCTTTTGAAGGACCTAGCGCTGGTTTCCAGCAAGAACCAACGTGGTCAGATCGTGGACCATAGTGACGACATTGTTATTGAAACAAATATATTGAAATTTTATTAAAAAATAAAAAATAAATGTTTATTTATTATTTTTAATAAAAAATAAATGTTAATAAAATGTTATGTTTAGTTTTAAATCTTATACAAATAATGTATTACATTAAAATGCATGGTACGCATTTGTCGCCTATACAATAATATATTTATTGACCAAAATACAAAAACATTCGATATTAAAATTCACCAATTAAAGAGATAGATATCCAGGAACGATCCTGGATATCTTTAGCAGCTGATGGATCACGAGATTATTGTTATCCTTCTTTTTTATTTTATCCGTTTTATTTTATTGTATTTCATTAGAATATATGTAAGAATGAATAGGTAAAATATAGCCATGCTGTGCGCAACTGTCTTAAGAGTTATAGTCCAGGCTGTATTACGTTTATATTACCTATATATTAAGACTGTAATTTGTATTTGTGCCTAATAAATAAATATTTTTTTGGCATCTGCGTCATTTACTGCGTTTTCGCTCTAAGCGTGGATATGAATCTTACGTGGCTGTGCAGTGAGCAGCTGTGAGGGCCCACTCATTGTGGATGATGGAGCCGCCGCAAGCGTTGACGCGTCCGTCGGTATTCACCATTCTGAGTGATATTTGATACGGAATGGCACCTTCCTCCGCCTCCCATCCTGACACGATTCTAGAGTCACCTGAGAGTATTACAACACAATTACACATATGTATCATATATATAGGGGTTACATACATTACATACATAATCCAGGGGTTCCCAAGCTTTGTCAGTGTTGAGCGCACTGACAGGTTTAAATTTTTATTTCTAATACTAGGTAAATAGGCCCAATAAATAATATGATATGATATACGAGAATTCATTTATGAAAAATAGGATATAAAATAAAAATGGTAACAGTGCGTTATTAGGAGGTATTAAGGCTTTAGTGAACACTTTTTTTTGTTTTTAAACATGTAAATAATGCAATTTCCTATAAAAATAAAACCCGTCGCATTAAAAATAGCGAGCCGAAGTCCAAACAGCTATCACGCCCCACGACGCCCCTCTTTACTCTCTACGACGCACCAGGGTGCTGTGTCGCTCACCTTGGAAACCCCTGTTTTAGACAATGATTCTCAAAGTGGTCTATATCGACCCCCAGGTACCAATGATATATGCAAAATAAAAATGAAATTAAGGGTCTATAACATATAAATTGGGGTCTATCTAAGCAAATCGTGGCTGTAATTATGGTTTTTCATGAATAGAAAATTTGGTAGTGGTAGAACCACGCTGCAGATGAATACATTGTCGATTGTCACTTTTTAATTTTCGTTTTAAATGAATATTTCAAGAAAAAAATGAATTATCCAACGAAAACTCTGTAGAAAATTTGGTAGAAAGCCATCATTTTATCAACAATTATCTTTTACCGATAATTTCTTCTTGAAACAAACAACCTTTTATACTTGACACTGGTAATATATGTTTTTGGGTACATAAAAAAAAATAATAAATAAAGAAATAATTTTCTCACCGCGAGCGATCTCTGGAAAAGTTAACCTGGGATCCGCCTGGAAAAAACATAATTTATTGCTTTAAAAGTAAAACGTTGAAAACACTAATTATTTTGTGTAATTATTATGTTGGTGGATGGAGAATTGATTTGAATCCACTTCATCCAGCAGAAAAACACACATTATTAATTTTCTGTTATTGTTTTGCTTGTCGCTGATCTTAGCTAAGTAAAACTTTTGACTGTCCATATAATTATATCAGTAAAAATTTCTAAGTACCGCATAAATTTTTTTTATCTATGAGTCACTATTTTTTTATATTGAGATATGGTCATTATTTTATTGTTTCTGGTATTATCATATATTTTGCTTGTTTTAGTGCGTTTTGGTATGCTATATTTTATCATGACGCTGTAAGATTAAACTATAATATAAAAGGTTATTATTTAATAACATGTATATTGCTCTGCGCAGAGCGGCTGGCAGAAACTGGATGCGTGAAGCCAGAGATCGAACTAGGTGACGCTTCATGGGGGAGGCCTATGTCCAGCAGCAGACTGTTGATTGATTGGTGTATATTGAAAAACTGCCACAACCTATAGGCTCGGTGGCAATGCTACCGCTTACGGAGTTAATGGTCGCTGGTTCAATACCCGCATCAGAATAAATATATGATAGCCTACAGATATATATTCCGAATCTGATTAATTCGCCAATCCGCATTGGACAAGCGTGGTGGGTTAATCCGTTCCTCCAGAAATGGGCCGAATCGTGTCCAGCAGTGGAAAATATATGGGCTGTGAAAAAAAATGCCCACAATCTTTCGGAGGACTTTTCGTTCTGCGATTAGAAGTTTCTTTTCTTTCTTAAGCGTTAGTGTCCAAGCCACTCAGTCCATACGTTACAATAGGTCAAGTTATCGTGTTATAGATTTGGAGTTTCCTCTTTATAGTAAAAAGCTGGGACACCAACGCCTTGTGAAGAGCTGCGCTGCACCGCAAGTTTTTTAACCTCATACTGTAATTATTTATTACTCTGAAATTCTTCATTCTATGTGCTTAAAACAGCATTTCTCAAAGTATGGGTCGCGACCTACTGGTGGGTCGCTAGCGAGTATTGGGTGGGCCCTGATAAATAAGTCGATACAGCAACCGATCCGGCCAACGAGCGAGTGATCAAGGACGAAAAGCTCTCAGTTGCTGACAGCTATCCTTACCAATATGATGAAGCTATAAAAGTCCTTTTTATTCAGTACCTCACGCGTAACTAAGGAGGGATATTCAAACATGATTACGACGATCGAATAAAATAAATACCGAAATAAATTGGAGCTATTGTAATTATAGGTAAGTAAAATTGTTGTAAAGAATGAAGTTTATGCTAAACCTATAGTGACGAAAAATAGAACACAAATGCATTCTTCTCAAAAAAAAATAGCACTCCTTGTATTTATGTTTTAAATTATTACTTGTGTGAATAGTTCTTCATGCATATAGTTATACCCCTTTTGTATTTATGAAAACAATGAGGTAAGTCCCGAATTCCGAAATTCGGGGTTGCGGTCCAGTCAATTTTGGGAACCACTGGCCTAAATCCAGTACGGTGAGTTTTTCTTATTTTTTTTTCTTTTGTTAACAGCAGTATTTCCGGATATATACTACATTGGATAAACAAGCCTATATATATATATATATATATATATATATATATATATCTCTCTCTCTCTCTTAGGAAAGCCACTCTTTTGAAATGCCTCTGATATGGCATATATATATGGGAAGCGTTGAGAGCTTTTTATCGGACGACGCGCTTGCTCGTTTGCCTTCAAAAAAAAATTACAAATGATTTTTATATATAACTTACCAAACTCCCAGACACGGCTACCAAAAAAATAATCACCACCCATGCCACCATCTTGTCCGCAAGTAAGTGTATATATTTTTTTATTTTTCACGTTTGAGTAATTAACTGATATAATTTGTAGATTAATTGATAACGTTAAAATAATATAATCTTAAAACTTAACAAAATAAATACGTTACGGGATTAACTTATCCTAAGAAGCGAACCATATCGCATTAATCCATCTGTTCAACAAATCCATTCCCATTCAGTAAGGCAGTTTTATAATAACCTAGTTATAAATGAACAAAAACCGCCATATTGTTTTCAAGGTACTATAACCTGTATTTTATCAAATTAAACAAGTAATTAAAAAAAAATAAGCTAAATAAATCTTGCTAAATATCTTATATAAGAGAATTTATTTTTCTCTCTCAAAAATTAAATAAATAATTATTGAATTAATATTTGAAACAACTGTATTACATCAAGTGTTATTCAATACATGTTTAAAAAAATATATTTGAACTTGAATGAATGAATAAAAAAGTATTTGATTAAAGATTGAAAATTTGAACAAGATACGTATATTTTATTTTTATTACAAAAGGTACAGTTACAGACTACAGATTAAATAAAATATAAGATAACGAACATGTAAAAGAATTTAAGGCAAACCTGAAGTCCAGTTACAACTATACACAACAATTACAATGAATATTTAACAATAACAATATGAGGGACTTATGATATCATTTATATGTATAATTAGGTAGACAAAGGCTAAAAAATAGGAGGAGTGTGAACTAATAATAGGAATTGAAAAAACTAAGAAACGCATTTGTAATCTTTTTGGTATCGCCAATACCTATGGGTAGCAATGATTATCACAATAGACCCAATTATACATTTCCCTACCTGTTATACATATGTAAAAAATAGATTTAAATAAAAGCACCGATGAATGAATAAATGAATCATGAATTCAGTGTTAACTCGTCATTTAACTGTGTCATACGTTTCAATCGACGTGTGCAAGAATACGTAGACTCGAGTCTTTTGTTTCCCTTATCGTCTTCTCCTCCACTCCAATTACTTTCTTATTTTACATTCATTAATCACATCCTAACCCTAAAGTAGGAGTAGCATCTGTTACTTATTTGTCCCGTTATACTATAGATATTTATAGGCGGCGGTGATTGCTTAAGATGATAGTTTTTATTAATGGAGTCAGGCGTTACTTTGCGGAAATCCATCACTATATGGACAGTCAAAAGTTTTACTTAGCTAACATTCGCGACAAGCAAAACAATAACAGAAAATTAATAATGTGTTTTTCGTTGGGTTTAGTGGATTTTTTGGAACTTAAACCAAAAACTTACCGAAAATCGGCCATCAACTCTCCACCCACCAACCACTATACACAACACCAAACACACACTATCACTTTTCCATCTAGTAAACTTAACTTTTCCATTTAGTAAACTTGTTTACTAGATGGAAAAGTGATAGTGTGTGTTTGGTGTTGTGTATAGTGGTTAGTGAGTGGAGAGTTGATGGCCGATTTTCGGTTAGTTTTTGGTTTAAGTTCCAAATAAATCCACTTAACCCAACGGAAAAACACACATTATTAATTTTCTGTTATTGTTTTGCTTGTCGCGGATCTTAGCTAAGTAAAACTTTTGACTGTGCATATATGCTAGTTTTTTTTATCACTTCCGTGAGAAATGGAAAAAGACTGCAAAATGGGATATAAGGAACAACAAATTACTCCAGCTCCTTTTATTTGACCCGATCCAACGGAGGATCCAGTACGGTGCGCTTCTCCTGAAACTTCTTTCGAGGTACCACCACTCTGTGGAATCAGCGGTGTTTGCGAACCAACACCACATTGGCACTTTCAAAAAACAATCTTACATATATATACCTTAAAGGCCGTCAACGCTTCCGTGATTCCTGTGGTGTCTCGAATGTCTGTGGGTGGCGTTGATAGCTTTCCATCAGACGACACGCTTGCACTTTGGCTCTCCTATCTCATAAAAAAAAACGTCGGCGACCGCAGGATTTCCTTTAGGTTCGATCTATTATCTGTGCGCAGAGGTGTATTATTTATCATATTTTTTATCTACGTACTATATAGAATTTATTACGGCGAACTACGTACGTAAAATTTCCATCCCCATCATCTGCTTGCTGCTGTTATTATAATGGTACTCATGATATAGGGTTTACTGTTAACATCATCACAGATCACAGCATCCCCTAACTATAATAATTATTATCACCTTTATTGACATATTATTCTCTTAATGATATTATTATAAATATAAAAAAAACTCTATAAAATAATATTATTACTAGGGTTATTAACCCTTTCAGCCCGAGCGGTGACTATAGTTACCCAACGTCCGACGCTCGCTCTGTCCGAGCGGTGACTATAGTCACCCAACGCCTGACGCTCGCTCTGTACGAGCGGTGACCATATCACCCAACATTTGACGCTCGTTATGTACGAACGGTGACTTAGGTCACTCGCGACTCTTCATGAGCAGAATATATATGTTATCTCCATGGTAATCCAACGCAAGTATTTTACACTTGTTTTACGCTGCCTAATAATAAACTGACGAAATGAGCAAATATTTTCTATTGCATTACGTTATAATTTTTTAAGCATTTTTTTTTACGAGCGACTGAACTCACTCTGCGTAAGATAGCGTGGTATTGTGCGTCTGACGGGCGCTTGCAGTTGTTCCGCAAGTACGGACGCTTGCCGCGACTGTTCGGTCAGCGGGGACGGCGCGACGTAGAATGCGTCCGTACCGAAAGGGTTAATCCTACGTGGCAGGATAAACCAAGCACACGAAGGATCATGCATCCAAAGAAAAGGTTCATTTTCCTCTCATGATCTATGACTATGATGAATATGACTGTTATTTGAATTTTGAATTTAAACCACTTACCTAAACCTAACAGATGGACATCCAAATTTTATTTATAAGTTTTTTTTTTATACATATTCACGCCTATCCCCCGCAGGGGTTGGCAGAGACCACAGAGCTCCATCCGCTGCCATTCATCGCAGCGAAACGGCTCGTCATTGGTCGCTTTTCGTCCTCGTGAGAATCAGGACGTGACGGGTGGCGAACCACGTCGCCGTCACTTTTCGACAAATTAGGTATATTAAATTCGTCTTAGTGAATCCCACGAGCCGCAAGGGAGGATGGAGGTCAGCCCCAGCAGAGCCCTGCATGCTGAGGTAAGGCACCATAGTCCCCGGGGGAGCCCGACCCCGGGACGATCGGCACGCTTGCGACTAGGCTCGCCCCTAGCCACGCATCCATTGGCACGGCAGACCGTGGATTGGCGGAGAGGAAGGGAAAGGATAGAGAAGAAAGGATGGGCAGATTCTTTTCGTGGAAAATACAATCTCATTATGGATGAACGAGGATGGTATAATCTATTCGTAGTCGTCAGTATAAGTACAGGTCTGTCCAAGGTTTTGAATTCAGTTAGCGACCATTTTAACATACCAAAGGTATACTTTAGGATTGGTATCACCCATCTATTGTAAGCTTGAATTTTATTACTTCCTGATAATTTGCTATCAAACACCATTTTTAAAATCATTAAAAAAAAGAATGTTGTTGATTCTTTTATGATTTTATTGTTGACATACAATCCTTCCACTATACCTAGGTATTTTGGTATATTTCAAATTCCTCCGAAATGGACCTATATTGAACAAAAAAATATATTAAATAAAATAAAATTGGAAATAAGAATTCAAAATATTGTGAGAAATAGATAAATATTTTGAAAATGAAATATGAATGTTTATTGTCGTTAACTAATATCAATTTATGCTATCTTATTATAAGACTGTTTTATAAGTTTAAACCTTATAAAGTCTTTCGCTAAACCATATTTTGGAATAAGATGATTGATGTTTCGCAATTTTTGTTTTAAAGCAACATCATTATTTACATAAGATTAATTTTTTGCCTTTGCTATAAATTAATATCTTCCCAGTTCACAATATGGTTATCTGCTTTACATTTGAATTTAATCTGTACAGCAGTGTTTCCAGCTTAGGAAGATTTCCTTAAATATTGGGCATTTTTGGAGTAAAATGTAAACTTTTGAAATATTAATAAGTAATAAGATAATATTACTTATTAATACTTCAAACTAAATGAAAATTCGTATTGTCATTTTTTTTGACCTAAAAAATTTAAATTTCTTTTATAAATAGTTGATTACTATGTACTTCCTAATTACTCTGTAAAATTTATATAACTCTGGTAAAGGCATGAACTGTTTTAACAAAGATTACTAGAATAATAAATTATAATTGTGTATTTAATATATTTTTATTTGGATTTTATGAGCCTTTCATTATGAATTAGGCGTACCGTGAATAATAACAATATTATTTACATATAAAATACCTCTAATTTGCTAAAAACATTTGTCTGTATTTTAAAGAATGGATCATTGATATATTTTTTTTTAAACCTTTCCTTACTTAAAATTTATATTATGGTAAAATAATGGTCGAGTCTGAACTCTTTCTTATTTTTTCATTGTTTATTGCAAATGAAATCGAAGTAGTTACTTTCAATAATAATTGGGAAACAAAAACTTTACCTGGCAGCATTAATACTATTATTTATTTTCGATTCTAATCTAACCGTCCGACGTGGTGTAATATTTTTTTTGCGATATTCAGTGCCTAGTTTTTTTATTCTTTGTTAAATTTTGTACAAAAATTAAACGAACAAAATGGGTGTTTGGCCAGAAGTATCTACTGCAAAGACAGAAAATAGGCACGAACTTAAGTTAGCTGGTGCGGCGGTATCCAAAAGAATTTCTGAAGAAGGCCTAGACAAAACCATTTTCCAGTTAACTAATATAAATCTATTAAATATTAGTGACACATGTCTATCTATAATACCTGATGATATTAAAATATTGGTGAACCTACAATCGCTTCTCTTATTCGGAAACAAGATTTCCCAGTTTAATGAAAACATAACCTCTTTACCAAAACTTAAGGTGCTCGATTTGTCCCGTAACCAGCTTACAATTATCCCAGATAGTTTGAATAATATGAAAGAGCTCATGAATATAAATTTCAGCTCAAATCAAATTGATAAGCTGCCAAGTTTTAACGATTTTCCAAACCTAATTTCATTGGATGTGTCCTATAATAAATTGACAAGTTTTATAGATATAGAAAACGCGAATTTACCACATTTAACCGATTTAAAACTTAATGGGAATTCTGTTGATGTTATACCAGGCACCATAGCTCGGAATTTGCCTGGTTTAAAGAATTTTGATATGGGTGACAACAAGCTAAAAATTATACCTGGTGAAATAGCAAACTTGGCTAAATTGAAAGGTAGGTTACATTTTAATATCATTTTATAAATAAGTTCCTATCAACTGCACTAAGTACCTCTTTTTAAAGATAACTGTGGCTTTGAATATTTAAACTATTGCATTATACTTTATTTTTTATATAATTTCTTTATTTTATACATTCAAACTTAGAGATGCAAGAGGGGGGCAGAGAGTGCCAAAGATGTGCCTGTTAAGATGCACCATGTTTACATGAGATTGATGGTTATGTAAATCTCACTTAAACATGTTGCAATCTGTTAATTCACTTGGAGTAGATGGGTGCTGCAGTGAAGATCATGGCTCTGCAAACATAGTGTGCAATGCTAATGTGGTGAGGCCCTCTGTAAGATGGCTGATAGGTCCTGGATGCTGGTAGCTGAAGATCAAAGCACTAAACTTTCGTGGGCCGGAATATTTCTCTGCTATTTAATAGATGTTGTTTCTCTGCTATTTAACTATTTATGAGATGTGTATGAAAGGCTGTAGTGTTGTTTCCGATGTAGTAGCAAACTCTATAGTCTCTTACCTCCTGTTCCATCTCTAAACTTAGTAAAGGATCTGTTGTGATTATTTATTATTATTGTCATAGTTTTATTTGCCATACATTTTTAGGTGTTTTTTGATTTCTTTTTTATATCCTATTGTGTGGTCCTTTTTTGAGTAAAAGCCTCCTCTATCTTCAACCACTTCTCTCTGTCTAGAGCTTGGCTCATCAAGTTTTTTCCTGCTGTTTCTACAATGTTGTCTGCCCATCTTTTCTTTTGTCTTCCTACACTCCTTTTTCCTGTTGGACCCAGTCATTTTGCTAACTTGCGGGTCCACCTATTGTCCCTACATCATGCAACATGCTCCACCCATTTCCATTTATTTTTTAGCCAGTATTCGAGAGCATCTTTTTGTTTTCATTTTTTGCAGAATATCTACATTTCTCATCCCTATTGTGATTATTAAATTTAAAATGATTTTAAATTGTAATTTTTTATTATGTTACATGATTACTATAAAAAGATGAATATAAAGGAGGAAATTAAAATCATTGACATAAAAAAATCAATGTTAGTTATTGTATAGCAATTTAAAGGGATACTATTTTCTTAATTCAACAAGATCAGATGATTGAGTTATAATCTCTCCTACTAAAATATGTTTCCACATTTCTCACATTTATTTTCATCTTATAAGCAATAAATATATTCCATCACCTTACTTCCTATTATTTATTGACTGAAGGAAATTTGCTTTTCACTTATCTTAGCAAAATAGTTATGAATTTCCATATAAAAGGACTACTAGAACGAATTATATAAATGTGTTGCCTGTGGACTCCAAACAAAATTATTGCCTGTACTGTTTAAGCTTTTTTTTTAAATATTTATTATTTGTTACAGAATTAAACCTTAAAGGGAACAAGCTGTCTGACAAGCGTCTCATGAAATTGGTGGACCAGTGTCGCACGAAACAAGTCGTTGATTACATCAGGGAACATTGCCCGAAATCTGACTCTGGTCAACCTACAGGCAAAGGTAAAGGTAAGAAAGGAAAGAAGCAGGAAGAACCACCGCCAGATGAAATTACAGATCTGTGTCACTCAATGAAAATATTGCATGTAGAGGATGATGTTGTTAAAGTAAAAATTGAAGAATCCCAAGTTGGCAATGTACGTCCACACATTCTCTGCTGTATAGTAAATGATATAAATTTGAGTGGTGATATGTTCAAGAAATTCATACAACTTCAGACTAGGCTACACGACACGGTTTGCGATAAGAGGAACATAGCAACGATTGCTACTCACGATTTGAGCAAGATTGCACCAGGTAAACATATACAGATTGTACATTTTTTTTAATAACATTTCCTTATACATTATTAGGCAGATTATACATGATTTGGATGGATGCATAATGGAAAAGTACCCTATTAGTTTATATATTTCGCAAAGGTATGGCTGTCTGCTGGCATGAGCCTCCCCATTTATAGAGGATCGGAAATAACTACTCTTGTCCAATGCAAATTGGCGGGGAAATGAGATTAAATATCGGATTAAATATCTGTAGGCCATATATATCTTTATTCTAATGTGAACCTGCGACTATTGACTCCATAGCCGGTACCTTATAATATAGAAGTAAAAAATAAATTATAATAATTTATTTTTTACTGCCCTTTATTTGCCTAAGATACGGTACGTTTCTTTCATAATTTCTACGCGGCATCACTGTAGAACCAGCTAACTTCAGTTGTATTTCTGAACTGATACGACATTAGAATTTTCAAAAAAGAAACCTACATATGTCTCAAAGACCTGCAATACTTCGGCAACACCTGTGGTGTTACAGATGTCTGTGGGCAAGCTGACAGCAAACAAGCGTCTGAGTGGTAGCTTAGCTAACGCGCTTCGTTCGGTGAGCGGTTGAGTTCCTGAGGAAACTATTTTTTATTCCTCTTTCAGGTGATCTAATGTACACGGCAAAAACTCCATCTGCACTCAAATTAGTGCCTTTATCTCGGGTCAAACCGTACACAGGAGAGCAGTTGTTTAAACAATTACAGGCTGAGGCAGAAGCCTTGAGGAAGGAGAAAAAGAGAAATGTTTACACAGGAATTCATAAGTAAGTATAAATATATTGAAATTATCATTTATCTTCATCACAATGAGCCCAGAATTTTTCGTAGAAGATGCAACACATAATCTTGGCCTAATCACCTCAATGACAAATCTACCATTTTCTGACCTACAAGTATTTATTTCTCCTCTCTTATAAGTCCTGATTCTCACGAGGGCGAAAAGCGACCAATGACGAGCCGTTTCGCTGCGATGAATGGCAGCGGATGGAGCTCTGTGGTCTCTGCCAACCCTTGCGGGGGATAGGCGTGAATATATATATAAAAAAAGTATTTATTTTGATTCTCAAAGCCTTGGCAATCCGTCTTGTACAAGTATGGTAGAGAAAAAGAATGAAACAATAAATGTTAGATCTCGGCCTCTAATGAGAAGGAGAGCTAAATTACTCCAATAGATTAATAACATTTAATGATGGGTTAGAGTTAGTTTATATATGTATATAATACTTAAAGGGAAAATGTTGTATATATGTTGTGGGTATTTGACAATAAAGCAGTTGTTGACGTACGGTCGTGTTTCATTGGTCACAACAGTTAACGTCTGTTTCTCCAGAAATGGGGAGGTCCTATGCCAAGCTGTGGGACATATATGGGCTGTTTAAACGCCTTCCGAAATTCAATTAACATGATTTGTTAAGTTTGCTTTTCAAAAGTGTATATATAATACATATATAGTTTATACATAATTTTTTTTCCTGCCCTATAGTTTATTAAAGAATCCCAGAAGATGACACTGCTACACTTAATAATATGTTTCCAACATTTTCACTGTTCAAAAAATATTTAACCAGAATATAATTAACTTATTTTTTTATTCTTAGGTATTTGTACTTGTTAGAAGGTAAACCAAAGTATCCATGTTTGGAAGATTCCAGCGGAAGAGTTATTAGCTTCCCTCCAATAACTAACTCAGAGAATACAAAGGTAATATAATCTCATATTTTTAACATACCAATAAATCTTTATATATATATATAATTCTTCTGTACGTCTGTTTGTCACTGAACACCGAAGCGGTTAGACTGATTTCGATTACATTTTTTGTTTGTTTGTATGCAAACTCCTAAATGGTTTAAATTACACAGTTTTTACTGGTAGGTGGTGCTGCAATTCGGGTTCTGGTATTTTTTTGTTATCGGGGCAATACGTATCTATGGAGCTCCTTAATATAAAATTGAATTGGTAAATGGCCTAATTAGTTTGGGGTTGTGTGTAAGGTTTGATTCTGTTTACCACCGGACTATTGACTTTCGTACAAAATGGTTGAGGAGGATGATGGCGGCCACATAGAAGTTGTAACGCAATAAAAAAAAACATTTTTTCTTACTTCTCACTTTCGATGCCGTCTGACGTATAATCTTAAATAGTTTCCGATTTACTTCAACGTATTTACCTCAATAAATACCTTCATTCTTGACAATGGTTATAAAAAAATTTCTTATATAAAATTAAAACAGTTTTTTGTTGTTGCAATAAAATATACATTTATTTAAACTTATAATTTGTGATTATTAAGCTGACAATATATCAACTTATGAACCACCTGTTGCATGTGGGGACCGATTTGCTTGATTCTACATATGTATTCTTTTTTGTATTCATTCATTGAATTAATGGATTTCAATACTGCCAAAAGATGACCAATTGTCTCAGTGGCGGGGCCCTCCGCCCGCGGTCGCGGGTTCGATCCCCGCATCGGAATAAATATATGTATGGATTACAAATATTTATTCCGAGTCTGGTCACCCCGCCAATCCGCATTGGTCAAGCGTGGTGGGTTAACGTCCGTTCCTACAGAAATGGAGAGGCCCGTGCTTAGCAGTGGGACATACATGGGCTGTAAAAAAAAATATACTGCCAAAATAGCACGGATGATTTCGCCAATGTCATTCTTTTTTGTAATAAAATCTTTTAATTTTAATCGACAATTTTATTCAGTCTATACTGTCTATGCTACTTAGGCCAGAGACAAGCAACAGTGTTATGATTGTATGACTATGACAAAAGTAAAAATATTTTACTGACTTTTTTGTACTGACATGATGATTATCGTATTACGTCCCTATAGTATTAGTTGACTGTGCAGTTAGCGGACTTAATTTTTTTTGGGGACAGGAGGGCAAACGAGCAAGCGTACCGCCTGATGGAAAGCAATCAATGTCGCCCATAGACAACCGCGACTCCGCAAGAATCGCAGAAGCGTTGCCGGCCTTTAGGTATGTGTAGGCTTGTTTTTTGAAGGTGGCAATGTCGTATCGGTTCGGAAAGACCGCCGAAGGTAGCTGGTTCCACAGAGTGATGGTGCGTGGAAAGATGTTTCGAGAGAAGCGCATCGTAGTAGATCGCCACTCATAAAGATGGTGGCGATGAAACTTTTCTTTACGGCGAGTTGTGTGGTTGTGGAATTCTGCGGCGGGAATTATTCCAAACAATTCCTCGGAGTACTCCCCATGGTAAAAGCAATAAAAAAGAAAATAATTTATAATTTACATAATTTAGTGCACATATTGTAAATTTACATTATCTTGACAGATGTCAAGTGAAACCAAGTCGATGTTCGTGGAGGTGACGTCACACGCGTCCCTGGGCTCTTGCAAGACCGTCATGGATAAGCTGCTAGAAGAATGCCTCTTGCTGGGTATTGGTGATGAGCCCGGATGCGATTCCGGCTTCCATACGCTCAGTGTGCAGCAGGTATTTTATTATAGATTACAGCTAAAGCTTATCTAACTCATCTGCTAATAACCATTGGAGTATACAAATGCTATACTGGAGATCGAGTCTTGACAAATATAGCTTTGAATGAAAAATCCGGCTTGAAGATCAAGAAAAAAACTAGAAATATTATAAAAAAATATTTTTAAAGTCAATTTCTACTTAGATCAACAAAAAAAAACTTTATTTTAGTTACTTTTTATTAAAAAAAATTACAATTAATATAAATATATCCCTTATCAGTCGTAAGTCACCTCTCACGTGACAACAGTACTTTATCACTGCGGTCGTAAGTCACGTTGGAGGTGACAAGACGAGACATGTTGAAACTCGATTTGTGTGAAATGCAGACACTATTGCCTTATTAGTTAAATATACGTAACAGAGCAATTGACATCTCCAGTTATATATCATTGCCTTTTCCAATTATTTTATTAATATATTAAGCCCAAAAATGAATGAAGTCAATGAAAACTGTATCTGTAGCTACAACCTAGCGAGAATCACGTATAAAAAGCTAGCGACCGATAAGGGATATAATAATAATAAAAGAGAAAACCTATGTCAATACCTACTTAGTACAAAAAAGGAAAACTTTATTTTAGATACTTCTTACTTTGTTAAAGTCCGAATCGGTAATATAAATTAATCACTGATGTATGGAATCGATTTTATTTGCATTCAAAAAACAAAACGTTTATTTTCCAAAACATATATACTACTTTAATAAGCATACCATATCGTGTGTTAGTAGCGCCATCTATCGCTACTTACTGTAAATACATTAGACATACTTTAAAAAAATTACAATTAATATAAATATATAAGAATAATAAAAGAGGAAACCTATGCCAAGCACTAAATATTAAGAGAATATAGGCAGGACGTATTAGTTGAAGTATGATACCTCACCGTAAGACAGTATAGTCAGGTTGCATCAGTCAGAGACCCATCGGAGCTTTGACAAATGAGATCTCTCACTGTCAAAGAAATAATAATTAATGCATTTTATAATTGAATTTCAGGTAAAAGTTGTGGACTTGGAAGGTAACCTAAAGAGTGTCTACCCATCGAGAACAGACTGCACATTCGAGGGAACCAACATCAAAGTGTATCGGCTTCCAAAGAAATAAACACTTATTTAATACTCGTTCTCCTGAAGCCATCATAACTGTTTGAATCTTATGTATTTTATATATATATAAAATGTTATACATAGTATGGATGTGACGCATAATATAGATATTCAAGCTTACCCAATTAAACTATGAAGTTTTAAACTTACCCTGCCGGAACCTTTGTTTGAAAATTTTCCGTTCAGGCATTTCTGTTATCTATGACGCAGTTGAAATTTCACAAACACATTCAAATTATCGTTTGTTGCATTGTCTATGATTTTTGTTGCTTTTCTATTGACTTGTGTTAGCTATAATGTTTTTTTAATTGACGGTTGTCAATACGATTATAAGGTATCATATGCCTTGACATTTAATAAAAAAGGACGATGGATAAATAAAACTACAATCAATTATTGTTCGTTATAATACTATTTAGTGGCTCGGATTCCACAACCGCCTTCCGAACAATCGCCTTCAAAACAAGCAACTCCAGTGAAATAATCTTCACTGACCCTAGATGGCGCTGTACGTTAATATTTGGCGTGAGCTTTATATTTCTCATTTTCTTACTAATGGCGGAGTTACAAGTGTCTACAGTCAGCAAAATAATTGTACGGAAGTACACTACACACCAACACCCTCCTTCCTCCCCCTCCCACTCCCATAATGGCACTTTTCTAAAAGGTCAGCAACGCTTCCGCACTGCCTATGGCGCTGCGGATGTTTGTGGGCGGCGTTGATTGTTTTCCATCAGGTGACTTGCCTGCTCGTTTGCCTTCCTATCCCATAAAAAAACACACTGCTTTAAAAATATAAAAGCTCAATACAACTATAATGTCAATATTTAAAAAAAAAATCTAACATATGGCTAAAATTAAAAATACTTGCTTGTCTTACGATAATTATTGTTTGTTGATTAAAAAATAAACATTTGAAATCTGTTCTCTTACGTATCATTTTAATTGATAACCCATGAATTAATGGATGTGGGACATCGCAAGAGAAAAGAAGACAACTCTGTTTCCTTAGACTCTATTTGTCAACGCACATATTTTAAAATAACGTTATAAATTTCCTCTGTTAAGGATATACCCTGATAGAGGACTTTAACTATTTTGATGCTTTATAATAATTATAAGGGACTATCCATAAATTATGTCACGTGAATTTTATGATTTTTGGACCCATCCCCCGTCCCTGACACACGTCACTTTTGTGTGACTCCCTGGTCTCGTGTGACGTCACATATTTTACATTCAGAAATTTTTCAGTTAAAATAGCACTTTCATAATTATTTACATTTTTCTTAAATATTGATAGAAATACTTAGTAAGAACCAAATCAATATGTTTTTTACAGGGCAATAGCATTAACTTGAATTAGTTTATAAAAATGTTAATAAAACATTAACATTAACGAAGATCGGGCTAGGTGGCGCGCCTTGAGTGAGGCCTATGTCCAGCAGTGGACTGCCGCGGGCTGATATTGACATTGAATAGCATTACTTGCTGGCACTTAAATATATTATTTATATGTGTATAAATTTATATGTTATGTATGTATGTACTTATGTGTATTTATATATGTATTCCAAATTTGAATAATGATCGAATCGGAAGGTCTCAACGCGGGTTCCATCCAACTTCACCTGTAAATGATCACAAATAAAAAAAAATTAAAAATGGTAATAATCTAGTTTTTCATTGTTCACAGTACTATAGATTTGAATATGTGACGTCCTGTAGCTTATCATACGCCGCACGCCCTGGTCCCACGTTGACAACCGTTTAACGTTTGACGTAATTTATGGATGGACCCTAAGATAACATAACTACATTTTATAGTTTACTTATATAACAACTTTACCCTATTCTTTCAAAAATTATTTTTATCCAAAGACAAATTGCAACCGTTTTTATTTAGATAATATGTCGGTATTTATTACGCCCAAGAATTAAGTACAGTCTTTATTGGTGGTCGTGCGTCTCGTTCACTCCTATGCGTTTGTGCGAGCGAGAAAGCATATTATTTGTCCTTGCACTTTATATATTCGTATATTAGTGTTATCAATGTATTTTGTTTTATGGGATAGCACACTCTAAGCGCAGGCTAATCTCGTATGCAGCTTATCAAGAGGTTAAGTGTTTGTTTTGTATTGCTTTTTTATCATTATGTTGTATGTATTTAATATTTAAACTTATGTCTAACATTATCTGTGATCAACGTTTCAGTGTGTCGCTGATATTATATTGCATGTCGAGTTTGACTGTTTTGAAAGATTTTGTTCTTTTTATGAAATAAAATATTTTTGAAGACAAAATAGTGTTTTTTTTTCGTGGAATGGCGTTGGCTCTAAGGGAACGGGAAGGAACACAAGTTGCGGGATCGGCAGTATGACGATGATAAAATAATTGATGGACGTCGCTTCAATTGAAGATGCTTAACCAGGCTGGTGGTGATTATTAATGGAGTAGGCGTTACTTTGCGGAAATCCATCACTATATGGACAGTCAAAAGTTTTACTTAGCTAAGATCCGCGACAAGCAAAAATTTTTTGCTTGTCGCGGATCTTAGCTAAGTAAAACTTTTGACTGTCCATATAGGCTAGTGGTGATTCAAAGCTGCACTGCATCTCTTTGAGGATCGGGCGGTGGCAGAAAACGTTTCTCTTTCGAGCTGTCGCCCATTTCCACTATGCCTTTTTCGAGAGACAAGCTGTACTAAAACAAGTCTTACACTATAGCGGTCATAAATATTATATATATATATATATATATATATATATATATATATATATATATATATATATATATATATATATATATATATATATATATATATATATATATATATATATATATATATATATATATATATATATATATATGTATATGTATATTGAGAGCGGAAGCGTTGCCGACCTTTAAGGAAAGTGTCATTATGGGAGTGGGGAGGGTGTTGGGCCTCCGGAACTCGGCCGCTTACAGTACGAAGCGCGGTAGGTAAGCTACCACACAGACCGGTTTTCTGTGGGAGTGTGGTAATTCCCCGGGCGAGCCAGCCCATTCATGCTACAGACAAATATTACGCAATTGTTGACAAGGTATCCGTCTGCAACGTGGAAATTGCACTATGAAAATACATAGTGTATACATACATAGTGATTTATAAAGGTGTAAGTATAGTAAAAAATGTAATAGGTACAGCGAATAATTATATTTAATGCTTTAGAGTGAAGTGTCGCGGAATGTAATAGTGTAGTTTGGAACTCTTATTATAAAGTTCACTCAGAACGTATAGAATAGACGACCGATTGGCTCCGTGGCGCGGTCCTCCGCCCGCAGAGTCAATGATCGCTGGTTCGATTCTCGCATCGGAATAAATATATATCTGTCTGGTAAACCCCCCAATCTGCATTTCCTTTCCTACCCTTTCCTTTCTTCTCTATCTTTTCCCTTCCTCTCCGCCAATCCACGATCTGCCGTGCCAATGGATTCGTGGCTAGGGGCGAGCCTAGTCGCAAGCGTGCCGACCGTCCCGGTATCGGGCTCCCCTGGGTACTATGGTGCCTTACCTCAGCATGCAGGGCTCTGCTGGGGCTGACCTCCGTCCTCCCTTGCGGCTCGTGGGATTCACTAAGATGAATTTAATATACCTAATTTGTTGAAAATGACGGCGACGTGGTTCGCCACCCGTCACGTCTTGATTCTCACGAGGGCGAAAAGCGACCAATGACGAGCCGTTTCGCTGCGATGAATGGTAGCGGTTGGAGCTCTATGGTCTCTGCTAACCCCTGCGGGGGATTTCGACAAATTAGGTAATATTAAATTCGTCTTAGTGAATCCCACTAGCTGCTGAGGTAAGGCACCATAGTCCCCGGGGGAGCCCGACCCCGGGACGATCGGCACGCTTGCGACTAGGCTCGCCCCTAGCCACGCATCCATTGGCACGGCAGACCGTGGATTGGCGGAGAGGAAGGGAAAGGATAGAGAAGAAAGGAAGGGGCAGGAAAGGAAATGCGGATTGGGGGGTTACCAGACGCGGAATAAACATTTATAAATCCATATAAATATTTATTCCGATGCGGGAATCGAACCCGCGACCATTGACTCCGCGGGCGGAGGGCCCCGCCACTGAGTCAATCGGTTAATATTGTGTCCATCTATAACTAGGATTACATTTAAGTATGTTATTTAGAATTACTCGTAATAATATAGTTACTATTTAGAATAATATAAAATGAACGTAACTCCTATTAATGGTCTATAAAAAAATAAATAAAATAAAAAATGGCTTATTTTATGTATATGAATTATTTATTTAATATGTACCCATGTGTATTACTGTAGAATGAAATAAACGTATCTTACTGTCTGTCAGGTATTTGGGTGATGTTGAGACCTCAGCTGGGAATAAAGAATATTCACTGACCTTACAATGACCGCATCTCTGAAATACTATTGACAGTGTAACCTAAAAATAAGTAATATAAAAAAAAATCAATTCCTACTTTTTTCCAGCGATCTACACGCTTCGCCACTGACGGTATTTATTCCTAAATTTATATCCTACTAAATATCTTATATAAGAGAATTATTTAATCACATATTTGATATTTTATCCAGAGACACATTCTATATTTCATCCAGAGACACATTCGATATTTTATACAGAGACACATTCGATATTTTATCCAGAGACACATTCGATATTTTATCCAGAGACACATTCGATATTGTATCCAGAGACACATTCGATATTTTATCCAGAGACACATTCGATATTATATCCAGAGATACATTCGATATTTTATACAGTACGCAGATATTTATCATGTCTCTGCGTACTGTATCGAATTTATTACGGCGAATACTCCGAGGAGTTGTTTAATTTCCTCCCAACCGCAAAGTTCCACTATCGATCTACGCGCCACAAAAATAGTTTCCATCTACATCACCTGGATGGCTAGCCGTCGACCTACGTGCGATTTAGTCGCAGTTTTGTGCCACGAACTGTGGAAATGTGGAACAATATACCTCCTGCGGTGTTCTCACGTGACTACGACATGAGGGTATTCAAGAGAAGTGCGTATGTGTTCGTTAAAGGCCAACAACGTATCGGCGACGCCGCCAGCGTTGTAGATGTCTATGGGCGGCGTTGATCGCTTACTACCAGGTGACTTGCATACTTGTTTGCCCACTCTGCTATAAAATAACTACAAATTTTAAAAAAAAATTTGGATATAAATTATTTGGCTGCAAAGGTAAACATTTCCGTTTTTTTTTCATATCCCACGTATAATATGTCTCACAGCTGGGCACAGCCGTCTCCATTTCTGAAGCGATTAGACATCGATCCACTATAATAGTCCAAGGGGTTCAGACTTAAAATAAAAATCTGTAGGCCATACATATGTTTATCTTGATGCGAGAATCGAACCTAGTAGCTTCGCCACAAACAATTAGATCGTTATAACTACTTGCTTAATTAAAAGAACGGTAAGCTATAAACGCAACCGCCAACATGCAATGTTGTGTTCCACTTTTAATTTTTCAAACGTTGCGAATCTCACAACGAAGAATCGATTTCACAATCGCCTGGGCTGCTTGCCTGTATGGAGAAATTGAATTATAAATATAAGCATTAAATTACAAAATCAAATCTGTATACATCACAGTCTGATACGTCAGTTTGCGAAATTATTTCCGTACGTCTGATTTATGATTCGGTGTCCTTCACTTTGTATAAGTTTGTGAAACTGATTTTTGAAGCGATGAAAGTAACAGACATCCAAAAAGAGAGCTTAATATTTCTTTCTTCTTATAGTAGTATTATGGTAGTATGATAGAAATATCCACCATACTGTAACAAAAAATAAGAGTTAATTAGCAGATAAAAGATCAAGGAAACCCTGCGAATAAAGAGCAGTTTATATTATTAATGAAGTCATGCGTTACTTTGTGGAAATCCATCACTATATGGACAGACAAAAGTTTTACTTAGCTAAGATCCTTGTCGCGGATCTTAGCTAAGTAAAACTTTTGACTTTCCATAGAGCAGATTATATTTCGGCGAATTTAGAAAACATAGAAGCTTAGAGAACCATAGTACTGTATTTTCATTATTGTATATTATATATTTATGTTAGGATTTTTTTAAACATTTTTCCTAATCTAACACTAACGCATTAATAATGCGTATGATGTTACAGATGTCTGTGGGCAGCGATGATTGGTTTCCATGAGCGACTCGCTTGCTCCTTTGTCTTCCTATCCCGTTAAAAAAAATATGAATTATGTGATATAATTCTTACTTGGATTCGAAGATGTTAATGCTGGTAGCCTATTGGCTTTAACAGCTTTATCGTAGTCAGGGCCCGCGGGCTGAAAGCCAGGCAAGTAAAATATAATTGGGAATCTGCGCAAATCACAGACTCCATCGGCCTGATGCCGTGTCGGAGGTACACATATGTGTGTGTGCTGATTTTAAACTCGTCATGATTCTACGTTAAACATGTAGGGGAGGTTACACTTTAGTAACTATAGTCCCTATTAGTCCCATAGACCCTAAGGTCTAGGGGGTGAGAACCGACCGGGTACGTGAGAGAATCTCGTGTAAGCGGCCGGTGTAGAAGTGTTCCCTACTCTACGTGCTCGGCTAGAGCCGGGGTGCGTGTGAGTGTTGGTGTCGTGAGTGGATCCGAACGACGCTGTTTCGTCGTCCGAATCGTGTAACACGTTACGCGGGCGTCGTCTTTTCGGGCGCGCGTTTAAATCGGGTGAATAATTTACCGATTGTACCACCAGTGGATTCGGATGGGATTCGGATCTCTCAAAATGTTTCTTAGAGAGTGTTTTAAAGTGTTGATATAATTCTTGTTATAGGATTTTTTACATGATTTATTTCACAATAAAGGAAAGTCATGCAAAGAAGGGTAAAAACATATCTTAAAAATTTCTTAAAATTCGAAGTGAAAAACCTTTATTTGCAAGTCCATTACTCAGTAAAAGCAATAATTAAAATCAATACCAAAGGACGCTCGTGTAATATCAGTGGGTGTAAGAACAAAAACATGAATAAATTTAACAAATGCCAATAACTCAATTAGTAAGGATTGCGAATACAATCTAGATAGTCGTCAGGAAGATAGGAGTGGAGTTGTTAGATTATGGAAAGAGGCGCAGAAATGACCAGACCTGATCCAAGTTATCAAGATTAAAACATTTTTCAAGGGTGAAGATAGAACCACACGCCGGGCATAATTAAGGCTAGTTAGGGGACTGTAGTGATAAAAATAGTAAAATATAATAAAGTAATAATAATAAATACAATATAAATGTCAAAAGAAATAAGAAGAATAAAATAATATAATTTTCAAGAATTTTATTAGAAAATAAAAACCCCCTAAAGATCCCGGGTGTCGCCGTAAGAAGAACGGCAGGCACGTCATAGTACCGATCCTGGGTTCCGTACTATCATTAGAATAGTTTTTGAAGAGTTTTATATAACAGACATCAATAAATGGCAG
Organism: Baronia brevicornis; assembly: GCA_031353405.1. Classification (NCBI taxonomy): domain Eukaryota; kingdom Metazoa; phylum Arthropoda; class Insecta; order Lepidoptera; family Papilionidae; genus Baronia; species Baronia brevicornis. Next base: position 41,285 of record JASFAT010002513.1, on the reverse strand, counting down.
ATAAAATATAAAAGGACCAAGAAAACAAGCAAGAAACAAGAAAACAAGCAAATAAAGAGCAGATTACATTTCAGCGTATTGAGAAAAACACACCTTACTGAACCATAATACTATATGTGTATAAATATTTATATTGGGATTTTTTTGATTGATGAGAATCATATTTTCTTTAACTTTTAACTTTTTTTTATTATCCCGCATAAACATTTCTTCCCAAAGCTCAAGAGCATAAAAAATTTAGTGATAGAGCCACGCTGCAGACGAATACTTTGTCAAAAATGGCATAATATTTGTGTGTAGCATGAATGGGCCGGTTCGTCCGGGGCAATACCACACTCCCACAGAAAACCGGCGTCTGAGTGGTAGGTGGTAGGCATCTGGGTGGTGGTGGTAGTGAGGTGGCTTAGCTACCGCGCTTCGAACGGTGAGCGGCCGACTTCCGGAGGTCCAAAACCCTCCCGCTCCCTCTACCCCCTCCCCTCCGATACCCACTACGATAATGACACTTTCCTTAAAGGTCGGCAACGCTTCCATACTGCCTATGGCGTTGCGGATGTCTATGGGCGGCGTTGATTGCTTTCCATCAGACACACTTGCTCGTTTGCTTATCCGATAAAAAAAAGATGATATAATTGCAGAAAACTGTTGTATCAACAAAATATGTATACTAAATAAAGTCACTCCACTGCTAAATCCAAAGCATCAAATTACACTATTACGAAATCAATGTACGAGCAAGACTATGTATTAAACATATTCAGCATTTCTTTTGTCTTACATTCGATAATAATGCACAGATTAGCATAAGTAAAGCGTTTATTGTCCCAACCTCCTTTTTATATACTCGTTGGCTTTAAAAAAGCATTTCAGCGCTTACGAGTTCCTTGTGTAATTAGCGTTAGTAAAAAAAAAATTCTACGTCTATGATTTATAACGCCAATAAACTATTATATTAGGAATACTTTTCGCGCCAATATACATAGGTAATATATACTTTTATTTTTAAAATCATGTTGTAATAATTATATTGTGTAGCTTTGGTTGCGTATTATTTAATATAGTTTACTAGACAAGCTTATTAGTGAAGTGAAGTGAATTAAAATAAATATGTATGTTATAACTTTTTGACTTCAAAATTCCATAGTTATGGTATATCGTCACCGTATATTTATGAAGCGTGTCTAAAAATAAACTATATTTCTAAATACTTGACACTGGCATAATATTGTACCTAATTGCTATCAACGAAGAAGAATTTGCGTTGCTGGTAAGTAAGTGTATGTTACGAGATTTTTCCCGCCAAATTACATCACTGCCGTAGAGTTTTTATGTCATTTTTATAATCTCATGTAATTATCAATCAAATTGATTAATTGTGGTTGTGTATTACACAATATAGTTCGATTAAGGTGTATAAGTGAAGTGGTATGAAATAAATGCGTGTATCGCATGTACTTTTCATCCATTATAACCGGTAAATAAGATCGGCAAAAACAGTCGAACGTCGTTTATAACGAAAGTGAAGTGAAATTTTTGTACATCGCTAGTGCTGGAATATCCTCAATAAATAGAATAGAAAAAACTTTATTTATGACACATTGTTTTTATAAGTAGCTAAAATTAAAACCTTAATAATATTAAATTAAACCTTATAATATCTAAATAAACAGAACAAAGAGAAAATAATTTTAATCTAACAAGTGTCATAAAATGGTTCTTGCTCAGCATATTACAGGCGTTCTATTGGGACACCTGACGCTGGTTTTCAGGAAGAACCAACGTGGTCAGATCGCGGACCGTAGTGCGAAAATTGATACGGACACACACACATACATACACATACATCCATATACATACTATTACTTACACTCATATATAAATACATATATAATAAAATAAAATTAAAAACAACTAAATCATGTAATAAATTCACCACAACCAAAAATAACAAGTTCATGTTTGCATACTTAAAATTAGATTTTTGTACTTTTTTTTTAAACATATTTATAGTATGCAATTCACGAAAAGGTGGTGGCAAGTTGTTCCAACACTTATACACTAATGCACTTTGTATGGCAATGAGTTATAACTATTATGCCATGTGTTAATTAAAATACAATAATATCAAATATTTTGATATGTAACTAACTAGTCAGCTTGCCACGTTACGTCTTGATATTTTACTAAAACCTTCTATGGACTTTTGAAGTCAACTTTAAAAGTCGCGATACACGCATTTATTTCATATCACTTCACTTGTATACCTTAATCGCAATATATTGTATAATACGCCACCATAATTAAAACTTTATAGTTATATTGATAACTGATAATAATATCCTATCCTACTAATATTATAAATGCGAAAGTTTGTGAGTATGGATGTATGTTTGTTACTCTTTCACGAAAAAACTTCACATATATAACTATATTACTAGTTATACATCGGAATAACATGTAGGCTACAATTTGTAATGATTTTATGTGATTATGGTTGTAATATAACGATACATGTTAATTAAGTCGGAAAAAATCTGGCCTCTGAGAGCTATCTTGGCGTACGCTGCCTAAACCATTGGAGTTACACAAAGATGATGTAACGTAGGATTGTTTGTCTTGAATAGTTCTAAATAAAAGTCCACGACAGCATATATCTACCTTTTATGTGGAAGGCACTAGGACCAAAATTGTGAAGCATAAATTAAATAAAAAAATATATATTTATTTAAAATGATCTGTCACGAAACTTAATGTGGCAGGCCAAATTCCATCCGAGCAAAGGCGCGGGCAAAAGCAAGTAAGATTATTTCATAAAAGTCCAAAAATTTAGTACTTAGTTATAAATTTCAAGTCTACGTGTGACAAAGACGGAAGGATGAGCTTCAAAATCATTGAATTAATACGTGGTTATTTGTGGATTGCTCCTAATGCAAAGATTACAATTTGTAAAGCAACATTGTATTGAAATATTTTCTAGTTAATTTGCATTGTTACATACGTAACAAATTATTTACGCCACAGAATTATCTTTTTCGAATGGTAATTGCGTTGGAATTGGGTCGCGGCTTGTTGAGAGATAAAATGTTCGCTTCTATTCCGTTGTTTTGTCTTCCTTTTTTGTGGTATATTTTTTATGGGATATGAAAACAAACGAGCAGGTGTATAACTTAATGGAAAGCAATCAACGTCCCCATAAATAACATCCGCAGTGCTATAGGCAGTGCAGAAGCGTTGCCGGCCTTAAAGGAAAAGTCAATATGGGAGGGGAAGAGGGGGGTTGGGTCTCGGGAACTCAACCGCTCACCGGACGCATCGCGGTAGCTAAGCTACCACTAAGACGCTTGTGCGGGAGTGTGGTACTTTCCCGGACAAGCCGGCCCATTAATGCTACAGACAAATAATATGCCATTCTTGACAAACTTTTCGTCTGCAGCGTGGCTTTAACACTCTGAAAATTAAATGAAATAAAGTTGTGTTACAGAGAATTAAATACAAATCGGCCCGTCAGCGGAAGTCGGTGCTACTGTAGCGATCATACTTTTTTTGTAACAATTACTCTACCATTGTAGATTGTCTCATTATAATAACAACCTAGCTATGGGCTAATGAGTAATTTATTTTTAATCTAATGAGCTAAGTAGAGTATAACTAAGAATGTTTGTAATAACACTTTTCTATAGTCTATAGTCTCTATTAAGGGGAAGACAGTGTGTTCTAGTGTTCTTTACACTTAGTATTCTATTATATTCATTTCACGTCGCTACAATGTTTCACTAAAATAACTCAAAAGGGTTTAGTTCTCACGAGACTTCTTAGTAAGTCCATGTAAAGGATAGCCTCGGTGTTTACATGATGATGAAATCTTCGTTCATGAGCATCAGAGTATATTTGTATATATAGGTCATTGCTAGTTGTTCCTCACCACTGCTCAGCTGCGTTTCGTGATAGCTTTAAATACGCCGCAACCAAATGTTGGAACAACTTGCCACCACCTCTTCGTCACTTGCATACAATAAATATATTGAAAAAAAAATACAAAAATCTAATTTTAAGTATGCAGTCAGGAACTTGTTCTTTTGGACGCGGTGAATTTAGTACATGACTTTGTGTTTTTTAATTCTATTGTACTGTATGTGTATTTATGTGTATGTGTATATGAGTATGAGTAGTTATATACATGGATGTATTTGTATGTACGAGTGTGTCAGTATGAATGTCGTCACTGTGGTCCGCGATCTGACCACGTTGGTTCTCGCTGAAAACCAGCGCCGGGTGCTCCAATAGTGCGCCCGGCATATACTGAGCAAAAACCATTTTATGACACTCATTAGATTAAAATTATTGTCTTTTTGTTTTGTGTTTTTATTTGTATATATAATATTATTAAGGATTTAATTTTAGTTATTGTAAAAAAATGGTGTCATAAATAAAGTTTTTCTATTCTATTCTATTCTATTTTTATAATTCTTACGAATACGTCCACTTGAAGGTTACTTTTATATATATATATATATATATATATATATATATATATATATATATATATATATATATATATATATATATATATATATATATATATATACGTTTATATAATAATATTTTTGCATTCATATACTTTTTATTTATACCGCTCAGTCGGGAAAAATATTAGAAGAGACGTTGGTAGAAATCTCCGGAATGAACCTCACAAAGTTCAAGACTTTTTCTTTCATTAGTTCCTCATTATTGAGAGTCGTGGCCCCCAGAACCCCTCGAGCGGACAATCTGTCTCCATCGATTCCGGTACAAAGTAGGCTTCCTTCTCTTGGTCGGACCAACTTGTTGGCGACCGTCCTCAAGCTCTCTTCCCTTCGGTATTACCAACGATTAACAGCTTCTCCAGGTCATTATGCCCTCTTCGCATAATGTGTCCGAAATAGATCGGTATACGTTGAAGACATGTCATGACAGTCGGGTCTGTCATGTCATGTCATGACAGTCGGGTCTGTCATGTCATGTCATGACAATGCCGAGTTGGGAGAGATGATGGATGGTAGATGGTGTGACGGGATGATTTCCGCAACTCGACGTCATCATGCGCCTATTTTGCGTGTCGTCAGAATGGATAGCTCCTATTCTATCCACTCCAGCTCCTCAAAGAACTGCAGCAGCCTCTTCGGTCAACCTACAGCATCTTCAAGGGACCCGGGTGTACCCAGGTGTCTGGTCCGGTAGTTGGCTACTCCTCTGCACTGAAGCACGATGTGAGCATCCGTCTCCTCCTCCTCTTCCATGCAGGCCCTGCATAGTGGACTATCTGTAACACCTAACACAAATAGATGTTTGTTATTACGCTGGTTACCACACGTAGTTGCGCCTTCCCAAGTTGAAACTGTTTTCTTGCGAGGCCGTGATTGATTGTAGGCATGGCCTCTTTGGACTGACGACAAGCGGTGCTATTGTTCCAGTGGTCATTGAAGCTTTGAGTTCGAAGAGAATGGGTATATTCGTGTGTTTGGCCGTCCATGGTATCCGGAGCATAAGCCTCCAGCACCTCATGCGTTTCGTGGTTGCTTTAAAATACACTGCCACCAAGTGTTGGAACAATTTGCCAACCATTCGTGACTTACATACTATAAATATGTTTAAAAAAAAACACAAAAAACAAATTTTAAATGTGCAAACAGGAACTTGTTCTTTTGGTTGCGGTGAATTTATTACATGATTTAGTTGTTTTTAATTTTATTATATTGTATGTGTATGTGTATATGAGTATTAGTAATAATATACTATATATGAATATTTGTATATGTATGTGTCAGTATGAATGTCGTCACTGTGGTCCGCGATCTAACCACGTTGGTTCTTGCTGAAAACCAGCGCCAGGTGCATCAACAGAACGTCTGGCATATGCTGAACAAGAATCATTTTATGACACTTGTGAGATAAAAATATTATTTTCTTTTTGTCTGTTTATTTGTATATTATTAAGGTTTTAATTTTAGTTATTATAAAAAAAGATGTCATAAATAGAGATTTTTCTATTTCTCTCTTTCTATAATATATCTATCCTCCGTCTTTCTCTTGTAAGTTTCTGCTCCGTAAATAATAATAATAATAAATCTTTATTTCAGGACTAGTCCATATATCGTTAGTAACAATCTTTCTTATGATCTAGTGTTTGTAAAATTACAAAATTTTATAAATATAAATTTACATTTTGTTTTTACATTTACAAAACATTAAAATATAATTTATTATATATAATTTGTTTATATTTATACGTTAATAAATTATTACAAATTTGAATAATTTATTTTATATTAAATTAATGTGAATAATAATAATGAATAATGCATAAAACAGAGCGAAAATAAATTACAATAACATATTAAAACCTACGTTAGTTAGTTCGGAACACAAAGTAGTAAAGGAAGATCGGGAATATTAAGGGTTAGTAAGTTCAATACACCGTAGTACTCTTTTTTATATATATTCACGCCTATCCTCCGCAGGGGTTGGCAGAGACCACAGAGCTGCATCCGTTACCATTCATCGCAGCGAAACGGCTCTCTATTGGTCGCTTCTCGCCCTCGTGTAAATCAGGACGTGACGGGTGGCGAACCACGTCGCCGTCATTTTTCAACAAATTAGGTATATTAAATTCGTCTTAGTGAATCTCACGAGCCGCAAGGGAGGATGGAGGTCAGCCCCAGCAGAGCCCTTCATGCTGAGGCAGGGCACCATAGTACTCGGGGGAGCCTGATCCCGGGACGGGTCAGCACGCTTTGCGACTAAGCTCGCCCTTAGACACGCATCCTTTGGCACGGCAAACCGTGGATTGACGGAGAGGAAGGGAAAGGATAGAGAAGAAAGGAAGGAGCAGGAACGGAAATGCTGATTGGGGGGGTTACCAGACTCGGAATAGATATTTATAAATCCATATACATATTTATTCCGATGGGGGAATCGAACCCGCGATCATTGACTCTGTGGGCGGAGGGCCCCGCCACTGAGCCAATCGGTACACCGTAGTAAAATTAAAATATTTTGCAATAAGATACATCTTAGCACGGTACACCGTAAATTTAATAAGGCGCTCGCAATATGGATTGGCCATGGCAATCTGGCGTACCTCGACTGTAAAAGTTGAAGGACATGGAGTTCATAAATGTGAAGCCACAATAGTATCGGACTGTACGTGTAAAATATCTATAAGCGTCGACTGCAGGTCATAAGCGATAAGCGGGGAATTACTTATTTAATTTTAGTTTGACTTTCTTCTGTGTGGGAAGTCCTGAACTCTGATTGTGCAAAGTGCAACAATTACTTTCAATCGGGGTACAATTTTGCAAAATACAAAGTATGTTTAATTGGAACCGAAGATAATAATTTAGGAAATAAATGTGAAAATTAAAAAATTGTGTGTTTCCCAATTCGCGTAATTTCTTATTATTATTAATATTTCTTCTGTATATTCAATTTATAATAAGCTTATACTCTTATCGACATATCTGCCTTTTTGCCTCTGAACATGTCTTCTTCTTAGAGTTGCTTCTCCTACTAGCGGAGGTTGCCAGCAAATTCAGCACAATAACCTTAACCCTTCTTTGCATAATGGTGGAAATTTCCATCATAACACTGAATGCCCAAAAATTATATAAAAGAACAAGTTCACTTCAAGTTGATCGTGTCTGGATACCTTTTTAATGTCCATTGCATAAAAAAAACATAGCTGTCAATAATAAGCAAGTATCACTATCAGTGAAACGAGCTTGAAGTTATCATTCCGTCATTTGTTGTAATTGCAATAAACGTATGATTTTATTTTATTATATTTTACAATTTCTTGTAGTAAAAATAGTAATAATTGTTTAGTTAATTATCATAAAGAATAAAATATATCTAATGATATCCTCTTTTATTTTGTATTTAGTACTAAGCCAATGATCTTACTATGCATGATAATGTAAATTTCCATCATATTGTTTTTAACTAAATTTATACTATAAATATATACGAAGATTTTTTTAACCATTTTTCCTTTAATTTTGAACATGTATTATATCACCTTTATTTATTTTTGTTTATTTTTTTTTATATATTCACGCCTATCCCCCACAGGGGTTGGCAGAGACCACAGAGCTCCATCCGCTGCACTTCATCGCAGCGAAACGGCTCGTCATTGGTCGCTTTTCGCCCTCGTGAGAATCAGGACGTGACGGGTGGCGAACCACGTCGCCGTCATTTTCGACAAATTAGGTATATTAAATTCGTCTTTAGTGAATCCCACAAGCCGCTAGGGAGGATGGAGGTCAGCCCCAGCAGAGCCCTGCATGCTGAGGTAAAGCACCATAGTCCTCGGGGGAGCCCGACCCCGGGACGATCGGCACGCTTACGACTAGGCTCGCCCCTAGCCACGCATCCATTGGCACGGCAGACCGTGGATTGGCGGAGAGGAAGGGAAAGGATAGAGAAGAAAGGAAGGGGCAGGAAAGGAAATGGGGATTGGGGGGTTACCAGACTCGGAATAAACATTTAAAAATCCATATAAATATTTATTCCGATGCGGGAATCGAACCCGCGACCATTGACTCCGTGGGCGGAGGGCCGCGCCACTGAGCCAATCGGTCGTCCTTTATTTATTTCACCAATAAAAATAAAATCATGCAAAGAAGGGTTAATTTTTAAAATATGCCCAGTTTAATAGTACATTTACAATTTCTCAAACGTCTTCGCTTATTGCTTGTACCATAACTCCTAGCTCATGTCGAAATCAATGCTTATATCTGAGGTGGGGTTTGTAGAAAAAGTCGAAATGATCTCGCGAATATTTAGTAACTCTAAAATAAAGTGTGTTATCGGGTGGTGAGATACGTGGTGAGAACCTCACACATTTTCGACCACCGTAAGTGTTCAGTACAAAAAAGTTGTTGATATTTTGATATATTGAATGTAATATGACAATTGTACAGATATAATTTATTTTTAATTGGTTAGCTAAACGAAATTTGAACTTGTGTAAGTTGGGATGCCAATGGCGTTGTGATAAGGTGTTTTATTTTTTTTCACAATCCATATATATCCGAATTCTGGACACGGGCCTTCCCATTTCTGGAGGAACGGACATTTTACTCGCCACACATGTCCAATGCGGATTGGTGGGGTAACCATAAATAAATATACAGGGTGACCAAATTTCTAGGCTTTTCTTAAATGCCCATAATTTTCAAACTGCATGGGATAGATTTTTTTTCTGATTTTTCTCATGATGGTTACAATCATACCTGTCACCCCGTTTCGGCTTGACGTTGAGTTCTGTGACAACCTGTATGTAGGCCATACATATATTTATTCCGATGCGGGGATCGAACCGGCGACCATTGTTTCCGTTGACAGCAGCAACACCACTGAGCCAATTAGTCGTCATAAGGTGTTTAGCCAACTGTGTTTAGTAAATAAGTAAGTAAGTAAGAAAATAACCTAAATGTCTTTAAAGTTAAGACATTCAATCGAGTCAATTGTCATTAGTTTATTTCTCATATGTCATTAGTCATTAGTCCCGTATCGGAACGCACATACATATGGTCTACAAGTATTTATTTCGAAGCCGACTAAGCGTTTCACAGTTCGTGCCCAGCAGTGGGACATAAATGGACTATAAAAACTAATTATCATGTACCAGGTCACATTGACATCTTATCAAAAAGCTATTTACCTTAAATATGTGTGTCCATTCGCGAAAATCGCTTGTCCAAGTTGCATGGGTGATGTACCGTAAATAGGCCATATATACATATAGAAGTGAAGAAGTGAAAACGCTGTAAATGACACCGGTGTCAAAAAAAAAATTGCATATTCGGCTCAGAAAAAAATACTGCTTCAAATGGTCTGACTCTCACAGCTCTACAACCAATAAATTTGTTTTTAAAGCGATGTAACTGTCTATTTTTGAGTGATCAAATACAATTCTTTCGGTAATATTAAGTTTTTATTTTGCAGTTTACCGCGTTTTCGCTTTTTGCATCGATAGATTTATCTCGATACGAGATTCGAATGCGCTACCGCACACTTCGTAAGCGATAGCTTCACAACTGAGCCAAATAGGCTGGGAAATTAATCGCCGTTTGTTTTAAATATTCAAGGCATTGGCTCTGTTTCAGTTTCTTTATTGGCAATTAGCTATAACTAGTATACCAGTGTCAAGTAAAATATAATAACATCAAGTATAAAATGGTGGCTATTCTACCAAAACCTTCTATGAATTTTTACAGTCAATTTAATTAAAAAATCACGATACACAAATTTATTTCATATCACTCCATTTATATCTTGGATCGAACTAAATTGTATAATACGCCACAACAATTAAACAATGTAACTGATAGTAACATAAGATTATGAAAATGAAATAAAACAACGTCACTGATGTAAGTTGGCGGGAAAAGGCCGAAGACATAGCTATCCATCTTTTAAATTCAAGTCAAGGCCGGCCGGCGAAATCGAGAACCCCAATTAAAATAATGTTGTGAAACTAAAACAGATAAAAAATACATGTGTGTTTATGAGTAGACTTTTACTATTAATATTCACGCTTACTCCATGACGGTTTGAGACCGTAAAAAATATATATTAAAAAATAATTCAGCGTTGTTTTAGATGATTACAAACAGAACATTTTTTTAAGTAATTATTATTATTATTATTATATATTCACGCCTATCCCCCGCAGGGGTTGGCAGAGACCACAGAGCTCCATCCGCTGTCATTCATCGCAGCGAAACGGCTCGTCATTGGTCGCTTTTCGCCCTCGTGAGAATCAGGACGTGACGGGTGGCGAACAACGTCGCCGTCATTTTCGACAAATTATTAAATTCGTCTTAGTGAATCCCACGAGCCGCAAGGGAGGATGGAGGTCAGCCCCAGCAGAGCCCTGCATGCTGAGGTAAGGCACCATAGTCCCCGGGGGAGCCCGACCCCGGGACGATCGGCACGTTTTACGACTAGGCTCGCCCCTAGCCACGCATATGGATGCGTGGCTAGGGGCTCGACGGGAAGGGAGGGGAATCCACGATCTGCCGTGCCAATGGTGGCACGGCAGATCGTGGATTGGCGGAGAGGAAGGGAAAGGATAGAGAAGAAAGGAAGGGGCAGGAAAGGAAATGCGGATTGGGGGGGTTACCAGACTCGGAATAAACATTTATAAATCCATATAAATATTTAATCCGGTGCGGGAATCGAACCCGCGACCATTGACTCCGCGGACGGAGGGCCCCGCCACTGAGCCAATCGGTCGTCTGTTTTAACATGTTTACTGAATATTATTATTCGACGAAAGAAAACGTATTTTCGGTAAGTAAAAAATGACGTATTTTGGTTTTACACACCATTAGAATCAGAAAAAAAGCTGTTTCGAACGGTCTAGGTCGTTTTTTTAATTCTTTTAAAAAACGACGACGGTGTTACGTCCAACCGAAATACGTCATTTTCTACTTACAACAAACAAATACGCTTTCTGTTGCCGATATTCAAAATATTTGTTACGAGTCTTTCATTCGATATTGCGACTAAAATAATTTTTAGACTTTTCCCGCCAATTCACATCAATGACGTTATGTTTTTATTTAATTTTCACAATTTTATGTTATAATCAATTATATCGCTTAATGGTTTGGTGACGTATTGTACAATATATATATATATATATATATATATATATATATATATATATATATATATATATATATATATTTTTTTTTTTTTTTTGTATATATTCACGCCTATCCCCCGTAGGGGTTGGCAGAGACCACAGAGACTTCATCCGCTACCATCCGCACAATATAGTTATAACGTACAAATAGACTTATAAATGTGACGGAGTCAATGATCGTTGATTTATTCCCCGCATCAGGATAAATATATATATGGCGTACAGATATTTATTTGAACAAGCGTGTTGAGATATTGTCTGTTCTTCGTAAATGGGCAGGCCCGTGCTCAGCAATTTGTACGTATATTTAAATAAAATAAATGCGTGTATCTTGACTTTTTAAGTTGACAGCAAAAGTCCATGAAACTTAGTAGAACGGCCACGATTTTATCAAGACTTATCGGGCCAAGCTGAAGTTATTTGCACTTCAAGAAAATTATTATTTTAGTTGACACTACTAGCATGATAGTTACGAAATGCCATCAAAGAAAAAGAAAAAACATAGTGTTTTCTCGCTCCAAAGCGTAAAGCAACAACGTTGCTCGAATTTTCATTCGTTAATAAAATATTATTCATCTACTCAAGTGCGAATATTTTTTTTAAATTAGTGGTGACACTTAATGTTAATATAATTTTTTTAAAAAAATAAAATGAAACGTTTCTTTGTGGAGCCGTCCTCAGTGTTTCACATCTACCAAGCGTCCTATGACGCATCACTTTTTTATATTATTTGTTAAAATAAAATTATCGAGCGACAAAGATTGTGATTTAGAGATTATAATTACAAAGATTTCACACGCTTCTCCAAACCTTTCAGAGTGAACATGCGCCCGGAAGAGTTATCAGACGTGGGGGATGAGTTCCCGGACCGAGTGGCGGCTTCCTTCACCGACAAGAAGGTGTTTATTACTGGAGGAACTGGCTTCACGGGCAAGGTGCTGGTTGAAAAGCTCTTGAGGTATCTGTCTAGTCTGTATCAATATTTTTTAAATCTAGATATTTTACGATGACTCTAACGGGGAAGCGGAAAAGGTGGTTTCTGGTGGTGTAGGCCTACAAATGTTCACAAGCTCCCTTGATCAAACCCTAAACAAGGCTTTTAAAATAATGCTGTATGGAAAAGCGGTCGATATATGTGTTTGTGTGAATGAATAAAATATTATAATTGAGATGGAATATTTCGGTTCGTTCTGTCAGTACGGTGACGGTTCGGGGACTTACTGAGTCAACCTGCGGAAATTGAAAATAATCATCATCCAAAACACTTAAATGCGTAGTTATTTGCTACGAGAAACGTGCGTAGCTAAAGAACGCGGCAAAACGAAACGAGGCTTTCAGAAGTTGATTTATATATTATAAGTGTCAATACATAATAAAGTGCCAATATGAACCAAACTACAACTAAGTAGACATTAGAAGGCAGAAGCAGAAGTTTATGAAATGGTAGACCCACGCTACAGACGAATACTTTGTAAAGAATGGCATATTATTTGTCTGTAGCACGAATGGGCCGGCAGAAAACCGTTCGGTGAGCGGTTGAATTCCGGAGGTCCAACCTAAGTAACCCCAGTGCGAAAGGGCGGTAAAAGTTTGTTGATATCAAACAAACTTTTGAATTGAGGTTTGATAAATGAGATGTGATTTCAGAACAACGGATTAGAACTTAAATTTTCCCGCCAAATTACATCAGTGACGTTGTGTTTTTATTTTATTTTCATCATCTTATATTATTATCAGTTATATTGTTTAATTGTGGTGGCGTATTATGCAATATAGTTCGATTGAGGTGTATAAGTGAAGTGATATGACATAAATACGTATATCGTAACTTTTTAAGTTGGCTGAAAAAGTGCATAGTAGTAGGTTTTGGTAAAATGGCCACCATTTTATCAAGACGTAACGTGACAAACTGACTTGTTACATTTCAAGAGAGTCGATATTGTATTTTACTTGACACTAGCATAATAGTTGTAACTAATTGCCACCAAAGAAAAAAAACAACAGCTTATTCAACGATACATTTTTATATAAAACAGACGTATAACACAAAAGCCAATCACTCATAATAATAAATTCATATAACAATAAGCTAAGAGCAGGACCTTAGAAATTTAAGAGATGAAAGTCAAAATAAAATGTATTTAAAAAGGAAAATAAGAAAACAATGAGTAACGACTTGATATCAAATATTAGCCTTTGTACTTAAGCTAATTGTCGAAAAAAAAAAGAATTTGTATTTCTTGGTAAATTTGATCTCATTTGTCTTTTCTACGAAACCGTGTCAGTTAATCCGACGTAATGCCGTGTTTGTAACAATTCTGTCTCAATAGACTTTCCGTACTCATGAATATTAATTTATATCCAACCATTAGAAGGTCCCAAGGTCAGCAGGTGAATTAAACCGTTGGAAATGTTACACATGCGTAGGGACACGGTATCGAATAGAAAGTATCGATACTGTACACATGAGTAGTATAGAAAAAAGTATCGTACTCATAAAAGTATCGAAACAAAAATATCGATACTTACGAGTTAGGTTGGCTAATGTGCACACAACTACGCGTAATGACGTCAATGTTAGTCAGTTCAGCTTCAGTAAAACAAATAAATGGTACACAAATATATATTATAAATACAATAATAAAACAAACTCACAAATCAAATGTAAATTCACAAAACAATTCCTCCTCCGTACAATCGCTTGAAAATAGAACTTTATAGAGCTGTTTCGGCAACAACCGATTCTGGGTTTCTGTTATGGTACTTACTGTCCTAGAAAATAACCGTTTTGAGAGCACTGATGTTGATGAATCGATAAATATGCTCGTGCCAACTTGTTTAATTATGGAAAAACAGTTTTCATGTCTTCCCACTATTACTTTTAATTAAAATTCTGCTGAAGTAGAATATAATTGGCTAGATGGTGTTATACTAGGGTCCAACTTATATAAAAGTCCCTAATTTTTTGAGGTTTTTTTAATTAAAGGGGTATTTAATTCCCGGGGAAACCCCTTCAATTAAAACACCCCTTTAATTAAAAATGAAATTTACTTTCCGAATGTGGATGGAAGGGTCGGTAGAGGAAGACCACGAAAAACATACCTTGACCAAATTGCTGAACTTTTTAAGACAGGCCAGTTCAAGAGTACCCTTAACCGGCGGGTTTGCATGAGGAGAATAATGAGTATGGAGGAAGCAAGGGAAGTATGCCGAGATCGTAATAGATGGAGATCTGTTGTCTCTACCTACCCCTACGGGAAACAGGTGTATATGTATGTATGTATGTAAAAGCCCTCAAAAAATACTCAATGAATTTTGACACTTTCGATACGATAACTGCTAAAAAGGACTCATTGAGTAAAAGTATCTGGTACAAAGTATCGAGTACAAATATATTGGTATCGAAAGGTATAGTACTCGGTACCACAAATTATCGATACTTTTTCCGTGTCCCTACACGTGCATTTTCTAATAGGGTTCCACGGTAAGATAGAAATGCAATGTGCACAAAACTTTTTATTAACTTTTTTTTATCTATAAATATTGTGTGTGTCATTAATAAAGATATCATTCATGCATTCGTTCATTCGTTCTAGACAAAAACCAGTAAGGTTTGTGTAGTTCCAGCCACCTCCAATAAGGTTTCCGAATTGATACGACATTGGAACCTTCAAGAAACAAACTTAAACATATCGCAGATGCCGGCAAAATGCTTTTGCAATGCGTATGGCATAATATGACATTATATGCCTCGGATGTCTACGGGCGTTTTTGTAGATTGCTTTTCATCAGATGGCGTGATTGCTGGTTTGCCTTCCTATCCCATAAAAAAAATTGAACGACATTAACGAAACTTAACTTTGCTACGCTCCGTTTCAGGCGCGAACGAACCAATAGCATGCTTAGAAGTGTAATGCAACATGACCAAAAATAAAAGGTCGTTGCGTCTATATTGTTATGGTGTGAGCACACCGCGAGACATTTTGTACGGATAAGTCTCGCGTCGTTGGACTGCCAGAGGCGTCATGTTCTATCATTTCGCCACAGACAAAGTGCCTTTCGTAAACTTAATTTGCAATCTTAAAAAAAAGAATATTGCATACACTCCACTTTAGAAGCAAAATAAATCAATAATTTGTTCTTAGTATGTGGTTATATTATTTTATGATATATTACATATTATTATTATAATTACAATATTATTCTATTCGTCTCCAATCGTATTAAATCCAGTAATAAGGGATAATTCAGAAGAGAAAGTCTTCTGTTTATGCTTTCACTTAAAAATGTTTCCTTGCTTATTGATACTTATGGTATTATTGAGAAGAATTGATACTATTTAAAAGAATCGACTAGGATTTTTTTTAAAAAAAGTGTAACACTAATAATCACTTTATGCATATTGTGAAATTTATTTGAAAGACATCATTATTTTTTGCGAGATTAAAACATAGGCCCATAGTGAAGTAATTATATGGTATTTCAATTTCAACAGGCGTTCTCCTAAACTTGCTCAGCCCACCCGTTAATTTTAACGGAGACCTTGAGTTCTACACATAGAATAGATCAGATCGTTGGGTAATCGTGATAAACTGTAGTGATAATGATATGGATGAAAAAAAGCGAAAACGCTGTAAATGACACGTATGTAAAAAAAATAAATATATTTTCTATTCAGATCAGAGAAAATAGAGCGTCAAATGGTCTCACAGCAATGAATATCACAGCTCTACAACATATATCTAATATAAAATTTTGTACAGCGTTGAAACTGAGTGTTTTTGAGTGCTCAGATACAATTTTTTCGTAATTTTAAGTTTGATATTTTAGGTTACGTTTTCGTTTTTTATTGCGTTGATAATTTTTTTTATATATATATATATTCACGCCTATCGCCCGCAGGGGTTGGCAGAGACCACGAGCTCCATCCGCTGCCATTCATCGCAGCGAAACGGCTCGTCATTGGTCGCTTTTCGCCCTCGTGAAAATCAGGACGTGACGGGTGGCGAACCACGTCGCCGTCATTTTCGACAAATTAGGTATATTAAATTCGTCTTTAGTGAATCCCGAGAGCCGCAAGGGAGGATGGAAGTCAGTCCCAGCAGAGCCCTGCATGCTGAGGTAAGGCACCATAGTCGCCGGGGGAGCCCGACCCCGGGACGATCGGCACGCTTACGACTGGGCTCGCCCCTAGCCACGCATCCATTGGCACGGCAGACCGTGGATTGGCGGAGAGGAAGGGAAAGGATAGAGAAGAAAGGAAGGGGCAGGAAAGGAAATGTGGATTGGGGGGGTTACCAGACACGGAATAAACATTTAAAAATCCATATAAATATTTATTCCGATGCGGGAATCGAACCCGCGACCATTGACTCCGCGGGCGGAGGGCCCCGCCACTGAACCAATCGGTCGTCGTGATAATTAGTGGCAGGCGATTATAATCGATTTCACTTTTCGATGATCGTGTATCGAGTGACACTAGTAATAGTGTAATAACAAATTATTATTGTTATTACACTATTACTAGTGTCGTTCGATACACTATTAGCGGTAGCACTTACGCTCAGGTCGTGGGTTTGATTCCACCATTGCGCAATTGACTTGATTATATTTTTCTGAAACAAGCTCTATATTTAAATACATTTAGTTTAAACGGTATTATGAACAAGAATTTTTGTTATTTTAAAAACACTGCTACTTTTGTTGGTTTAATAATGTATTATATTTTCTAACCCATATAACATTGGAAACTTCAAAAAACAAGCCTACACATTTCTTTTCTTTGATGACAATTAGTTACAACTATTATGCCAGTGTCGAGTAAAATACAATAATATCACATCTTTTGAAATGTAACTAGTCAGCTTGCCACGTTACGTCTTGAAAAAATTGTGGCTATTCTACCAAAACCTTCTATGGAATTGTTTTGTCAACTTAAAAAGTCACGATACATGCATTGATTTCATATCCTTTCACTTGTACGCATTAATCAAACTATGTTGTATGGTACGCCACCACAATTAAACATTATAACTGATAATAATATAAGATTATGAAAATGAAATAAAAACACAACATCACTGATGTAAGTTGGTGGAAAGTCATATAGTATCTTGCGTTTATACATACATATATACATATCGTCACGGCTGTCTCCCGTAGGGGTAGGCAGAGACCACAGATCTCCATCTGCTACGATCTGGCTATACTTCTTTCTAATTT
The DNA here is from genome assembly GCA_031353405.1 of Baronia brevicornis. Classification (NCBI taxonomy): domain Eukaryota; kingdom Metazoa; phylum Arthropoda; class Insecta; order Lepidoptera; family Papilionidae; genus Baronia; species Baronia brevicornis. The sequence goes on along the minus strand of JASFAT010002513.1, from coordinate 23,371 downwards.
TTTCTGTTTTTCTACTTTTGCCACGACATCTTCTCCACATTGCTCTCTTATATCTTCATTTATTATCCTATCAATCAAGGTAACACCACACATACTTCTTAATGCTCTCATTTCCACCGCATTCAGTCTGCTTTCATGCTATTTCTCCCAAACCCAACTTTCACTACCGTCTATTAGTGTCGGAACAAGCACCCCCTGATAAAGCTTGCGCTTATACTCGTATGTATTACACACACGATGCAAGCGTTTGAAAATCAATCAGAAATCATCTAAAGCTGTGTTTCATAATCAAATTAAGAATTAATAATACGATGCCCCTGTTCTTAACAAAACACTTTCCAAACCTACGAATTAGGCGCACCTTTAAATCTATATTCAAGGTCATGGTTTGATCCCATAAAACCGGGGCTGACGAAAGGTCCGTATGGCCAAGGCCGCTTCAACATACCTTCGATGTAAAGGTCTTCGGATGTATTGCATATGCGGGTATAATTAATAATAACAATTGTGTCGAAACGTTGCGCATATCGACTTACGTTTCTTGCTCAATTGCCGCTGGCTTATACAGGGTGCCCCAGAACTCAACGTCAAGCCGAAACGGGGCGACAGGATTGATTGTAACCATCATGAGAAAAATCAGAAAAAAATCTATGCAGTTTCAAAACTATGGGCATTTAAGAAAAACCTAGAAATTTCGTCAAACTGTAACCATTTTTCGGTTATTGTGGTTAATTTTTATTATTTTTGTTCATTTAAACTTTGGAACCGTAACCCTAAATAACATTTCTAGAATCACAGTAAAAAATAATGACACAATTGCCCCAAGTTTCCTAGAATTAAGACTATTTGTTAAACTACTACTACTACTATAAATTTAAAATTTTCAAAATTTGTCGACTTTGAAAGGCCCATCTTTAAAAAAAAGTACTAGAGTGCCTTGGCAAGTGCCATCAAAAGTTGGCGCATTTAATCAGGATTGTAAAATGGTACAATACTTGTTAGTTTCATACTAACAAAAACGAGTAAAAAAATAAAAACCTCAAGTAACCCGATTTTGCCAACCCATTTTACTCAGTTAAAATGTTTTTTATTCGCACAAGCTCTTGGTAGGTTCTTAATTTTAAGATCTTCAGATAGATTTATTTTCCGATTTTTCTCATGATGGTTACAATCAATCCCGTCACCCCGTTTCGGCTTGACGTTGAGTTCTGGGACACCCTGTATATGTATGTATTTCTCGTCGCATGTTTCACTGCCGCTAACCGTAGGTTGATACAGGGTGTCCACTGGCTGAATTAGGTTTATGTAGTACCTCAAAAGTTTGTTGAGTTTACTGTAGTAATACATTGATAAATGTATCACCACAGTAGCATATTAAAACTTTGTATTCTAATATAATAAAATGTTTTATATTATATTACTTCTTTTTACATTCGTAATTTTAAAGCTTAAATTAAAAAAGAAATAAATTGTTTTAGAAAAACAATAAGATTAGTTCAACTGACTTTTTTCAATTCAATTAGTTCAACTGACGCCTTTCCGGCATAAGGAATTGAGATTGAATATAAAATGTTGAGTGAAATTCATTAATATCAAATATAAAATATAATATTAGAATATTATTAAATCATATAATTAATATAAAATGTACAATGATACATTAATAAATAAATTTCATTTGGAAGAGTTTAATTATAAACGAAAATAAAAACCCCAGAAGAAGAGGACAGAAAATAAAATTGAAGCCTCTCGAACAAAATTATTTGTATCCTACTTATTTATCCATTTTGTATCTATGATGAGATGAGATGTATTGTATCTATATACAAAAAAAATAAATAATTCTTATTTTTGTATATAGATACAATACATCGCAATTATCCACATCCACGTCCCAACCACTATCAAGAACACCAACACCAAACACACACCACCACTCTTCCACAATGTACACGACACGTGTTTCGCCTCAACACTAGTCTAATAACTCCGCCAATCCGCATTGGACACAACGTCCGTTCCTCCAGTAATGAAGAGGCCCGTGCTCAGCAGTGGGATATATATGGGCTGTTAAAAAAAATACGTATATTTATTCCTATGCGGGAATTGAACCAGCGACCGTTAACTCCGCGGGCGAGGGGAACCGCCACAGAGCTAATTGATCGTCAGTTAGATAGTTTAATTTTATTATTACAGATTTCATAACGTTGAGAGTCGGTTAAGAGAGTGATATAAAATCTCTGACAGATTTGACGTGTCTTAGTCTAAAAAAGTTGCACAACATGCACAGAGACTTGCAAACTATTATATTTCTCGTTTTGGTCAAATTAGGGTTCGGTCAAGGCGATCTACTGTCCAAAAAAAAATCATTATGTATCAATATTCGATCGGTTGGATACAAAAAACTATTTACCACAATTACTAACGCAACATTATTAACTATTTCAATTTTGTGGCTAAACAAAATCTAATTTCCATGTTTAACTTTTTTTAGATTCTTTGCCTCGTTGTTAAAAAAAATATAATGCTTTGCTTGAAAAGAGATTTGAGGAATTTCAGAAGTTTCAATTTATTTATTTGATGGCAATTAGTTTTAACTATTATGCCAGTGTAAAGTCAAATATTATTAATGGAGTCAGGCGTTACTTTGCGGAAATCCATCACTATATGAACAGTCAAAAGTTTTACTTAGCTAAGATCCGCGACAATGTACTGACTTGTCGCGGATCTTAGCTAAGTAAAACTTTTGACTGTCCATATAAAGTAAAATATTTATTTATTTATTTGAATTAATGGCTTTCAAGAGTGCCAAAAATAATATAAAATAAAATACACTAACATTGAACTCTTGAAATATAACTATGTACATACAAACTATGATTAAAACTGGCTACTATTTGTGTAAAACGAAAAGAGACAGAAATTAACAATGATTAACAATATAACATACAAATAAAAAAATAATATTAAAAAAACAAAAACACATTAATTATAATAATAGAATATCTGCAGTCAACTAATATACTATACACGATCTCTATCACTATCGTAATAGTGGATCGAATTACATGCGAGACAATGATAGTGGATATAAGTGTTCCACATGAAGAAACACTCATAAAAAACGAAAAAAAAACATAAGTATTCATTTTTAACCTCGCTTGTGAGATATCCACCATGTGGCTCTTGATCCATACACTAGTGATGTCTCTTAATGATTGAAAATTAAAGTTAAGAACTTGGATATCCATAATCTGTCCAAGTTAGGCTGCTCGGGATCAACGATTTTTTCTAATCGAGTGTTATGTTATCCTTACGGTGACTTTCTTGGGATAGTATGATTGTGTATGGGTCCGCATAGATTAAAAATGAATTTATTCTTTGCAGAAAATGCCCCAATATCGGAGAGATCGCGCTTCTTATACGTAACAAGAAGGATAAACTTCCACATGAGAGACTGCACATTCTGTTCAATGATCCGGTAAGAGTTTACATTAGTTTTAAGAAAGACAGAGATTAAACACAGAAGTACATTACAGACTGATAAGGGACGGCGCCGAAACGTGGATGCTGACAGTCCGTCTGCTTCATAAGCTCAGAGTCGCTCAGAGAGCTATGCTCGGAGTTTCACTGGTAGATATGATTCGGAATGAACAAATCCGCCGGAGAACTAAAGTCACCGACATAGCCTTTCGAATAAGCAAACATAAGTGGCAATGGGCTGGTCACGTTAGTCGGAGATCCGACAATTGTTGAAGCAAACGAGTGCTGGAGTGGAGACCGCGTCTCGGTAAACGTAGTGCGACGATCTGCGCAGGGAGATCCGATCAGAAGAGCGGGCTAGGTGGCGCTCCGTGGGGGAGGCCTATGGATTTTACCACGAGGAGTGCACCTAGGAATTGTTCGGAATAATTCCAGCCGCTTAATTCTACTACCGCGCAATTCGCCACTAATTGAAATTTCACCCTACCGTCTTACGGTGCGTTTTTCCCGAAATTTCTTTCCGCGCACCACTAACTTGTGGAACCGGCTACCTCCAGCGGTATTACCGACGCTTACGGCACTGCGGACGTTTGTGAGCTGCGTAGATTGCTTTCCATCGGGCGACACGCTTGCTCGTTTGCCTTCCTATCCCATAAAATAAGTGTTTTAGGGGGCTGGCAGTGGTGCAACGCCAGCCAAGTGAAAAAATTGGCCTCACGGTAAATTGACACTCAACAATGTATGGCGGCTTTGTTTATATTGGGTGCCGGATGGCAGAATGAGGTCAATAACCTTAACTACTACTTTCAAACAAGGAATATTAGACCATATTTATACCAAGTTTTTTTTTCATGGGACAGGTAGGTAAACGAGTAGGCATGTCACCTGATGGAAAGCAATGAACGCCGCCCATAGACATCCGCAGTGCTATAGGCAGTGCGGAAGCGTTGCCGACCTTTAGGGAAAGTGCAATTATGCTAGGGGAAGGGGGAGGGGGAGTTTGAGGTGAAAAGGAAGAGGAGAGGAGAGGGTTGGGCCTCCGATACTCAACCGCTCACCGTACGAAGCGCGGTATCTAAGTACCATTCAGACGCTGGTTGTCTGCGGGATTGTGCTACTTGCCCGGGCTAGCCGGCCCATTCATGCTATAGACAAATATTATGACCATCCTTGACAAAGTATTCGTCTGGAGCGTGGCTCTACCACTAGTAAATTTCTTTATTATTATTATTATTATATATTCACGCCTATCCCCCGCAGGGGTTGGCAGAGACCACAGAGCTCCATCCGCTGCCATTCATCGCAGCGAAACGGCTCGTCACTGGTCGCTTTTCGCCCTCGTGAGAATCAGGACGTGATGGGTGGCGAACCACGTCGCCGTCATTTTTCGACAAATTAGGTATATTAAATTCGTCTTTAGTGAATCCCACGAGCCGCAAGGGAGGATGGTGGTCAGCCTCAGTAGAGCCCTGCATGCTGAGGTAAGGCACCATAGTCCCCGGGGGAGCCCGACCCCGGGACGATCGGCACGCTTACGACTAGGCTCGCCCCTAGCCACGCATCCATTGGCACGGCAGACCGTGGATTGGCGAAGAGGAAGGGAAAGGATAGAGAAGAAAGGAAGGGGCAGGAAAGGAAATGTGGATTGGGGGGCTTACCAGACTCGGAATAAACATTTAAAAATCCATATAAATATTTATTCCGATGCGGGAATCGAACCCGCGACCATTGACTCCGCGGGCGGAGGGCGCCGCCACTGAGCCAATCGGTCGCTCACTGAGTCAAATTTTTTTATTTATCGTTATATATAGAATAATTCTTGTTTGCAAGTAGTATATAAGTTTGAAAACCTAATTACGAATACTGTTCGTCTTTCGTATTTCAGATCTTCGCAAAGGTGACGGCGTTGCGCGGCATCAAGAACATTCTGAGCAAGATACGGATGGTAAGCGGCGACTCCATGGAGCCAGACCTTGGGCTGTCGCCTGAGAGCCGCCAGTACCTCATCGACAATGTAGACATAATTGTGCACGCAGCCGCTTCAGTGAGGTAAGTTTTTTTTATGGGATAGGGCAGCGGTTCTCAAACTTCCCTTTCTTCTCAGCGACCCACTAACTTACTCTTTACAAATTCGCAACACCATACAAAAATATAATATGCAGTCACTAAAATCACGTCATGATTGTCATGATTGTCATGATTTAATTTACTTATACAAAATAATACACTCGCATATTGACTCTCTAAAACTGCTCTCTCTTTTAAATTTTAACACCTGCATCAGAACACGAAATCCCTATAAAACGTTTAGTATTAGATCTTATCCAAACAATATATCCCATTATAATCCCATGGTACGCATTTGTCGCCTATACAATAATACATCCATTGACAACAGTACAGAAACGATCGATATTTTCAATATCAAAACACATCAATTAAAGCGGTCGCTCCGTGATATCTTTGGCAGCCGATAGATCACAAAATTATTTTTATTCTACTTTTTTTATATTTCTTTTTTTTTAAATTTAATTTTGTTTAAGTTTATAATATTATATATATTATTACATAAGTAACCCTATTGTCAAAATGTAGACATGCAGTGCGCAAATTTAAAGAGTTATAGTCCGGGCGTTGTTAAGTTTATATAATCTCGTATTCTTTAAGACTGTAACTTGTTTTAGTGCTTTATAAATAAAATAAAATAAAATAAACACCGTTACATACAGTTAAAATGAAGGTACGTATAGGTACATGTATTAAATTATTATACACCATTAATCTATTAAACGTATTTTTATTGCGTAATAACATAACATACAAACAGATATATCGCATTTGTAAATCTAGCGACACACTTGACAGGGGCGACACAATAATGTGTGGTCACACGTGGGTTGAGAACCGCTGGGACAGGAAGGCAAACGGGCAAGCGTGTTACCTGATGGAAAGAAATCAACGCCTCCCATAGATATCTAAAACCATATGCATCACAAACACGGTCTTTTGACACATGAGTAGACTTGTTTTTTGAAGGTTCCCCAATAGACCTGATCTATTAGAGCGAAGTACGGAATCATTTAAAGCTGAGTACGAAATCACATACATCTTTTTGATATTATAATTTACTAGGTGTGTATTTCTTGAAACTTCTTTAAGAAATTCACAAAAATGTGACAACGAATGTGTCTATAAATCATGAAATTCGTGTGATGTAATTTATGGATACCTAATTTAACTGTTAGACCATGGAGTCTTTGGTCGCGAGCTCAATCAAGTGATCCGGTGCAAAGCCGTGGGATATAAATATCGCCATTCGTTTATCATCTCAAGTGTGTCTATGGTTTAGTCCTGAGCAGGTGAGGTTTACAAGATGTGATTTCGTCTCCTTACATCACACTTTTCAATCAGTTCTACTTTTTTGGATAATGACGAATAAAAGTTTTTTTTTTATAGCGAAGCAGGCAAACGAGCATTCGGGTCACTTGGTAAATGATCACCAACGCTATAGACATCTACAACGTCAAACGCCTTGCCAGTCTTTTGTAAATACATACGTTCTTTTCTTGAACGCCTCTATGTCGTATCCACGCGGGAACAACGCAGGTGGAAAACAGTTCCGCATTTCCATTGTAATCAACATTAAGCTTTTTTTCCAAATAATAAAGTAGAAAAAGGGATACTTAGATGGTTTGGGCATATAGAGAGGATGAATGAAAGGCAGGACTGGCAAAAAAAATTTACCTTGCGAATGTGGATGAAAGTGTCGGAGGAGGAACACCACGAAAAACATACCTTGACTAAATTGCTGAACTTTTTAAGAAAGGCCAGGTCAAGAGTACTTGACCCTCAACCGGCGGGCTTGCATGAGGAGAATAATCAGTGTGTAGGAAGCAAGGAAAGTATGCCGAGATCGTAGCAGATGGAGATCTGTAGTCTCAGCCTACGCCTAAGGAGAGAGGCGTGACGATATGTATGTATGTATGTTCCAACTAATACGTAAGCACTATTCATTCACATTTATCGTTCACAGATTCGATGATCCGTTGAGGAAGTCAGTCTTGCTCAACCTCCGAGGCACCAAACTTGTTTTGGAATTGGGCAAACAGTGTAAAAAGTTACAGGTATACCTTACATGAACTATATTAACTAAACAAAGATAGCTGGCATATGATTGTACTTAATATTTCCGATGATTTATGGAGTCAGGCGTTACTTTGCGGAAATCCATCACTATGTGGACAGTCAAAAGTTTTACTTAGCTAAGATCTGCGACAAGCAAACAATAACAGAAAATTAATAATCTGTGTTTTCCTACTGGACGAAGTGGATTTATTTGGAACATAAACCAAAAACTGAATAGACAACCGAAAAGTTTGCCTTCGGTTGTCTTCCGTGGAGTCTACTATACCTGAAGGTGGCTCGTGTTGGGACGAAACACGTGTCGTTTGCAAGGTGGAAAAGTTATAGTGTGTGTTTGGTGTTGTGTATAGTGGTCGGTGGGTGGAGAGTTTCTGGCCGTTTTTCGGTAAGTTTTTGGTTTAGGTACCAAATAAATCCACTTCGTCCAGCAGGAAAACACATATTATTAATTTTCTGTTATTGTTTGCTTGTCGCGGGTCTTAGCTAAGTAAAACTTTTGACTGTTCACATAGTTAATATTTCCAAAAAAAAAATATCCGGGATTTTGATTTGTTTTCGTTGATTACATCTTAATTCGAAATTTAAACTATCTATAGCTTACTTAACATCAATATTGTTTCTTCTTTCGTGATGGCAATCAGGTATAACTATTATGCCGTACTTTTCCCGCCAACTTACATCAGTGGCGTTGTGTTTTTATTTCATTTCCATAATCTTATATTATTATTAGTTATATTTTTTAATCGTGGTGGCGTATTATGCAATATAGTTCGATTAAGGTGTATAAGTGAAATGATATGAAATAAATGCGTGTATTTACTACTAATTGACTGAAAAAATCCATAGAAGGTTTTTGGTAAAATTGCCACCATTTTATCAAGACGTAACGTGATGAACTGACTTGTTACATTTCAAGAGATTGGATATTATTGTATTTTACTTGACACTGGCATAATAGTTGTAACTAATTGCCATCAAAGAAAAGAAGAAAAAAAAAACTATTATGCCAGTGTGACATTCTATAACATATAAAAACAAATAATTTGAAATGTGCTAGTCAGTTTATCACGTTACGAATTATAAAATGGTGATCATTTTAATATAACTTGCATAAATTTTTGCAGTCAAATTGAAAGCACGCATACATACATACACGCATTTATTTCCTTTTACTTCACGTTCCTTTCACCTTACTCGAACTATATTGTAAAATACGCCACCAGAATTAAACAATATATCTGATAATAACACAAGATTATGAGATGAAATAAAAACTCAACGTCACTGTAACTTGGCAGGAAAAGTCCATTAATATTTCTCCTTCTTTCTTGATGGTAATAAGGGCCATTTTCACATAATAACAACAAATATTTTTAAAAAGTACTTGACAGGTTGTCGAGGAAATGGTAAGCATTTTATCAAAACCTTCTATGGACTTTTGCAGTCAAAAGTTTTGCACGCATATATTTGTCGAAATTCGCCTTAATCGAACTTTATTGCACAATACGCCATCAGAATTAAATAAAACATCATCAGACATCATCACAATACGCCGTCAGAATTAAACAATACGCCATCAGAATAAATGACGTCACTGATTTAAATTGGCGGAAAACTCCTGAAAATGAATACTTAATATTTTATTATCTTCGTTTTTTCATTTTTAAGGTTATATATCTGTTACACGTTACAGTGCAATAATATAATTAGTTGGATATCATTATTATGCCTTCAATTATATATTTTTTAATTATAAATTTCATGCTTTTTGTCGCAAATAAAAATATGTTTATTCCTTAGCTCTTTTTACACATTTCGACGGCGTATTGCCACCCACACGAGAAGCTTCTAGAAGAAAAACCGTACGCGCCCCCAGCTGATCCTCACAAGCTGATAACCGCAGTGGAATTCCTGAATGATGACGCCCTGGATGCTATTGCACCTAAGTATGATTCACTATTACAAATTATTATAGATAGATGAATAATTTATATACACATAGAAGAAAAATATAGACATTGGTGAAAGAGTATACTTCGTTAAAATGAGTTTGATTTGATAATATGAGAACACTCTGTCTGTATAAATTGTCCTCGTATTACTGAAAAAAAAATTCCCCCCTTATAGTTTATACTAGAAGCAATATCTCTCATTTTACAAAATATTTTTGATATATATATTTTTTTACAAAATTTAAAATGTTTTTCTATATGATTACTAACGTGTTTAAGCAATATCTCAGTTGGTAAGATTCGGCCTTACGATCTGTTCGTCGTGAGTTCGTATCTTCCATTGAACTATTGATGTGAAACAAATCCTAGCACAAGAATTATAATCTTAGAACGGTTAACAAGAATTCTAATAATATTAAAAGTATTGCGAATCTTAAAAAAATATCTGTTACTTGGACATATGCCAGCGAACCTTACAATGCTGTTGTTTTAAAGAGGTCATTGATTACATAACTATTAAAGAGGTCATCGATTCCTTTACTTGTAAAGAGGTCATTGATCCCTTTACATTATATGTTCGAATTGTTTTACACCCTTGTTTTTATGGGTAATTTTTTATTTTAAACAAAATATTTAAAAGATATATAAATAAAAGTTGTAGGACAACTCTTGTTTGTTTTAACTGGAATTTTATCTATATATCGATATTTATAAGAGAAAAACAAGATCCTGTATATTCTCCTTTTTATCCTCACAGGTTATTAAAAGGCTTGCCAAATGTATACACGCTGACAAAATCTTGCTCGGAAGCCTTGGCGGTGGAAGCCATGGAACATATCCCGCTTGTTATTGTAAGACCTTCAATAAGTAAGTTAAAAACAAACTATACCTACAGAATATAAGAAGAGCTTAAAATATCGAGTTTTTTATGGGGTAGGAAGACAAACGAGCTGGCGTGTCACCTGCTGGAAAGCAATAAACGCCGCCCTTAGGCTTCCGTACTGTCATAAGAATTGCAGAAGCATTGATGGCTTGTTTTTTAAAGGTTCCAATGTCGTATCGATTCGGTACCACCGCTGAAGGTAGCTGGTTCCACAGGGTAATCGTGCGTAAATAGTAAGTTTCTGGAAAACACACTGAACTGTATCGCCAATTATCAAGATAATGGGGATGAAACTTTTTTTTACGGCGAGTTGTGTAGTAGTGGAATTCAGCCCGTAATTATTCTGAATTAGTTCGCTTGCTTCTGTACCTTAAGTGGTGTTTGATGTCGGTATAAAATAAAAGTCGGTATAAAATTGCTTCGAAATATTTACATATTATTTAATATAAATAAATTAATAAATTGTTTACAGTCATTCCCATCTTGCTGGAGCCGATACCTGGATGGACTGACAATATCAACGGACCTACGGGATTGTTGATTGGTAAGTTAATTATGTTGAAGACACCGACACAGTTCTCCGAGGCAGCACACTGAAATGGCAATGGTCTGGTCACGTTTACCGCAGAACCGACAACCGCTGGAGCAGACGAGTGCTGGAGTGGAGACCGCGACTCGGCAAACGTAGTGTGCGACATCCCTTGGCTAGACGGTGGTCAAGGCGGCTGGCAGAGACTGGGTGCGTGAAGTCTAAGATAGAGTTCGGTGGCGACTGCTGTCATCATCATGATCATAATATGATGATATTTATTTCTTAAAAAAAAACTGGCATTGTTTTAATACTATTATATAGTGCATGAACCCATAACCTTAGATCGCAAGCGTAATAATTATAAGTTGAGTTATAACTGTTTATAAATGACTACATGCAAACGGGCAAATAAATTGCCTGATACTAAGTTATGACTACCTCCGAAGGCCACCACCAAAACAAAAAAAATTGCAAATTATTTACCTGATTTGAAATCAGAATTCGAAAAGAATCCGTCTATTTCTAAATTTAATTATTTCCGTCGAATTCGTCTATTTCTACCCTTTCTACCATCCGAGGGTAGAAAGGGTAGAAATAGACCGAAGAGGGCGGTGGAGGGAGAGGAATATGGAATGTATTTTCGGCTTTGTATACTCACGGAATGAAGTGTAAATAAAACTGCACTCACAGGCGCTCTTTCGGAAGAACTACTTCATGGTAATATTGATACTACACTGAAATCCAGAGGTTAGGCCTCTTCTTATGCCACGCGCTATCCCTTTCCTTATCTGTCTCTTCCATCATTCTACATTGTTCTTAAAAACAGGTGCACTACATACTTGGCGTTGCGGTATCTATCAACGATTGCAATAACTCATCGTCACTAAATAATATGATACGCTTAGTCGTTCGCCGTCTTCCTTAAAAAATGATTGTATATTATTTACTTCCTACTATCAGGTGCTGGTAAAGGTGTCATCAGATCCATGTACTGCAGGAGCAACAATTACGCTGATTACGTGCCGGTCGATATTTTTATAAACTCTCTAATGATCATAACATGGAATTACCTCATTTGCGGGTAAGTCACAAAAGTGTCTTTTATGTGGGTGTTAAAATTATCTCAATAGTATCCATATTTGTTGAAACGAAAGCATGAATATATTTGACAACTCCTTGTCAAAAAAGTTATGCAGAAAAGGCGAACGAGCGTGTCGCCTGATAAAAAGTACCAAGCCACACATAGACCACACCATCTGTATTGTCGATACGTTTCCGACCTTTCAGATCCGGATCCAGCGATCTGGGTGGCCAGGAGATATGGCCGAAACGGCTTATTACTTAATTAGACAAGAAATCATGAAGAAACGCCAGGATCTCTCTAGCAGTGTGAGGAGTGGCTACATCTTGTTAAAACCGTATGCGTGAAGTGAAGGCAGGATGTTTTCTCAATGTCAGCAACAAAATAATCAGTAACTAATTCTGCTACCACCGTTATAAGCTGCTATTCGATCTTATTATTTCAGCGATTCGAAGACTCGAATCTACAACTGCACCAGCTCCGCGGAAGTAAAGGTCACGTGGAGCGAACTCATCGACATGGGTAGGGAGATCGTCAAAAACAGAGTTCCGTTCAACTGGGTTGTCTGGTGAGAACGTGTCTATCTCTTTGCTTCTATAGAGTTATATTACAGCGGATGTAGATATGGAAAAACATTTATTAGTGACATACCCTTTTTTACAAGATTTTAAAGGCTCACAAAACTAAATAAAAATTAAATTTAACATAGAGATAAAACACACAAGGTTTCTTATTCAACGTAAGCCAGGTACACTTTAAGAGCACCTGGCGCTAGTTTTCAGAAGCGCCAATGTCTATGTACGGTGTTGATTTTTTTCCATCAGGTATCACGCCTGCTTATTTACCTTTCTATCCTATATTGAAAGTGTATGGGTAATTAAATTTATAAAAAAATTACAAGATTATTAATGGAGTCAGGCGTTACTTTGCGGAAATCCATCACTATGTGGACAGTCAAAAGTTTTACAACTGACTTTTCGGTTGTCTACCGTAGAGTCTACTATACCTGAAGATGCCTCGTGTTGGGGCGAAACACGTGTCGTTTACAAGATGGAAAAGTGATAATGTGTGTTTGGTGCTGTGTGTAGTGGTTGGTGGGTGGAGAGTTGATGGCCGATTTTCGGTAAGTTTTTGGTTTAAGTTCCAAATAAATCCACTTAACCCAACGGAAAAACACACATTATTAATTTTCTGTTATTGTTTTGCTTGTCGCGGATCTTAGCTAAGTAAAACTTTTGACTGTCCATATAAAAAAATTACAATATTTTACAAATGACGTTTGTTTTATCAGGTACCCCGGCGGCTCAATGAAACACTCCAGAATAGCGCACAACATCTGCGCCATCTTCTTTCACTGGATACCCGCCATTTTAGTAGACACACTACTCTTCGTTCTTGGATTTAAGCCAGTGTATGTATTGAATATCTGAGAGGATTAATCGCTCCGATTTTTTAATTCTATAACACAATTTCGGTTTTGTTAAATCCAATATTATTATCCTAAGCTAAGGCTTGCCATACGCCTACCCCACTTTTTAAAATAATGATTTTTCTAGAAAATCATTATCATTCCAATAGTAGAATCCAACAACCTTAGATACCATCAATATACTGCTAAAATTTTTTAATCATGATAATGTGCTAAAACTAAAAGTAACTCTACCTAGGTTGCTTCGCGTGCACCGCCGTATCAGCAAAGGCTTTGACATGCTGGAGTACTACGCCAACAACCAGTGGGACTTCATATCTGATTCAATGCAGCGTGTGCGCAGGCAACTCAATCCGAAAGAGAAGAACGAGTACAAAATTGACTCTCAGGGTGAGTTTTGTTTGCTAAGAAGTTAACCTATTATTATGGTCTATAGTAGTAGTTCTTTTTCTCATATAAAATATTTTTATATGAGAAAAAGTACACTGTACTATAGACCATAAATAGATAAAAGTTCAAGTTAAATTAAATAACGTTTGTTCTATAAATAATATTTTATAAACATTTTTAATATATTATAAATTTGATAAAAATAAGTGTTGTGTGAACAGCTCCAACATATGACGGAAAGGAATCAATGGCCTCCTTAAAAATAAAGGTGCCAATGACCTCTTTGAAAGTAAAGGGATCAAGGACGTCTTTAAACAGCAGCATATTGCACTTCATTGACACGTTTCCACACGAAAAAAGTTGTCAACATATGAAACAATATTAGTAATTATTTTTAGTTTATATCGTTCAATGATATGAATGTACGATAATCGGTACAAATTTTATATCTTACTAAGATTTCTGGCCGATCGTCCCGGGGTCGGGCTCCCCCGGGGACTATGGTGCCTTACCTCAGCATGCAGGGTTCTGCTGGGGCTGACCACCATCCTCCCTTGCGGCTCGTGGGATTCACTAAGACGAATTTAATATACCTAATTTGTCGAAAAATGACGGCGACGTGGTTCGCCACCCTTCACGTCCTGATTCTCACGAGGGCGAAAAGCGACCAATGACGAGCCGTTTCGCTGCGATGAATGGCAGCGGATGGAGCTCTGTGGTCTCTGCCAACCCCTGCGGGGGATAGGCGTGAATATATAAATAAAAAAAAATTCTGGGTGACATTTTGTATTTGCTTATTTATACAATTTTTTTGCCATATTTATACTATTATAAATTTATTTCTATGTGCAATTTGTTTATATACATTATTTATAATTAAAGATTTCTTTCTTTGTTTCCATTATGATTGTGTTGGTTCGATTTTTACGTGAGTTGATGGTTTCATATGTTATTCTCATTAATAAACATTCACCAGGTATTGACATACCGAACTACTTTGAAGACTGCGTGAGATCTGCCCGCATTTTCATTCTCAAGGAATCCGAGGACACAATTCCGACAGCCAAAAGACACATGAAAGTGTAAGTTTTTTAACAACGTAAATCTTATAAATACGTTAACTATTTTGAGATATCTAATCTACCCCTAGACTAAACTAGTAGTTTCTAGCTCTGTGCGTGAAGCCATAGCATTCCAATTTTTATAATTCAATTGATACCTAATTTTTAATTCGTATTTACTTTTGAATTGTATGCCGTAACTGCGTGCGAAACCATCTGAAGATAAAGCATTAATTTATCTATAAGTCACAGATAATATAGAAATATTTATATAAGGGACATGTACATTAGTGTAAAAACAGTTATCAAGGATATTGATTAATTCTCATAGGCACTTCAATAAAGGTCGTTTAAGAGTTCTCGTAGATCTCGACCACACTGCCTGAGAGTTATATAAAAATTGCAACCCAGTAAGCGTGTTAGGAATCAAACTAATTGGATAACAAGACAAACTGTTTTGCATAGAATGCAAAAGAAAATTCTTAGAAAGACACTTTTATGCATGCTATGATTTTGTGCATTTTTACATTCTATGAATAGAAAAAAGAATATTATTCATTCATTCATTTGAATTAATGGCTTTCAATAGTGCCAAAATAGCACGGATGATTTCGCCAATGTCATGTAGAAGAAAAAAGTAAATAATGGTGAATAAGAAATTTAAAAAAATTATGTCAATATCACTTCAATTTTTAGTTTATGACAACTAAATATGTCAATGTCATTTGTGTTCCTTTCAGGATGCAAGTTGTTGATATAATCGTTCGTTACCTGTTCATCGGATACATTCTGTGGATTCTTTCAAGATGGGCGATGACTATCTTCAGCACGCAGACAGATCAGCTCCAAATTAAATGATTTTGTTATGTTAAGTAGTTGTACCTCTGAATAATTAAGTTAATTACTTTACTATTATATTAAAGGATATTTACATTTTCACTTTTTTTAGTTAACTACCTTATAAATCTGCTTTGCATGTGAAATTCTTCTTATTTATATTAAACCCTCCAATCATAACCTTACTCAAGCTATGGATACATGTAATCAAAATCAATCGTTTCATAATTTTGGTATGATTCTACTTCTATTTGTGTGTCGGCATACATTGATAAATAAATATTTTGTAAACGGGAAACGCCACAGTTTTCTTTAGTTCTCGTTGCATATTAGTGAATAAGATGTAATGACCTATTAATATAACAGTATAATCTTCATAAAATTAAAGCCAGTACCGACAGTGGTGTTTTTTGTCAAGTACTTGATTCTGTAGTCACTAATCCATCTAATCAGTGTGGTTAAAAGGGGTAAATATTCGCAGCTTATTAGAGACTTACGTCCACATGAGTGACTGACAACATTCAATTCCTGCTCATCGCTCTGCACTAGAGAAGCGCCCCACACAACATTTACCCGAACACGATCTTTACTTCAACTACAATCATTGCGGGTTTGACAAACATGTTCAGTACACTTAAATTTGCTAATTGATAAAGCCTATATGAAATGTAGGTGACTAAAGTTCTCTTGGCCAGTTTTGTTAATCCTATTCAGTCTAAGTCGAGACATAGCCATTGAACATATGCCATTTGGATTAGCAATATTAAAATTCATTTAATATTCGGACAACATTTTTTTAAATAAATCGAAACACGCATTCGAATTAAATCAAATATTTCAAATACTTATTTGATTTTTCGAATAATTATTTTGTACAATCGATTAATCAGAATGAATAGTTTTATCATCAAACATAATATAAAAAAAAATTAGTCACATTCCCCTCTCTAGTTTGTTTTTATTTTATGTTACCTATCCATTTTTAGTCTGTTTTTAATTTATCTGTCTTTATATTTGATATCAAAAAAATCAATCTAACATTTTTAAAGTTAAATAATGGATAAAAAAAAATAGAAATCGTGTAATAATGATGTGTATATAGTATTTAATAAAATGAGGCGCAGTTTAGCGCCGAGCCAAGTAGGCGCTAGCGAAAGTGTCTTCAAGAGCCCACTTCTTAATGCCGGCAAGCGTAAAAAGCGAGAATGTACGAGGATACCACTGGCACAAAAATCACTTTCTCAAACTCTATCCACATCCGACCACGAGAATCTTATTCGACAGATTCTAAG
Organism: Baronia brevicornis; assembly: GCA_031353405.1. Lineage (NCBI taxonomy): Eukaryota > Metazoa > Arthropoda > Insecta > Lepidoptera > Papilionidae > Baronia > Baronia brevicornis. The sequence continues at coordinate 6,288 of JASFAT010002513.1, read as the reverse complement.
TAAACCGTTTAAGGTACCGATACCCAACTATGTGTCTTCATACTGTAGTAAAAGCCTTGGTCTGAAAAGAACACAAGTTCGTCGCGCTCTTCACGATCCTGACGAACCTAATGCGTTAGTTTTGTACCGTCCACTATATATTCCTGAGCATGAGAAGATGAAAATGAACGCGAACGATATAAAAGTCGCTGTTGTAGTTGATCCAGTACTTGGTAATATATTAAGGCCCCATCAACGAGAAGGTGTTAAATTTATGTATGATTGTGTAACAGGAATGCAGATTGAAAACGCTTATGGATGCATTATGGCAGATGAAATGGGTTTAGGTAAAACATTGCAATGTATAACTTTGTTATGGACTCTCTTGAGACAAGGTCCTGACTGTAAACCAACAATTACGAAAGCCATCATAGTGTGTCCTAGTAGTTTAGTGAAAAACTGGTATAATGAAATAGGCAAATGGCTTGGACAAAGAATTAACGCATTGCCAATGGATGGTGGCAGTAAAGCTGAAATTACTCTAAAACTTCAGCAATTTATGAATACATTCACATCTGGTAGGGTGGCTACACCAGTGTTGATAATTTCCTATGAAACATTTAGGATATATACAAGTATTTTGCACTCTTCTGAAGTGGGTTTGGTATTGTGTGATGAAGGTCACAGACTTAAAAACAGTGAGAATCAGACATATCAAGCTCTAATGGGTTTAAAAGCAAAAAAGAGAATCCTTATTTCTGGTACTCCAATTCAGAATGATCTAACAGAATATTTTAGTTTAGTGCATTTCGTTAATGAAGGAATATTAGGTACTGCTCAAGAATTCAAAAAGCGATATGAAAATCCCATTCTTAAAGGTCAAGATGCATTAGCTAGTCCTCAAGAAAGAGAAAAGGCACAAGAATGCTTACAAACCCTGACTTCTATAGTCAACAAATGTATGATTCGCCGGACAAGTAGTTTACTCACTAAATATTTACCAGTTAAGTTTGAACAAGTCATTTGTGTTAAAATGACTCCCCTCCAAATGCAATTGTATAAAAATTTCATCAATTCGGATGCAATCCGTAATAAATTTAGTGGTACTGGTGAGAAGAACACATTAAGTGCTTTGTCTAGTATAACAACACTAAAGAAACTTTGTAATCATCCAGATTTAGTCTATGATAAAATCATAGAGAGATCGGAAGGTTTTGAAAAGGCAAGAGATCTATTACCAAGTAATTATGACGTCAAAGATGTAAAACCCGAATTCTCGGGGAAACTTATGATTTTGGATTGTATATTAGCCAACTTAAAAACAAACACTGATGACAAAATAGTCTTAGTTTCAAATTACACCCAAACACTTGATTTGTTCGAGAAATTATGCCGTAAACGATGTTACCAATATGTAAGGTTAGATGGGTCAATGACAATAAAAAAAAGAGCAAAAGTTGTCGAGAGCTTTAATGATAAAGATTCAAAGGAATGGATATTTATGCTCAGTTCAAAAGCTGGTGGATGTGGATTGAACCTGATTGGGGCCAACAGATTGATAATGTTTGATCCAGATTGGAATCCAGCAAATGATGAACAAGCTATGGCCAGGGTGTGGAGAGACGGACAGAAAAAACCATGTTATATATACAGACTATTAGCTACAGGTACTATAGAAGAAAAGATTTTCCAACGCCAAGCACACAAGAAGGCTTTAAGTGATACTGTTGTTGACCAAAATGAGGAGTCTCTTCGACACTTCACATCAGAAGACTTAAAAGATCTATTCCGCTTAGAAGAGAACACACTATCTGACACACATAGCAAGTTCAAATGCAAAAGATGTGTGAATAATATTCAAGTGACACTGCCTCCAGAGAACTCCGATTGCACTTCAGATTTGTCAAATTGGTATCACTGTGCAGACAAGAAGAACTTGGCAGATTTAGTTCTCAAGCAATGTTGGGACTTAGCTAAGACAATATCGTTTGTTTTTCACCATCGCTCAGCTGAAACTGAAGCAAAGGTAGAAGTAATCGAAGACAAAGAAAATGTTCCACAAAGTAAAAGAAGAAAAGTAGAAATCGATGAAGATTATTCTGAACCAGACGACAGTGCTGATGAAGATTATGAGTGATATTATTATTTTGTTCAAGAGATCTATTTTTGTTTGTTTTATAGAAGAACTAAGGATATTTTTTTTGGTATAAAAGCTTTGTAAGGATATCATGGATAGTATATATTATAAAAGTGTAGTTATGCAGTAGTTAGGTAGTTTGCAAGATAAAAAAAGAAAGCTAATTTAAAAATATATATCTTTTACAGTTTACAATTAAAATTATTAACTAATAAATTTCGTATCAATGTAACAGGAAATAATTACAATTATGTTATCTAAAAAATAATTTATATATGTTCTTAAAAACTATACAAAATATATCACAACTATTAAAAAATTAACATCATTTTTAATTAGGTACATCTAATCTACAATATGACAAATCAAATGACAATTTAAAATGATTTATGATTTGAATCTTGATCCGTTAACACAATTCCGTAGCAAACAGTATATCTGTTTATTGTCAAGCTCTGGACTGCTATGCTGTTGGTGATGATTAACATATTCTCTTTCCAAAGCCAAGAAGTGTTGGGTGAACCCACACATATCTAAATACATATTTGTATCATATACCAAGCTTGGGTATTTAGAACTTTACCCGTGACTGCTCTCTTTTATTGGAATCATAACACAATTTATAATATGTCTGTCAAATATGGAGATTATATGCCCTCGATTTTGAGAGAGACCAGAAATGGACTATATTGATATAATGTTAAACATATACAATAATAATATAGCGCTAGCTATAAAAAATATTATAAGCGCTAGCTATAATAAATATTATAGCGCTAGCTATATTCAATATTATAGCGCTAGCTATAATAAATATTATAGCGCTAGCTATAATAAATATTATAGCGCTAGCTATAATAAATGTTATAGCGCTAGCTATAATAAATGTTATAGCATTAGCTATAATAAATGTTATAGCGCTAGCTATAATAAATATTATAGCGCTAGCTGTAATAAATATTAGAGCGATAGGTAAGAAATATTTAGAAGTATATATTTAACATTATTAAAACATTAAACTTCTAACTCGTCATTATCACTTAAATTGGATATCTACAACCTCTTCTATCTTCTCTTGTTCATTTAGACTAGTTTTATTTGTCTCTAACTACCGAAAGTTGGCAGTGAATTCAATGTAAGCATTCCTGTCTTCATTGAGATGGAGTACTTCAGTAGCAATCATTGTTTTAGTCCACTTTGCGATGTTGATGTTATGTATGTGTTTGTGAATCCACAAGGGAGTCACTTCTGTAGGTCAATCTAATTTTTCCCTTTTTTTATGTAAACATTAATTTTTAAAAAGAAAACTTCGTCTAACTAGAGCAGCTAAGCTTCAAACCATATGACCAACTTGGCGGTTGTTCTGAATAACCCAGCTTCTCTGCTTCTTCATTCCTCTCGTACGGGTTTTTGAACACTGCCAGCAGGTGTCTCACCTGAAATAAAAGACTGATTATTCTATGTCCGGATTTCCTCATCCTTTCAAAGGATAAAGAATTTCGTCAACCATCCAATAACTGGTATATTAGTTAAGTCTTCTAGTATGAAAAACAAGCAACTTTTTTATTTTAAAAACTCTTTAAATAATTTGATTGGAATTAAAAATTAATCGATAAAAGTGTGTCACCGTAAGCGACAATGAACAATGGATGCGATGACGTCATACATTGTACAGGTCCACGTTGACATTAAGAGATTGTCCACACGTTAGTAATTTTACGGAACAATATTTGTAATTTTGTATGACAAAAAAATAATACACAATATTTTTTCTTTTCACTGGTACAATGACAACGTTTATATAATATAATAAAACAAATGCGATATTTTGCAGAAATTTTTTATCTGTGGATATGCCAAAAATTACTAAGATCCGCAAAATAAGAAAAACAATTTTGTTTACATAGAGTACTTAACTAACAAGCGCATAAAGAAATAGCATTAAGCCAAGAAACGTAGATTTTCTTTTCTTTGAGAGCAATTACTTAAAACTATTATGGCTGTGTCAAGTTAAATTAAATAAATCTCTTGGAATGTAACTAGTCGGCTTGTCACGTTACGTCTGAATAAAATGGCGGCTATTCTACCAAAACCTTCTATGGAATTTTAAAGTCAACTTAAAAAATCACGATACACGCATTTGTTTCATATCACTTCACTTATAAGCCTTAATCGTATTATATTGTATAATACGCTACCACAATTAAACAATATAACTGATAATAACATAAGATTATGAAAATGAAATAAAAACAACGTCACTGACAAGTTGGCGGGAAATGTCAATTGTAGGTTTGATACAGGAAAAGAATAAATATTTATGTCGTATCAATAAATTCTGCCAGTATTATGATTTTTTTTTTGAGTGTATTTATGATAAATAACAATCATGGCTCATGGACTTTTATTTAAAATACAAAGGCCACTGCATATGTGTTACTTGTTTTTGTCAGTAACGGCAATGGGAAAGATAATCATCTATTAATGGAGTCAGGCGTTACTTTGCGGAAATCCATCACTATATGGATGATTGATTCGAAGATGTTAATGCTGGTAGCCTATTGGCTTTAACAGCTTTATCGATTTCAGGGCCCGCGGGCTAGTAAAATATAATTGGGAATCTGCGCAAATCGCAGACTCCATCGGCTTGATGCCGTGTCGGAGGTACACATACGTGTGTGTGCTGATTTTAAACTCGTCATGATTCTACGTTAAACATGTAGGGGAGGTTGAACTTTAGTAACTATAGTCCCTATTAGTCCCATAGACCCTAAGGTCTAGGGGGTGAAAACCGACCGGGTACGTGAGAGAATCTCGTGTAAGCGGCCGGTGTAGAAGTGTTCCCTACTCTACGTGCTCGGCTAGGGCCGGGGTGCGTGTGAGTGTTGGTGTCGTGAGTGGATCCGAACGACGCTGTTTCGTCGTCCGGATCGTGTAACACGTTACGCGGGCGTCGTCTTTTCGGGCGCGCGTTTAAATCGGGTGAATAATTTACCGATTGTACCACCAGTGGATTCGGATGGGATTCGGATCTCTCAAAATGTTTCTTAGAGAGTGTTTTAAAGTGTTGTTTGACGCTCGGCAAGTTAAGGTCGCAGTGGAGGTCAATATTGCGCTGGAACCACTGAGCACCGGTGGCTCGACGAATGAAGCGATTTTGTATCACTTGAAGTTTATTTATTTTTCTTTTATGCACGTGCGCGAAGGCGACACTTGCGTAGGAAATGATTGGCCGGACGCATGTTTTGTAAAGAAGCAGCTTGTGTCTGAGGGACAGTTTGCTGCGGGCGTTAATTAAAGGGTGAAGACGACCTAAGACGAAGGCCGCTTTGGATCGAGCGTTTTGAATGTGTTTAGTAAAATTCAGGTGATTGTCGAGGGTGACGCCTAAATATTTGACAGACTTTTTCCACGGGATAGGTCTGCCAAAGAGAGTGATATCTAAGAGTCGGCCGCCTCGTTTGTGGGAGTCTCTACTGGTGCCCCTTGAGAAGTAAATTGCTTCACTTTTCTCGGGATTTACCTCGATTCTCCATTTTCGGAACCATTCACCAAGAGTAGTGGCCGCAGTTTGGAGCCGTTTCGACACGCGGTATTTGACCCTATCAGAAGTGTAGAGGGCGGTGTCGTCCGCAAATAGGGCGAGCGACACGTTCGCGTGCTTGGGAATGTCGGCGGTATAAAGTGAGAACAGAAGTGGCGAGAGGCAGGATCCCTGCGGAACCCCCGCCCTAAGGGGGCGGGGAGAGGAGCGCGTTCCTTCGACGCGAAAGCGGAAGGTTCGATTCCTAAGGAATTCTCGTATGATGTGAACGAGTCTATCGGGCACACTCATGTGGTATAGTTTATATAACAAACCGTTGTGCCAGACCTTGTCGAAGGCTTTTGCCACGTCGAAGAAAAGCGCTCCTGTATTGATTGGTCTACGCTGGGATGTACCTTCAAGAATGTGTTCAGTTAAGCGAAGGACCTGCTGGGGACAGGAATGGAGTTCTCTAAACCCGAATTGCTCGTTTGGGATGAGGTTATTGGACTCGGCGTATGCTTTGAGCCGGCTCAAAACGACACGCTCGTAGATTTTCCCCAGGGTATTGAGGAGGCTAATCGGTCTGTAACTATCTGGTAGGTTACGGGGCTTATTTGGTTTAGGGATGCCGATGACGTCGGCTTCT
>JASFAT010002214.1:600000-796594 GCA_031353405.1 Baronia brevicornis | reverse complement strand
CATTTTTATATTTTTACATTTGTGTTAGTAATTATGTACACCTTAAAAATTATGTTAGTAAATCATTTACAATGAAGCCGATTTAGCTGTTTCATAAGGCGCGAGTTGAATCTGTCAACAACGGTTTTCATTATAGAGTTGGAGCTATCCCGCACTCTGTGCAGCAACGAGGCTGTTCGTTTTCGCAAAATGGCCCAAAAGCCATCGGTGCGGGCTTTAACGAACATACCCGATGCACTGCAGAAACGGGGCAGCCCCAACAATATTCTGAAACCGTTGTTATATTGGACACGCAGGGCGTTGATGATTCGCTGCGCATAAACACACCACAAGCTGCACGTGTAGAAGACTTGGCAGTACGCTTGAAACAAAGTTATTTTAGCTTTTTCACTGCATCGTGCAAACCTGCGTGCCAGCATATTACATCTTATTGCTAACGCCCTCCGTTCCCTTTCGATGTTAGCATCATCCGTAAGGTCATCTGTTACATAATGCCCCAGATACTTAAATTGCTGAACTTGACTCAACTCGACACCATTCATTTTTATGCTAGGCACATATGCTGGATATGGATTTACCTGGAACTAAAACCAAAACTTACCGAAAACGTCCAAAACTTACGGAAGACAACCGAAAAGTTGACTTGTCTTCCGTAGAGTCTACTATACCTGAAGATGCCTCGTGTTGAGGCGAAACATGTGTCGTTTACAAAGTGGAAAAGTGGTAGTGTGTGTTTGGTGTTGTGTATAGTGGTTGGTGGGTGGAGAATTGATGGCCGATTTTCGGTAAGTTTTTGTTTTAAGTTCCAAATAAATCCACTTCATCCAGCAGAAAAACATACATTATTAATTTTCTGTTATTGTTTTGCTCGTCGCGGATCTTAGCTAAGTAAAACTTTTGACTGTCCATATATTTTCTAACAGTTTGATAATACCGCCACGGGAAATGTGTTACTAACCAAAAATAGTAGGAACAATATTTCGTATAAATAGCATATGTGAAACTGGTAATTCATCGTTTACGTCATTGGTCATGGACACCGAATATAAATCACTAGAAACAATGGATAAATGAATAAATAGTCAAATAATATTATATTTGTGAAGTAGCACTGGCATTTTAAACAGGGCTGGGAAGCTAATTCAATTGTTAAAATAAATGGAAGACTATTGTAGAAATATATTTAATAACCAAATATTTTTTATCATCAACAACTTGCGGTGGTAAATTGTTGGACATTGACCTGTCCTAAACGCGCTACGCCCGATGTTCGGATTGACGCGCTCTCCATTACGGAATTTATATGAGCGGATCTATTTAATTACCTACTACTATAACAGAGTTTTTCCGCACTCACTGCTAATATTTTTTTTTTCAAAATGTTAATGTACATCGTATGGTCCATTGTTTCTTCAATAACATGTATTTTTCCGACTCCTGCAGCATCTAATACTTTTGGTTAAGCCCAAACACGTGTAATATAACGTATAAAAAAAAGTAAATTGTAAGGCGGCTAATACTTTTGGCCAAGCCCAAACACGTGTAATATAACGTATAAATAACAAGTAAATTGTGAGTCGCCTAATACTTTTGGCCAAGCCCAAACACGTGTAATATAACGTATAAATAACAAGTAAATTTTTTAGAGCTTAAGCTGAGGGAAAGAGGAGTGCCAGCAGAGCTGTTAGGTATTTTTCAATATTGGTATGGCCGACAAGTTAATAGAGTGAGATGGGATAATGATTTCTCTGAAGCGTATGGGTTGGATTGTGGAGTGAGGCAGGGAGGGATAACTTCCCCAAAACTCTTCAATCTCTATATTAATGATCTAATTGTTGAACTCAGCAGCATGAAGCTTGGCTGTAGCATTGATGGTGTTAATATTAATAATATAAGTTACGCTGATGATATGGTGCTGCTGAGTCCAACAGTGGGTGCAATAAGGGAGCTCAAAAATAACTGTGAATGTTATTCGTTAAAACATGGGCTGGCTTATAATGTTAAAAAAAGTGTATACATGGTATTTAGGACCGCTAGGGCAAGTATCCAGCATATGTGCCTAGCATAAAAATGAATGGTGTCGAGTTGAATCAATTTCAGCAATTTAAGTATCTGGGGCATTATGTAACAGATGACCTTACGGATCATGCTGACATCGAAAGGAAACGGAGGGCGTTAGCAATAAGATGTAATATGCTGGCACGCAGGTTTGCACGTTGCAGTGAAAAAGCTAAAATAACTTTGTTTCAAGCGTACTGCCAAGTTCTACACGTGCAGCTTTGTGCTGTGTTTATACGCAGCGAACCATCAACGCCCTGCGAGTCCAATATAACAACGCTTTCACAATATTGTTGGAGCTGCCCCGTTTCTGCAGTGCATTAGGTATGTTCGTTAAAGCCCGCACCGATGGGTTTTGGGCCATTTTGCGAAAACGAACAGCCTCGTTGCTGCACAGAATGCAGGATAGCTCCAGCTCTATAATGAAAACCGTTGTTGATAGATTCAACTCGCGCCTTATGAAACAGCTAAATCGGCTTCACTGTAAATGATTTACTAACATAATTTTTAAGGTGTACATAATTACTAACACAAATGTAAAAATATAAAAATGTTAAAATGTAAAATGTATAGACCAAAAAAAGTTGTCTGAAATAAAGATTATTATTATTATTATAAATTGTAAGGCCCCTAATACTTTTGGCCAGGGCTGTATATGATCATACGCACGAGTGTTTATGCAGCTCAAGGAGGTTTTTCAATATTTACATAATTCTCCCTACGAATGATGTGCAGTTCAATGCCTCTGATTTTCTAGATCAGGCATACTCAACCTTTTCTCCTTAGCCGTTAACATATTAATAGTCATGAAATACTAAAAATATTAATATTATCCATAGAAATGGCAATGACTGTAAGGTGCCCGTTTGTTTTTTGCAAAGGTGTGTATATTTTATTGTAGTTAATATAGGTTAGAATTTGAATAGCGGATTTCAAAACAAATGAATTGTATAATATTCAACCAGCACTTTTTGCATTATAAATTCATACGTAAGTAAAACATTTGGCAAATCGTTTTAAATATTAGGAGCGCACTATATAAAAAATCGAACACATTCGACATTCCTTCACTTTGGCGTACGATACTAGTCTCAAAACATCTGGAGAATTGAGTAAAATAATAAGTATTATTATCGATTTCTCACACATTATTAACCTGTGGTTATAAGCCGTCAAAGAAAAATGGTTAACATGGAGATGGATCCGGCACAGCAGATAATTGACAGAGTTTCATTACGTCAGATGGCAATTAATAAGGTTTCCGCTACTGGTGGTTCTACGATTCAAAACTTCTACGCAAATAGTGGCGTATTCATCACGGGAGGGACTGGCCTTTTAGGAAAATTGCTTATAGAGAAACTTCTCAGGTAAGAATTTAATATAATTATAATATTGCATGATTTACTGTGGAGGTGTTCCCTGTGTGGTTACACGACTGGTGGTTTTCTAGTTTTCTTAAACACTCACTGCCGATCTTGCGTCAGTGCGTTTCACGGTTCAGTATTTATTTAGTATAAATTATCATTAATACATTAAATAAATTATAAGCCGTAGCTTTTTTGTAGTGATTGTCTTTACGTCGGTACCACATCGCGCGCTGGCACGAGATCGGCAATGAAAGTGTTAACGATAGGCGAAAGCTGGCAAATTGTCAGAGGCTGGTGAAGACTAGGGCAATACCAGTAGAAGACGCCGGCTAACAGTGTCGTCATTTGGAATATCCGGATTGCGGAGGATCAGGAAACTAACACCAAAAATTGTTAACGAAACAACTGTTTGAAATATCGAAATCATATAAAAGCAATAGTGTAAATGATACATACGTGGCCGCCAATTAAAATAAAAATACCTAATTGTTAGTTCACCTCTTCCATATAAAACTTTCTCCAAGGTGTTGCGCAATAAGCTTGCCCATATGTTCGGCAAAAAAAAAACACTATCACTTTTTTATTTTTTAAAAACTTTTGGTCGGTTGGATATTCAATTAATATATAATATTTTGCAAAAAAAAAACGGGCACCTTACACTTATTGGATTTTTTTTATTTATGAATAATATTATTATTTTTAGTATGTCATTAGCTTCGATGAATAGAAATTAATTTCAGAATTTTTTTTTAACACTTAACACTAGATATACCAGCGATTGAAGTATATAATACGTGTCAAAAACGCAAATTACTTTTACTAACCAACATATATACAGTAATACAAACTTTATAAAATTAATTCTTTAGTTATAACTAGAAAAGTCATGATATCATTACGAAAAAAAAATATTACACGTAGTAGGAATTTTAAATTGAAATACCGAAAACAGTCATTTTGACTGGTCTGGTATATCTAGTGTTAAATACTAGAATGGGTGTTTTAATTGTGTTTTCCCAGAACTTTGCCTTCCCTGATATCAAAAGGAGCTTGATGATGTTTTTGTGTTTTAACTTGCGGGGTGTGGGAGCAAGCTCCGGGCACCACAAACCCTTTACTCGAGCTTTATCGCCGAAGGCGACCACTCCCCTCGGTCTTGGGTGCCGCTGTTCCCAGCAGCTTTTAAAAGGTGTCATTATCGACTTCGTCGTCTTTCTCCATTACAACAGGCGTTATATACAAACACCACATATCTTTTAAACAGCATCTCCTCACCTACAGAGAAAGATAAAGACAGAGGTGTGTGAGAGAGAAAAGTTAACAACTGTAAAAATCAAAATTTTCTTACTCATTTTCAGGGTATGTTTTGTGCAAAAAATTTTCATTTTAATTCGGCCGAAAACAAATATGACACCACAACAACGATTACTTGAAATGTTTAAAGACCCGGTACGTGTCAGACGACTGTTATGTAGTATGTATAAACGAAATAATTGGGCACCAAGCAAAATGCCTTAAGCAACTGTCTAACCATTTGAAAATAGGATATTAAAAAGTATATACCAGATGTTAGTTTTTCGTTTAAAAACAATACAAACGTAAAATTTAAGTCAAAAGTATAAAAGTTTGATCTGAGACTTTTTAATTTAAGAACTATATATTTTTAATTTGTTTGTTTAAAATTAATCCATAATTAAAATAGTTGTGTCATTATTTAATTATCTTAAGGTTGATCAAATGTTTGATCAGAATATTGATTTATATAAGCGAATTAATTAATATAAATATAATACATTTCCAGGTATTTGAAACAATGAATGCGGAACAGCCCGATTTCTTAAATAGAATTGTGGCAATTCAAGGTGAAGTTTCCAAGGAGAGACTAGGAATAAATGATAATGAATGGAATACGTTGACTAATGAGGTTAGCATATCCCGATTAATTAATGGAATTATTTTTTTGCAAGTTTGTTATTTTTCTATAAACTGTTTATATTTTAAGGCAAATTTTATATTTCACATAGCGGCTAATGTCAAATTTGATGTCGAACTAAGCGAGGCGGTACTGACTAACGTAAGAGGCACTCGAGAGGCACTTCGACTTGGTAAAGCCTGCAAAGAGTTGCGAGCATTCATTCATGTTTCAACTGCGTATTCGCACGCGACCAGAGATCGCATTGGCAAAAGCGTCTTAGAACAGTTTTATGAGGCACCAACGCCACCAGCAGCATTAATACAAATGGCGGAAACAATGTCGAAGAAGCGACTTAATGACTTGACACCAGCGTAAGTAGGTCATAATAATAAGTAGTGATATATTAATCGCTAGCTGTTACCCACGTCTTCACCTACTTTGAATCAGAACACACCAATAAACTATTTCTTTGATAATAAGTTGAATTTTATTTGCTATTATCAGAATGAAAAACTTCATATAACACAACATAACACCCATCTGCAAGCCAGCGGTCTCACATTGCTACACAATGGGCGCGCTACCTAGCTCGGTCTTCAACTAAACATTAAGTATCTACTAGCCACTCTGCGCAAATCGTAACTTATCGTATTTAGCCAAGAGAGATTAACCTCGAAAAAACAGATTTATTACATATATATATATATATATATATATATATATATATGATATATATATATATATATATATATATATATATATATATATATATATATATATATATATATATATATATATATATATATATATATATATATATATATATATATATATATATATATATATATATATATATATATATATATATATATATATATATATATATATATATATATATATATATATATATATATATATATATGTACATACAATCACGACTGTTTCTCGTAGGGGTAGGCAGAGACCACAGATCTCCATCTGTTACGATCTCGGCACACTTCTTTGCTTCATCCAAACTCATCACTCTCTTCATACAAGCTCGCCGGTTAAGGATAATTCTGACCTGATATACATTAAGAACTTCGATAATATGGTCAAGGTTTATACTTCTTGGTCTTCTCCTACCGACCTTTTCATTCATATCCACAAGGAAAATTTCATTTATAACTTTTTTATACATTCTCTCTTCTGCCTTCTTTCATACATGCTCTCTTCTACCCAAACCATCTAAGCATCCCATATTTATAACATTGAGAAACTTCTTTTTATCAAGGAAAAGAAAAGAACAACCACAGATTATATTTTTATACGATGTTTAAGTGATCAGGGGCTTTATTAAAAAAGTTTTTAATATAATCCTTTTGTACTGCTTATCTTTTTCCAGACTTACTGACGGATGGCCCAACACATACACATTTACGAAGGCACTAGGTGAGGAGATAGTGCGCACTATGGCTGGAGATTTACCCATTTGTATCGTTAGACCATCCATAGGTAAGTTATCAAATTATATTCAAATTTAATCCTCCATTGAAGAAATGAAATAATCCATTGAGAAAGAGGGCATTTTTTACATTCCTTTTTTACAATCGATAATTTCTCTTATTGTCCTTTAAAAAAGAAAATCGGAATTTCTCAACTCAATGTAAAAATTACGTAAAGTTCATTGTAATAATATTTTTATGTTTGTTTATAGTCACTGGAACCTTCTTAGAACCCACACCGGGATGGATCGATATGAGTTGCGTATATGGAGCTAGTGGTGTAAGTTTACCTAATTTATCAAGAATTCCAAAAAGCACGGAAACCAGGAAATTTGTACAACAGAGGTGGCGATTGAACAAGCGAGTCATTTGATGATAAACGTTTACGGTCCCCGTGATGAATCGGCTTTCTATCTGACTGATCTCCTATGTATCTTGTGCAGTCTTCTATATGCTGACCGGCGCCTCCGCCATGCGGCGTGCCCGCCGTTCTTCTTACGGCGACACCCGGGATCTTTAGGGGTATTTTATCTTCTAATAAAATTCTTCAAAATTATATTAATTTATTCTTCCATTTCATTGTACATTCATATTTTATTCATATTAATACTTAATTATATTTTATTAACACTTTTCAATTTACAGTTTATGTATGTGCCGAACGGGTGACTTGTCTATATAAAAGACGTCAGTCGAACTAATCATTTTGTTTTAATGGAAAACTATTTCTTTTTAATTTCAAATAACGAATTAAAAAAGAAATAATACAAAAATTTGTATTGCATTAGTGATACATTTACTAATGTATCATTACAGTTCTCTCCTGACCAAATGGTCGGTACTAATACATCAAACCCACCACCACTGTTCCTGTCAAAATGTGCCAAATCCCGTCTGTTACAATAATTTTTAACCGATGTTATAAGGAGGGACATTTTCCATGCACATGGAAAGTTACGCATATAGTTTTTTTTTTAATTTTTTTTTAATTATTCACGCCTATCCCCCGCAGGAGTTAGCAGAGACCACAGAGCTCCATCCGCTGCCATTCATCGCATCGAAATGGCTCTCGTCGCTTCTTGCCCTCGTGAGAATCAGGGCGTGATGGGTGGCGAACCACGTCGCCGTCATTTTTCAACAAATTAGGTATATTAAATTCGTGTTAGTGAATCTCAAGAGCCGCAAGGGGGGATGGAGGTCAGCCCCAGCAGAGCCCTACATGCTGAGGTAAGGCACCATAGTACCTGGGGGAGCCCGATCCCGGGACGATCGGCACGCTTGCGACTAGGCTCGCCCTTAACTACGCATCCATTGGCACGGCAGACTGTGGATTGGCGGAGAGGAAGTGAAAGGATAGAGAAGAAAGGAAAGAACAGGAACGGAAATGGGGATTGGGGTGGTTACCAGACTCGGAATAAATATTTATAAATATATATATTTATTCCGATGCCATTGACTCCGTGGCCGGAGGGCCCCGCCACTGAGCCAATCGGTCGTCCGCAATAAACGCATATAGTGCCCATTCATAAAACTGGTTTGAAGTGGGATGTTCAAAACTATCGCTCTATTTCTGTACCTAATACGCTGGGTAAACTTTTGCTGTGGATTTTGTAGTAAATAAATAAATAATATAATAATTTTTGTTGAAAAATAAAAAATAAAATGTTAGTGCATCTTTTGAACAAAAATTAAGTTTTATATATCGTACATAGTATATGCATTATTGTACTCCAATGATTCTGTTTTGTTTTACAGTTGGTACTAGGTGGTTTCATGGGTGTAATTAAAGTTTTTTATTGCGATATCGATATACTGATTAGCGTTGTTCCGGCCGATGTTGTGACAAATGCGATTATAGCTGCCGGCTGGGAAACAGGCAATCAAAAACAAAATAAGAATAACGACGAAATACAAATCTATACCGTCAGTAATATAAGAAATCCTGTGAAATTCGGTAAAATTTTAAAGGTTTAAAATTTCTAGTCCATGAAATATTATTGGGTATTTTTTTATAAAATAAACAGAATATAAGGTTATTTCATAAGTCTTTTTCAATTTTTTTTCTGCTGTTGCGCGAACGCAGCAGAAGGAAAGGGCGCGTTCTTGGGAATTTAGATGTCAACATCAAATCCATGTCGATATCAAATCCATGTCAACATATAAAACTACCGATATTACAATTTAACGAATTGAAAAGACAAACATTTAGATGTCAACATATCAAATCCATGTCAACATATAAAACTACCGATATTACAATTTAACGAATTGAAAAGACAAACATTTAGATGTCAACATATCAAATCCATGTCAACATATAAAACTACCGATATTACAATTTAACGAATTGAAAAGACAAACATTTAGATGTCAACATATCAAATCCATGTCAACATATAAAACTACCGATATTACAATTTAACGAATTGAAAAGACAAACATTTAGATGTCAACATATCAAATCCATGTCAACATATAAAACTACCGATATTACAATTTAACGAATTGAAAAGACAAACATTTAGATGTCAACATATCAAATCCATGTCAACATATAAAACTACCGATATTACAATTTAACGAATTGAAAAGACAAACATTTAGATGTCAACATATCAAATCCATGTCAACATATAAAACTACCGATATTACAATTTAACGAATTGAAAACACAAACATTTAGACGATATTGTTTTAAAGAAATACATTCGCAAGGGCCGCACTTTACTACAAAATTATACTTTTTTCATGAAACGATTGTTTTCTTATTGATTTTTTATTTTGAAAAAGACTTGTAGAATATACGATATTTATAACATAACAATCGGATATAGTGGTAGTAACAGTATGATTCTATCATTGTTTTTACTTCCAGGTGAGGTCACGAGAATTTTGAATTCAAACAAATGGGTAACACCATCACCACACTCGTTGTGGTACGCCAATGTAATATATACGAAAAGTTTCTTATTGTTTTCGTTATTATCATGGTTGTTTCATTATTTGCCGGCGTGTTTCCTGGATTGTATATATTTGTCACTCGGGAAAAAAAGGAGGTATCTATCATTTATTATATTTAGTAGTTAAAATCATGGACTTATGAATTAATGACAAAGCATTTCAATCAAATCAAAAGGGGACATCCACACTCCGCGCAACGCATTTTAGCAGGGTGTGGGAGTGAGCTGTTGGGACCACAAACTAATTTAAACTTATTATTTCCCATTTTATGAGGAGACGACATAATTCTTTTATTCATGCTATATAATTTAATTCTCTAATTCTTAAATCTTTTCTATGTTCCTATGTCGCGAATAGTAGACGATATTTTGACTAAGCTTTTGTGCGACTACTTTTAACAAAAATGCAAAAAGTAAACGGGCGTGTGTATTACTCGATGCAAAAGCAATCAACGTCACCCAAAGACTTCTACAACGCTTTTAATACCAAAGAAGCGTTACTGTAGGATTTGTAAAATATACAGGTTCGTTACTTGAAGGTTCTTAGTTTAAAAACCGTTCGGAAATGACCCGATGGTGAAAGTAGCTGGTACTATAAATTGGTGGTGTGCAGGGAAGAGTACCGAATGTTTCCTTCTACAGTTCTAAATAACGTGGCTGGGGTTGGCTCTCTTGTGTTTTTAACCATTTAAGAACTACTAGATTTGTGGGCACTGATCCCCTGCGCACACTTTACCTATATGACTCTAATTTTTTTATGTCCTGTTATCTTTAATAAATGTTGTCCAGCGCAAAACTTTTTAACAATGTGATTTTTAAAGAAAATTTTACAATTCGTTGTATTTTTCTAGGTTCGCAAAACTTTCCCACAAAATAAGGAAGCTGTCTGTCGCACTTTCTTTTTTTATTCTTAATGAGTGGAAGCTGGTGGATGACAATTTACAAGCGCTATCGCAGAGAATGTCAAAGACTGACAAAGTTATATTTGATTGTGATATGGCAAACATCGATAGAAACTTACATTTGTCAATATGGTGGGTGGGTTTACGGAAGTACATCGTGAAGGATGGTTTGAAAGACACCAAAAAAGGCATACGGAAACAGATGTTTTTCTTCTTCGCAAACTATATCCTATTATCAGTCTGTATTTATATTTTGTGGAAACTGACATCGTTATCTTTGTTCTTTACTGGTTCTGTATTCAGAAGTATTTTAATGTAGATAATGAACTCAATAACAAAACACAACAAAATATTATTATTGTTTATAATTGTTTAAGATATTCATGGTAGAAAGATTATAAATGTAATATGTAAGTTCGGGAGATATATTGAAATAAAGCTTATATTTCACATAATGCGTATTATTATTGTGTGGTTCCTGAAGTAGAATAAGGCCATTTCATATTGTTTCGATGAGTATCGCAGGAAATATCAGTGGATCGCCAGCGGTATCTACTCGAGAATAAAACCAATCTGCGATCCCAAATCCACCCGCACAGCATAGGGATTATTGCAACATCAATTTAAAGATCGAACGCTGCTCTCAAACATCCTACAGGAAGGGTACGGTCCTTTTATTTCAATAAGTTTGGATACCTAATGATGTAAGCTCAAGCACAAGTATCAGGCACGTCCCCATAAAAGACTTGCAACGCATAAAATAAAAAAAAAATTAGCTAAACTGTTCCATAATAGTTTGAGCGGCAAGATTAAATATTAATTTAAAACAGTAAAGGACGTATTTTAAGGTACCATAAGACAACTGGACTCGTAACATGCACTGAGCAAGTGAAATTGTTTCATATTACGTGTTCCATATAAATAAATAAATAATGATTTATTTATTTATGGAGGACACAAGCAAAAACCATTCATACATTATTACCAATTTAAATTTGTATTATAATTAGATGTAGTTTCGATGTATCACCTTCATAGTGGTGATACTACACTTCAAAATCAACAAGTATACAATATTATTAAATTTATAAAACAGTTGTAAGGAAAGAAAAAAATAAAAAATATAGTTAGACACATAATTGGAATAATAAAGAAGAACAGATCTAGATACATATCACTGCTCCGTTCACTGATAAGGTTAGGGCAGCACTGCTTAGTAAGATATATGATAATGTAATAGATAATAAGGGAATAAGGAAGGTATATGATAATGTACCTTCGGTAGGTATCTCAGGTAGGTAGACCCATGTGACGCCTAGATCTCTTATTTCACTTACTCTGGACGTAGAGCGTAATGAAAGGCTTATTATCAAGAAAATTAAATGTGTGAGCATTGTCCAGCATTTGACATAATAATATTAGCCTTGTACGATTCCAATTTTTAAACAGCAACAGCTCATTTTCTAAGGATTGCGCATACGATTAAGATTGTGGTTTGAATTCTACGATTGGCTTATTGATGTGAACCGTATTTTACGATCCCAAGCACTATTCGCTTGGATTGGTATGTGAATGGAAATGGATTAGGTCACTTCGATGAATGTGAGAGGAAGGATGGATGAGTAGGAGAAAATAGGGAAGGTGTGCCGGGATCGTAGTATTTGCACACACATAATCAAGTAGCCAGAATTGTGCATCAGCAGCTTGCCATTAAATACGACCTATGCGAGCAGGAGGTGCCTTATTATAATACGATCCAAAGTCAGTTCTGAAAAACAGTCGTGCAACATTATACTAGGATCGATCCATTATCACGGATCGGCACATTGTTGCCAATAAGCCTGATATTGTGATAGTGGATCGAACTATACGCGAGGCAATGATAGTTGATATTAGTGTTCCGCATGACGAGAAAAGCGGAAAAAGGTAAACAAATAAAATACATAGATCTCGCGCATGAGATTTCCGCCATGTGGCACGTTGATTCAACTGTCATTGTACCCATAGTAGTCTCTGTGAATGGAGTCATCGGTAAAAATTTGGACGCACATCTGTCCAAGTTAGGTTTAGGTTAGTGGGTTAAATTCAAAATTCAAAAAGCAGCCATATTGTGCACGGCAAGGATATTGAGAAGGTTCCTTTCCTTGGATGCATAATCCTTCGTGTGCTTGTTTTATCCCGCCACGAAGGATTAATAACCCTAGTAACAATATTATTTTTATAGAGATTTTTTTATATTAATAATATTGTTATTAAGAGAGAAAAATGTAAATAAAAGAAAAAAATATTATGCTATATATTTATAAAATTGGGTACAACATTATGGCAAAATAAATAGACAACTACTATTTTTAAAAATACTAAACTCGTACTGACGTTTCTCACCAATGCGAGGTAAAGGACTCACCCTCGCTCCGGGTTGTGCCTGGTACAAAGTATTTCGCCATGGGAACCTTTGGACTGGGAGCTATATAATAAATTGTAATAATGTACGAACTGCTGATGTCCCTTGTCAATAAAAAAATACTTTTTTAAAAATGTTATGTAAATATATGATACATGATGGTTAATTAGAATAGATTAAAAATTATAATAATACTTAGGTAATAGATTTATCTCACCAGTTACATCAATGACTTTTAACTTAGTTCTACTTACGCTTTCTAGTCCAGTAGCCCTGCTTGTTTCGCATAATATTTTGCTGTAGTTAGAACAGATTAGAATTTGAATAACATTTTGAAAGATAATGGAATTATATACAATGCCAATTAAGACTTTTTGCAGTGAACAATGTGCAAAAACGTTTTAAATGTGGGAAATGCGATATATATAAATTAGACTGCTTTAGAAATAATTCACTATCGCGTACGATACCTATCTAAAAACATCTAGTACCAGTAAAAAAAATAAGTATCATTATCGACTCCTTACACACTATTAATCTGTGGTTATATATATAACTTCTTAAAGAAAAACGGTAAACATAGAGATGGATCCGGCCGAGCTGATAATTCAAAAAGCTTCATCTCGGCTAATGGAAAATACTAAGGTTTCTACTAGTGGTGGTTCTACGATTCAAAAATTGTATGCAAATAGTACTATATTCGTCACAGGAGGGACCGGCTTTCTAGGAAAATTGCTTATAGAGAAACTTCTTAGGTAAGCATTTGTATATTGTAATATTGCGTCATTTACTGCGGAGGTGTTTTTGGTTACTGTGGTTACATAGCTGGAGATCTTCTCAGTATTTATTTAATACATTATATATATATATATATATATTGATAATGTATAACCACTCAGTGTCACAGCTTCTTGCTGTCTACACGGGTGAATGACCTCGTGATGGGCTTAACGTTGGCGCATCATCATACACTGGCATAAGATCGAGCGTGTAAATGTTACGATGGGTGGAAGCTAGCAAATTTATTACCCGGTGGGATTTTACAGGGAAATATAATTAATTCCTGGGTTAAGTTAAGACAGCAGTTAGTTCACATGAAAAAAGGATATGGTCCTCTTAATGACACATTGTATTTATGAAATCTATCTCGACTATCAACTATGTGTAGTCATTTTTATATATTATACATTTTCAGAGTATGTACTGTTAAAAAGATTTTCGTGTTAATTCGGGCGAAAAAAAATATGACCCCGCAACAAAGGTTGCTTGAAATGCTTGAAGACCCGGTAAGTGTCAGATGACTGTTACGAAGTACTAAATGAAATTGATTGGGAACTAAGCAAAATACTTAAAACAAAATACAAAAACAACGGCTACTTTGTAGTCTTTTAGCGTTAAAAAATACGATAAAGTTTAAGTGAAAGCAAAAACGTTTGTTCTAAGTCTTTTTCATTTAAAAACTATTATAGATTATTTATTTCAAATTAAAAATTAATCCTCAATTATAACAGTGAAACACCATAATCCCAAAGAGCAATTGACGCGACGACCTCATTCATTAATAACACAAGTCCACGTTGACATTGATATTGAAATTGTTGTTATTTGTCTACAAATTTATAATTTTATTGAATCGATATTCATAATTGTGTATAAAAAAGATGTGTTATAACTGATGTTTTAAAAAAAGTTATTGGGATAAACTATGGTGGGTAGTTTTCTTACACTAAAACGAAGACATTCTGCATATTACAGCAATAAATAATTTTTTTAGACATCGCTTCGACTAAGTAATCTCACATTCACTTACTACATTTATTTAATATTAGATAAGGCTCTGATAATTGTAAAGACTGCCTAACCAGCAGAAGTCATGAAGAAATGTTAACTGCTACAGACCAGTGACGGAATTAGCATTGTCTGAAGGGAGATATTTTGTTATAGCATGGCAACTATGGCCAAATCTATTTGTAACTTAGTTGCTTCAACTTTGGAAACCTGAGATGATGGTATCATAATTAAGTTACCTATAGATAGGTAAAATGTATGATCAGAATACTGACTGATGTCTGCGAAGTATGTAATATAAAGACATTTCCAGGTGTTTAAAACTATGAATACGGAACAACCCGATTTCTTATGTCGAATTGTGGCAATTGAAGGTGAAATTTCCGAGGAGAGACTGGGAATAAATGACAGTGAGTGGAACATGTTGGCTAATCAGGTTTGTATGTCCCTATTAATTAATGGAATTTATTATTTTGCAAATTTATTGTTTTTCTAAAAATCGTTTATATTTTTAGGCAAATTATATATTTCACATAGCGGCTTATGTCAAATTTGATGTCGAACTGAGCGAGGCGGTGCTGTCTAACGTAAGAGGCACTCAAGAGGCACTCCGACTCGGTAAAGCCTGCAAAGAGTTGCGAGCATTCATTCATGTCTCAACTGCGTATTCGCACGCGACTAGAGATCGCATTGGTAATAGCGTCTTGGAACAGTTTTATGAGGTACCAACGCCACCAGCAGCGATGATACAAATGGCGGAAACAATGTCGAAGAAGCGACTTAATGACTTGACATCGGCGTAAGTACAATAGTTAATTTCAGTTTGCTAACTCGGATGACTATATCGGTTATTGATTTTTTGGTGGATTTCGTTACTTCGAAACATATCCACCAGATAAACAACATGAAGCCCTCTCTTGTAGCTTATAGCTTATAGCTCTTTGGCTAACAGTACTATAAAAACAAAAATAAATACAAATATAAATACAAAAATCTAATTTTAAGTATGCAGTCAGGAACTTGTTCTTTTGGACGCGGTGAATTTAGTACATGATTTTGTGTTTTTTAATTCCATTGTACTGTACGTGTATTTATGTGTATGTGTATATGAGTATGAGTAGTTATATATATGGATGTATTTGTATGTACGAGTGTGTCAGTATGAATGTCGTCACTGTGGTCCGCGATCTGACCACGTTGGTTCTTGCTGAAAACCAGCGCCGGGTGCTACAATAGTGCGCCCAGCATATGCTGAGCAAGAACCATTTTATGACACTCGTTAGATTAAAATTATTTTCTTTTTGTTTTGTGTTTTTATTTGTATATAGAATATTATTCAGGATTTAATTTTTGTAATTGTAAAAAAATGGTGTCATAAATAAAGTTTTTCTATTCTATTCTATAAAGATGGGAATAGCGTCGTTGGCTCGCTTCGTTAGCGTACTTAGATAATTTATAGTAACCATTGTTCGCAATATTACGATATTTAGTGGAATACTATTGAGGTTTTAATTTTAGCTATTGAAAAAAAAGGTGTCATGAATAAAGTTTTTTCTATTTTTATTATCGATAAAAAGTATTTACATACCTACATACATATTGTTACGCCTATCTCCCGTAGGGTTAGGCAGAGACAACGGATCTCCATCCGTTACGATCCCAACACACCCTCCCCGCTTCCTTCACACTCATCCATCTTTTCATCCATCTTTCTTCATGTATTCATCGTAGCGAAACGGCACTCCGTTCGTTGTTTCTCGCCCTCGTGGGAATCATGACAGGTGGCCAACCACGTCACCGTCGTTTTAACGAATTAGGTATATTATGATTCGTCATAGTGAATCCAAAGTAAAGTAAAGATTAGTAAAGTTAAGTATAAAATAAAGTAAAAATAAAAATATAAAAAGAATTTAAATATAAAAAAGCATTATTAAACAGACAGATTACTGCGGAGAACATAAAACCCTCCTACTGAAATAGCTCCTTCCAGTTATAAGCTTAATAATTTCTTCAATCTCTGTTAGATTAATTTACAATAACTTAATTAATTTCTATTTAAATTTAAGTTAAATTATTGTTCCTTTTTCATTGTTGTTTATTAAAGCCACAATATGGCCCTCATCTCCCTTCTCCATGTTGAGGAAGGAATGGCTGAAGACCAGCGTTCTCTGAGACTTTAGTTTCGGACAGTATATCGCCATGAGCCATTGCCTTTCGCAGGAAATCTGTAATTTTTGAATGATTTTCGGCAATAAATACTTATTATTATCCTTTATTTACATATTTTTCTCTATATTTTATCTAATAACAATATTATTAATATAAAAAAAAATCTCTATAAAAATAATATTATTACTAGGGTTATTAATCCTTCGCGCCGGGATAAACCATGCACACGAAGGATTATGCAACCAAGGAAAGGAACCTTCTCACGATCCTAGCCGTGCACAATATGGCTGCCTAACCTAACTTGGGCAGATGGGCGTCCAAATTTTTACCGATAAGTCCATTCACAGAGACCATTATAGGTACAATGACAGTTTAATCAACGTGCCACATGGCGGAAATCTCATGCGCGAGGTCTATGTAATATAATTAAAATAAAATTATTTGTTTATCTTTTTTCGCTTTAATGAGATTCTCGTCATGCGGAACACTAATATCAATTATCATTACCCTGCGTGTAGTTCGATCCACTATCACAATATCAGGCTTATTGGCAACAATGTGCCGGTCCGTGATAATGGATCGATCCCAGTATAATATTGCACGACTGTTTTCGAGAACTGACTTTGGATCGTATTTCTATTATTTTTATCATAATTGAATAATGTTTATAGCATTGAGAGACTTCTTTTTATTAAGAACAAGAAAAGAACAACCGTAATTTGTTTTAAATGTAAGAAAGTGATCAGTGGCTTTATTAATAATGTTAAATGTATATTTTTAATGTTATTCTTTAGTATTGCTTATTTTTTGTAGACTAATTGACGGATGGCCCAACACATATACATTCACGAAGGCTCTAGCTGAGGAGACAGTGCGCAATATGGCCGGAGATTTGCCCATCTGTATCGTCAGGCCAGCTATAGGTAAGATATCGAATTCGATCAAATTTTATCGTTCATTAAAATGTTAAGTAATCGAATGTGTGATTCTGAAGTGATTTTTATAGCGTTTTACAGCCTCTCTCACAATAGGTTATTTCGCCTTTCGGAAAATCTACTCGGAGGATTTAATAATGTGGGTGATTTTATTACTTATCCTTTAAAAAGGAATATCACAACCACTCATATCACTGATTCTAAATTGTCTTGTTTGCTTATATAGTGACTGGAACCTACTCAGAACCCACTCCGGGATGGATCGATACAAGTTGCGTATATGGAGCTAGTGGTGTAAGTTTACCTGTTTCATCAAGAATTTCAGAAAGCATGGAAGTCTATCCATGCATCATTTATTTATTTTTTATAAAAGATAGGCAGACGAGCAAGCGAGACACTTGATGGTAAGTGTTCACCGCTGCCAATGGATATACAATACCAAGGGCTATGCTTTGCATATGTTGGGTTAAGTAGTCAACAAGTGCGTTGCGCATTGACGTGACATTTTCAATTTATTCTTATCATTATTATGAACAATGCGCACGACGTCCGACAGAAAATGCATGTGTGAAGCCGAAGATCGGGCTAGATGGCTATTTTTGAGGGGAGCCCATGTACAACAGCCCATGGACAGCTGCAGGCTGTTGATAATAATGATTAAAAAGTGTATCGACACGACAATACGCGACACTTATACACGGACACTTACACACGAACACTTAAATACGCGACACGTACACACGAACACTTAAATACATGACACTTACACACGAACACTTAAATACGTGACACTTACACACGGACACTTAAATACGTGACACTTACACACGGACACTTAACCACTACGACACCTAATCATTGCGACATTTGAATACGCGTTGTTTAAACAAACGACATCTAATCACAGATTTTTTTTTTATCAAATCAGTGAAATAGTGTCACTGATTTGATATGAAAAATCTGTGATTAGGTTTTTATATCAAATCAGTGACATTGAAAGGAGAGTGAAAAGTCAAAATGTGTCTAAAACGGCCCGACTAGCGATTCATCAGGGGATACTTGTTCCGACTCTGATGTATGGTAGTGAAAGTTGGGTTTGGTAGAAGAATCATTAAAGTAGACTTTTTGCGATGGAAATGAGAGCATTAAGAAGTATGTGTTGTGTAACTTTGAATGCTAGAATAAGAAAAAAAGATTATATCTTTTTTTCGATTCGAGAGCGATGAGGAGTAAAAGGTGTCGTGACAGGAATTGAGAAAGGGATGCTTAGATAGTTTGGGCATATATAGAGGATGGATCAAAGACGACTGGCAAAAGAAATTGTTGCGAAAGAAACGTTGCGAATGCGGATGGAAGGGTCGATAAGGGAAGGGAGATTTTAATGGTTGGGTGGATGTAAAGCGTGTTGGATATGACAAGGTTCTTGGTACTTTCGGTGATGAATGAGAATGGAAAGAGTTTACTTGATGTATGTTTGGAATGGAGTCTCTGTGTGTTAAACACTTGGTTTGCGCACAAGAAAATCCATATGTATACCTGGGAAAGGGCGAGAGAAAGAGTATGATTGATTTTGTAATTGTCGACAAAAGGTTGAGGAAGCAAGTAATAGATACAAGGGTGTACCGTGGAACAGGCGTTGATTCAGACCACTACCTGGTAATAAGCCGCATTAATGGTCTGTTCAGGGGATGGAGACACCGGCCACGAGAAACCAAGAAAGTGTTAGAGAGAATTAGAGTGGAAGAATTACAAAAAGAAGATGTGAGGAAGGAGTATCTGAGTAAACTGAATGTAAAGTTTGAAAATTTGAATGATGTTAAAGTGGTTGAGGAGTTCTGGAAGGTGTTTAGGGAAGGAGTGGTCAGTGTGGCCACTGAAGTTTGTGGTGTTGTCAAACGCAAAGGGAAAAAGATGAAGAATGTTTGGATGGATAACGAAGTGCAAGAAGCAGTGAACGCTAAAAAGAAAGCATGGCGTGATTGGTTGGCTAAAAAAACTGACGAAAGAATGAAAAAAGTTTCAAATGACGATGTCAATGATGCGCGAGAAAATTACAAGAAAGTGAAAAAGATAGTTAAGAATGTAGTAAATAGAAAGTATCAGAAGAATGAGTTTGACAGGAAGTTGTCTCAGGATTTCCGAGCAAATATAAAGCTGTTCTGGAAATCCATTAGATCAGCAAGAGGCCGAACATCTACCTCAGAACTGACTACAGTTAGAGACGACAATGGAAGTATTGTAAAGGGAGAGAAAAACATTTTGAAGAGGTGGAAAGAATATTTCGAAAGTCTTTTTGATAGAACAGAAGTATACAGTGAGTCATGTACGACATATGAAAATGAGGATGAAGATATGATTAGCATGGATGAGATTGTAAAAGCCCTAAATGGAATGAAATTAGGTAAGGCTGCTGGGTATGATAGGATTTCTGTCGAAATGTTGAGGTCAGGTGATGAGGTAATAGTCAGTCAGCTGTACTACCTTTTCAATTTATGCTGGAGTACTGGCGAAGTACCGGACGATTGGTGCAAAGCCGTTATAGTACCGATGTATAAAGGAAAAGGGTCGCAGCAAGATTGTAAAAATTACCGGGGCATCAGCCTACTAAGTGTCGTCGGAAAACTGTATGCAAAAGTGTTGATTGAACGTGTAATGAATGAGACGGACAGCAGGATATGGAATGTGCAAGCAGGGTTTAGAAAGGGAATGGGATGTACGGATCAGGTCTTTTCCTTAAGGTGCATAACTGAGAAATTTCTGGCGAAAAACCAGAAGGTATACTGCGTCTTCATAGACTTGGAAAAGGCCTACGATAGAGTGATAAGGAATGAACTGTGGTCGGCACTATCCACGTTTGGGGTGGATAGAAAGTTGATTCATGCGCTGAAGTCTCTTTACGAGAATTCCAGTGCATGTATCAGAATAAACGGGGCTTACACAGACTGGTTTGATATCTATAAAGGTGTAAGACAGGGATGTGTAGCGTCACCGTGGCTTTTCAACCTTTTCATGGATAATTGCCTGACAGACCTGAAAGAGAGTCAGTGTGGCTTAAAAATGAATGGAGTACTCATCAAATACCTCGTATATGCTGACGACCAGGCGTTGCTAGCTTGGTCGGAAAAAGAGATGCAGGAGATGATGAACACAATGCATGGAGCGTTAGAAAGGAAAGGAATGAAGATGAATGTAGTAAGACGAAAGTGATGGTTTTTGAAAGGGTCCTCCCTTTCGACTTCTACGTAGTGTGAGGTGCTGATTGCAGGAGAAAAAGTTGAGCAAAGTGAATGAGTTTATATATTTAGGGTCACTGTTTACAAGAGATAGAAAATGTGAAGGAGACATTGAAAGACGAGTGAAAGTTGGTAATCAGGTTAACGGAGCCCTGCACTCCTTTATGAAAAATCAGAATGTGTCTAAAACGGCCCGACTGGCGGTTCATCAGGGGGTGCTTGTTCCGACGCTAATATACGGTAATGAAAGTTGGGTTTGGCAGAAGAAGCATGAAAGCAGACTGAATGCGGTGGAAATGAGAGCATTAAGAAGCATGTGTGGTGTAACCTTGAATGATAGATTAAGAAATGAAGATATAAGAGAGCAATGTGGAGTAAAAGAAGGTGTTGTGACAAAAGTAGAAAAAGGGATGCTTAGATGGTTTGGGCATATAGAGAGGATGGATGAAAGACGATTGGCAAAAGAAATTTACCTTGCGAATGTGGATGGAAGGGCCGGAAGAGGAAGACTACGAAAAACGTACCTTGACCAAATTGCTGAACTTTTTAAGAAAGGCCAGTTCAAGAGTACCCTCAACCGGCGGGCTTGCATGAGGAGAATAATGAGTGTGGAGGAAGCAAGGGAAGTATGCCGAGATCGTAGCAGATGGAGATCTGTGGTCTCTGCCTACCCCTACGGGAGACCGGCGTGACGATATGTATGTATCTATGTTGAGTGGTCATACAAATAGTATTCAAAATAAATTAAAAATCTCTGTTTTGTTGGGTTAATTGAGGAACAAGGAAAAAATGTTGATGCAACCTTTGAATAAAAATATTATACAGAGAAATAGTTTATTTATCATCATTTATCGTTCATTGTACACACCAATAAATAAGTACATCTTGTTGTGCTCTAATACTTTTACGTTTTGTTTTCAGTGTTTACTAGGAATGTGCATGGGTGTAATTAAAGTTAGTCTTTACAATAATAATATAATGGTTAGCGTTGTTCCGGCCGATATTGTGACAAATGCGATCATAGCTGCCGGCTGGGACACAGCCAATCAAATACAAAATAAGTATAATAACGAAGTACAAATCTATACAGTTAGTAATATAAGAAATTCTATAAGATGGGGTAAGCTTTAAAATTTATATTTTGTCTAAATACCTCGTATTAATTATATTTTATAAATTGCTAGTAGAGTAATGTTGTCCTACCATAACTGGTATTGTATGTTTTAGATGAGGAATCGGAAAAAATAAATAAAAACAATTTTGATCACGACTAACACAGGTGGTGTAAATGTTTTTAACCAGAAAAGTATTGTAACTTTCAAGCTGGGAACATCCATTCGAAATTTCAAATTTTCATTGAAATCGATTACATCGAAGTTAAAAAGGGCGAAAACGATGTATATGATACAGATATCAAAGACCGACTGCCTATTCGCCAAAGAAGAGATGTTAGAATACTGTGCACCATTTTCACAATTTTAAACGATCCTTTCGCTCCAGTGTATAAAACACTACAACAACAAACTAAAGAATTTACACAGTTGCTGTTCATTTTCTATTTCGGCAATTATAAAAAAGTCATATGAAGACGGATAACAAAGTAAACTAATCGTAGTCGTGTGATTTTGACGTTTCATTGATTTGTCATCGGACGGCTGCAGCATATATAGGAACATATTAAATATCACTATATTTGATATGTTCCTATATATGCTGATTGTTAAGCTTCCTATACACATATGAGTAATGGTAGCAAGTTCACTGATAACCAATATTAATTTGTAAAGAAGCTTGAATGTCTTTACGCTTCGGATTCCTATCAGTGCAATTGAAACTGATTCAATCTACTTAGAATTAATGTGTTGGAATTAGAGCCTTCTTGAGTTTTCTGTCCATTCCAATACAGTTTGGATGGAATGTAGTAGTTTCTCTGATCAATACGAACCGTTTTTAAAATATGCTTGAGATTGAACTGTTATCCAATCAGATATAAAAGCTTTTTTTGGTAACTGTTTCACTTGACAAATTAAATCTACAAGATTAAATCATGATTTTTTTATGGGATAGGAAGGCAAACGAGCAGGCGTGTCACCTGATGGAAAGCATTCAACGCCGCCCATAGACTTCGGTAGCGCCATAGGCAGTGCGGAAGCGTTGCCGACCTTTAAAGAAAGTATCATTATTGAGGGGAGAATGGGGGAAGGGTAGAAGGTGGGGGGAGGGTGTTGGGCCTCCGGATTTTGACCGCTTACCATACGAAGCGCGGTAGGTAAGCTAAGCTACTACTCAGACGCCGGTTTTCTGCGGGAGTTTGGTACTTCCCCGGGCGAGCCGGCCCATTCATGCTACAGACACAGAATATTACGCCATTCTTGACAAAGTATTTGTCTGCATGCAACGTGGCTCTACTACTATTTTACTTTGGAACGCTTTTTATTAACATATAATTTTTTTTTTACTTTCAGGTGAATGCGTGAGATTGATGAATGGAAATAAATGGAAAATACCATCGCCACGCGCATTGTGGTACATCAGTGTAATAAATACGAAAAATTACTTATTGTTTTCGGTGTTATCGTGGTTGTTTCATTATTTGCCTGCATGTCTACTGGATGGTATATGTTTATCACTCGGAAAAAAGAGGAGGTAACTCTTATTTTTAATACAAGGGATAAAATTATATGTTGATGGAATAGTAGGTATATAACGCTGAAAATAACCGGTTCTACAAAATGGCGGTACGTGGAAAGGAGCTACGTTTCCTTTTTCAGTTCTAAACAAGATAATATGGTAAAACACAAAACCCTTTAATGATGTAATTTTTTGGAGAAAATTTAACGATTTGTTATATTTTTCTAGGTTCGCAAAACTTTCCCATAAAATAAAGAAGCTGTCTGTCGCACTTTCTTTTTTTACTCTTAATGAATGGAAGCTAGTAGATGACAATTTACAAGCGCTATCGCAGAGAATGTCACAGACTGACAAAGTTATATTTGATTGTGATATGGCTAACATCGATAGGAACTTACATGTGTTAATATGGTGGTTGGGTCTACGGAAATACATCGTGAAGGATGGCTTGAAGGACTCCAAAAAAGGCATACGGAAACAGATATTTTTCTTCTTCGCAAACTATATCCTATTATCAGCCTGTATTTATATTTTGTGGAAACTGACATCGTTATCTTTGTTCTTTACTGGTTCTATATTCAGAAGCGTTTCAATGTAGATATTGAACTCAATAACAAAACACAACAAAATATTGTTAAATATTTACGTTGATTGTTTAGGATTTCAAATGTGGAAAGATTATCTTTGTTTAAAAATGTAATATGTAAGTAAGAGTGATAAATTCAAATAAAGTTAATATTTCACGTATTGCGTATTATTATTGTGTGGTTCCTGAAGTAGAATAAGACCATTTCATATTGTTTCGATGAGTATCGCACAAGTCGACTATCGCAGGAAATATCAGTGGATCGCCAGCGGCGTCTACTCGAGAATAAAACCAATCTGCGATCTCAAATTCTCCCGCACAGCATAGGGATTATTGCAACATCAATTTAAAAATCGAACACTGCTCTCAAACATCGTACAGGAAGAGTACGGTACTATTATTTTAACAAGTTTGAATACCTAATGATGTAAGTTCATGTCACACCACCATGCCGCCTTCCATGGAGCAGCTGCTGGACTTCTTCCTTCAGGCGCGTAGCTTCTACGTAGAATGCGAGAGCGCGGTTACTTCCACTCTGTAGAAGCCGGAGTCCCCCAGGAAACCTGCCTATCGCCAGTCCTGTACGTCGTGTACACTAACGATATCCTCTATCACGAAGGTCCTCTCCGAGAGAGAGCATACTTTCACCCTCTTGGAGAGGACCATATTAGCACTATACGCCGACGACAGCATATATTTCGCGTCGTTTCTTCGGAATCACAATGCTGCAAAGAAGCTACAGAGGCTGTTTTCAGAGGTGGCTCGACTGTTTGCGGATGTCTGTTAATGTCGGAAAGATATCCGACCTTGTAACTGGTCACCTCCGTCATCTACCGTCGCCCCTCAGTCTACAAGGGCAGGTAGTACGCTGACCACAGTCACGTATCTTGCATTCCACATAGATCGCGCGCTACAGCTAACCACACAATTAAATCATGTGGTTAATCAGGCATAACCCGCGCGCGCGGTCCTCAGACCCATCCTTCCCTCTTCCCGTCTTCCCATCCTTATGAAACTGTCGGTCCAAAAGACGTACGTCCGCTCTCGTCTGACTAATGCCTCACTAGCTTTGTGGGCGCTGGTATCAGATACACAGCACATACGGATTCAGTGTGACTGGCGCTCATCAGTCATTGTCCATACTGCCGCTGCATTCTTCTCGGCTGCCTGTCACGTCTAAGCTACCGTTACCGCTTTTTGTAAAGTTAGGTTCTTTTCTGTAAAAAGCGCCTGCCTTATCTTTTCTCCTCGTAACCCACATACCAACTGATCTTTCAGGATCTCATTTAGCCTCTACCGGAAATCGCAGTTTTTTGCCAATTTTCTTAGTTCTGCGATGTATTCTGCTATTGTCTCTTGTGACTTCTGCTTTCTTCGTCGAAATCAAAAACGCTCAGCCAATATACTTGGTTTTGGTTCCAAATGTTGACCCATTAGCTTTACCAGATGTGAAAAAGATAATTCAGCTAGTTTTATTTGACTACACAAAGTCACC
This sequence comes from Baronia brevicornis, assembly GCA_031353405.1. Classification (NCBI taxonomy): domain Eukaryota; kingdom Metazoa; phylum Arthropoda; class Insecta; order Lepidoptera; family Papilionidae; genus Baronia; species Baronia brevicornis. The sequence goes on along the minus strand of JASFAT010002214.1, from coordinate 770,667 downwards.
GAAATTTCATAAGTTGGCCAACCTATAACCGTTATCAGGGTTCATAAGCTGGCCCACCTATAACTGTTATCTACCTTTTCCTGTCCTTAACAATAATTGCTCCTGCATCTCGTTAATAATAAGTATTGACTCAATCGCTCAATATAAAGAGACCTAGGATTATATATATATTTTTTTTCACATTATATATTCACGCCTATCCTCCGCAGGGGTTGGCAGAGACCACAGAGCTCCATCTGCTACCTCCCCGCCTCCTCCACACTCATCCAACCATTCTTCCTCTCACATTCATAGCAGCGAAACGGCTCTCCATGAGTCGTTTCTCGCCCACGAGGGAATCAGGACGTGACGAGTGGCGGAGCACGTCGCCAGTCGTCAAACACCACATCGTCTTTTGGCACGGCAAACCGTGGATTGGCGGAGATAAAGGGACAAGGATAGAGAAGAAAAGAAAGGGCAGAAAAGGAAATGCGGATGGGGGGGGGGGTTACCAGACTCAATAAATATTTATAAATCCATACATATATTTATTCCGATGCGGGGATCGAACCCGCGACCATAGACTCCGCGGGCGGAGGGCCCCGCCACTGAGCCAATCGGTCGTCTGATTATTCTGCAACGGTGGTTAAAATGATTATACGAACGTGTGATCTTGAACAAGGTATTATACGAAGCAAATAAAAACTCGATACAATAGCGGACTGTATTTCACATTGTGTACATTATATATACATTAATACATAACAGACCCGTTACCCGAGGTGACAACAAAATTTTCTATTTTACCGATCGACATTATTTTTCCGATTACACAGAGCAATTCGTCACAACACCACAATACAAGCACAATAATCGTAGGTCCGTTTCGTCGCCAATGAAGTGTCTTTTACTTAAGGAACACTGGGATATATACGATCACTTGGCTCAGTGGCGGGACCCTCCGCCCGCGGATTGAATGGTCGCGGTATCGATCCCCGCATCGGAATAAATATATTTATGGATTTATAAATATTTATTCCGAGTCTGGTAACCCCGCCAATTCGCATTTCCTTTCCTGCCCTTTCCTTTCTTCTCTATCCTTTCTCTTCCTCTCCGCCAATTCACGGTCTGCCGTGCCAATGGTTGCGTGGCTAGGTGCGAGCTTAGTTGCAAGCGTACCAAACGTCCCGGGCTCCCCCGAGTACTATGGTGCCTTACCTCAGTATGCAGGGCTCTGCTGGGGCTGACCTCCAACCTCCCTTGCGGCTCGTGGGATTCATTAAGACGAATTTAATATACCTAATTTGTTGAAAATGACGGCGACGTGGTTCACCACCCGTCACGACCTGATTCTCACGAGGGCGATAAGCGACCAATGGAGGGCCATTTCGCTGTGATGAATGGTAGCAGATGGAGCTCTGTGGTCTCGGCGGCGTCTTTAATTCTTACTAACCTAACGTCACTACTACATACATACTGCATATATTACAGTATTATTGACAATCGCTTTTTATTGTTATTTCTGTACAATTTACTCTTATGTATTATAATAATTAGGCCGAGGATGTGTAACATGAAAACATTTTTAGGTTTTCGAAACTTTACACGTGGAAAGGTCTTATTTCGTTAATCAAATTATAGCAGTTCAAGGTGAAATTTCCAATAAAAAGCTGGGTTTAAATTGTAATGACTGGAATACAATAGCTAATGAGGTTCGAACATTCAAATTAATGAATGGAATTAATTATTTTGCAAATTTTTTTCTCTGAATACTGTTTTGATTTTCTGGTAAACTTTATATATCACATAGCGGCTAATGTCAAATTTGACCTCGAATTGAGTGAAGCGGTGTTGTCTAACGTAACAGGCACTCGAGAAGCACTACAACAGCGTATACACACGCAACTCGAGATCGTCACGAAAGACTACTTAGCTCGATCTTCGACTTCACAATAGACGCATTCTCCACTCCGGCACTTATATGAGCGGATCAATTTTATTACCTTCTTCTATCACAGAGTAGGGGCTCGCGCTACCGCTGGATGCCTATTATTTTTCCGAGAATTAAAAATTTTGTTTTGTAACCAGTAGTTATAACGAAGTATAACCTCCCCAAGGCGCGCCACCTACATTTGCTAAGTCGCGATTTGCATTACAGTATCCATTTACTCCTACGGATGTCCGACTATCGTGACTGGATCATTGCCACTTCAGTTTGTTAATTTTTGTGTTGTGTTATGTTCAGAGTTATGTGAGTGATTTTTGGTTCTTCGGTGGACTTCTACGCTTCGAAGACGTTCCGAAGAAACTCCGAAGAAACTTTTACACACGGGTTTTTTTTAAAATGCGATATTTTACCACACATTTCATTATTAGTTCAAATCAGTTAGTTTCGATGACGCAGACCACTACTTGACATCAGTAAAAGAGGGGAGTTACTAAAATACTTTACGCTTGGCAGGCCGATCGATCCATAAATAGTTAAAAATGGTTATTTAAAAATCGATTAGTTCATGCACGGTTAGAAAGAAGCTCAAAATATGCTTCAGGGTCTAAAGTCAGTACGACCTTGGTTCTCCGACAACAACAAAAAGAATAGTTTAGTTTGTTCCAGCACATGGTGCGTCGAATCCAATGCGTCGAATGTATGATGATGATTACGTTATGGCTGTATAAGGGATGCTATTCGGATGCCTTCGTTACTTCGCATTTTTGTTGACACCAACTTAGAAGATGATAAATTCCAGCGAGTTAATACTCCATGCCACAAATCGGCAACAGTAATACAATGGTTTAAAGAAAACTAAATAGTCCTCTTAGACTGACCAGCTCAGTTGCCCGATCTGAATCCGATCCTATCGAGCAGCTCCAGAGTATAGTGAGGCGCAAATTCCGGATGTACAGTATAGCGCAAAAACAGCGTTAAAACCACATTAAAGACGAGTGGATCGCCACAAAGAAAGAATATTCGCTGTAATTAAAGCTTAGGGTTGATCCATTATATTATATTAATCTTATTCCCTATTTTTAGTCAATATATGAAAGTAAACAACAAAATTTAAATAAAATCGGTTTTAAAATGTATCCAATTCTTATAATTGGTTCCTTTATTCTACCTACAACTTCTAACTCTGTTTTACTAACTTTTCGTAGTCCCATGTATAGGTTTTTTTTATTTCTATAAATATTTTACAGTTAGTACAGGTTAGAGTTTGAATAATGAATTCAAAAACAAATCAATGAATTTCAAATTGCATTTTGTACATGTATATACGTAAGTAAATCAATTGTTTTAAATATAAGAAATTCATTATATATAAATTAGATCGCATTCGAAAGTTTACACTTTCGGTTACGATACCAGTCTAAAAATATTTGAAAGTTTGAATAAAAGAATAAATATTTTTATCGATTTCTTACACCTTAACCTGTGGTTATTATAATCCGTCAAAGAAAAACGGTAAACATGGAGATAGATCCGGCAGAGCAGATAATTCAGAAAGCTTCATCACGACTGATAGCAATAAATAAAGTTTCCGCCACTGGTGATTCTGCGATTCAAAATTTCTACACAAATAGTGCCGTATTCGTCACAGGAGGGACTGGCCTTCTAGGAAAACTGCTTATAGAGAAACTTCTCAGGTAAGTATTTAGTATTTCTTTATCTATAAAATTGCCGTTTTGTACGAAATAAATGAAACTGTCAATTTGACTGAATATTGATGCTGATTTTACGTAGATTGACTACCATCTGTTTTCACCATCAACTTTAACACGTCATTGTCGACCAAAGTTTTCGGACGACCACGGGGTTTATTTTTCAGATTGAAATTTCCAGAAGGGAAGCGGGCAAATCAGTAATGGTTTGCGCGTTCGTTTGTTCTGTTCGCGGTCACGACGGTTCTCATGTAACATAATGTTAAAATTTTAAATACTCGATTTGTTAACGTATCTGTAATAACGAAAAATATTTAATTGTGATGAAAACATAACGCTAATCGATAAACGAAAGAATGATTTTGAAATAATAATCCTATATTTTTAAAATAAAATATATTCCAATTATAATTCATAGTCTGCTACAAAAGCAGAGAAATAAATGTATGTTTTTTTACTGAAGAAAGTAGATTTACAAAGAAATTAATCTTAATTTTACCGCAAAACGGCCGTCAGCAACTCCACTTCCCAACCACTGTCATCAATACCAAGAACATGAAACACACACCACCACTTTTTCACGATGTACACAATACGTGTTTCCCCTCAACACAAGGCATCATCAGGTATAGTAGACTCGCGGATGTTCTCCACCCTGCTATGACGTCATTACGAATATATATAGGCAGATAATATAGCGAGACGCCCCCGAGATGGCGCGCAGAGACAGTTTCTGCTGGATTTGAACGCGTTTGCGCTGTGACTCCACGCACATCCCATGCAGGGTGTACGTCCGTTCCCGGCTTAGGTAAGTCGGGAGTGAACGTAGACCTTGTAGACCATCAGTTTTGTATACACGGGTAGAGGAGTAGATGTAAGTATCGTTCGGAGGACCACGCATTTAAGGAAAGTGTGATTACGGGAGTGGGAGGGGGAGGGGGGGAGGGTGTTGGGTCTCCGGAACTCAGCCGCTCACCGTACGAAGCGCGGTCGCTAACCTACCATTCAGACGTCAGTTTTCTGCAGGAGAATGGTACATCCTCGGGCGAGCCGGCGCATTCATGCTACAGACAAATATTTGAATAATTGCTAGGAATTCTCGGTGGTTTAATCAAATTCGCCATATGGACTTCTTGTATTATATCTCTTCAATGTTTAACAACTATAAAAATAGTAAATAATTGACCTTTTCTTGTATATTTCCAGAGTATGTTTTGTGAAAAAAATTTTCATTTTAATTCGACCGAAAAGAAATATGACGCCACAACAAAGATTATTTGAAATGTTCAAAGACCCGGTAAGTGTCAAATGACTGTTATTTACAAAATGAAGTAGGTACTAAGCAAAATATCTATGACAACTGTCCAACCATTTGAAAACGGGAAACTAAAAAGTGTATACCAGATATTAGTTTTATCGTTTAAAAAACAATACATAGATAATGTTTAAGTTACAAGTTATTTTTAAATTATTTGTTGAAAATTAAAAATTAATCCATAAATGCAACAGTGAAAGAGAACATTCTGCATATTATACCAATAAATATTTTTTTAAACACATCGCTTCAGTTTTGTAACCCCACATTCGCTTGATATATTTATTTCATAATGCGGTTCTGATAACGGTTAAGATTTTCTAACCAGTAGAAGAAATATTTAGTGTTACAAGCTCCTGACGAAATAGCATTGTCTGAAGGGAGAATGGGCTGCTTCAGTCTTGTAAACCTGAAATAGTTGTGTTATTATCAAACTATCTAAAGTGTGATAATAATATTGACTTATATCAGCGAATTAAGTAATATAAATACATTTCCAGGTATTTGAAACTATGATTGCGGAATATCCCGATTTCTTAAGTCGAATTGTGGCAATTCAAGGTGAAATTTCCAAGGAGAGACTAGGAATAAATGATAATGAGTGGAATATCTTGTCTAATGAGGTGAGCATATTCCGATTAATTAATGGAAGTCATTATTTTGCTATTTTTCTAAAAACTGTTTATACTTTTAAGGCAAATTTTATATTTCACATAGCGGCTAATGTCAAATTTGATGTCGAACTGAGCGAGGCGGTGCTGTCTAACGTAAGAGGCACTCGAGAGGCACTCCGACTCGGTAAATCCTGCAAAGAGTTGCGAGCATTCATTCATATTTCAACTGCGTATTCGCACGCGACTAGAGATCGCATTGGCAAAAGTGTCTTAGAACAGTTTTATGAGGTACCAACGCCACCAGCAGCAATGATAAAAATGGTGGAAACAATGTCGAAAAAGCGATTTAATGACTTAACACCGGCGTAAGTAGTTCGTCGTAATAAGTTGTGATATATTATATTAAAGGCTAGCTGTTACCCGCGACTTTACTCATTTTGATGAATAGTCGTGTGTTGTATATTTGTTTATTTAAAATTAAATTCTACCTACAATCGTCACGCCTGTCTCCGGTAACGGTAGGCAGAGACCACAGATCTCCATCTGCTACGATCTCACTATACTTCCCTTGTTTCATTCACACTCATTATTCTTCTCATGCAAGCCCGTCGGTTAAGTATACTGTTGACCTGGCCTGGAAAATCTTCAACAATTTTCCGTGGTCTTCCATACACGCACTTGATTTCTCGTAGAGAGATTTCAGCGCATGAATCAGGTTTCTTCTCACCCCAAACATGGATTGTGCCGATCACATTTAATTCCTTGACACTCTATTGTAGGCTGTTTCCAAGTCTATGAAGGCGCAGTATACCTTCTGTTTTATCGCCAAAAATTTCTCAGATATGCACTTTCAGGAAAAGACCTGGTCCGTACATTCCACCCCCTTTCTACACCCTGCTTGCACATTTTATATTTTGCTTTCCATCTCGTCTATAACACGTTCCATCAAAACTTTTGCATACAATTTTCCGACAACACTGAGTAGGTGGATGGCCCGGTAATTTGTATAGTCTTGTTGCGACCCTTTTCCTTTATACATCGGTGCTATAACGGCTTTGCACTAATCGAGCGGTATTTTGCTAGTACTCCAGCATAGATTGAAAAGGTGGTACAGCTGACTACCTATTAAATCACCACCTGACCTCAGCACTTCGTCGGAAATCCTATCATACCCATCAGCCTTACTTAAATTCATCCCATGTAAAGCTTTTACAATCTCATCCATGCTAATCACATCTTCATCCTCGTTTTCATATGGCGTACATGTCACACCGTGTACTTCTGTCCTATCAAAAAGATTTTCAAAATATTCCTTCCACCTCTTCAAAATGTTTTCCTCTCCTTTCACAATACTTCCATTGTCGTTTCTAATTATAGGCAGCTCTTCTATCAAACTCTTTCTTCTGATTCTCTTTCTTTTTATTTACAACATCTTTAACTATCCTTTTCACTATCTTGTATTATTCTTGCGCATCATTGACATCCTCATTCGAAACTTCCTTCATTTTTTCGTCAGTTTTTTAGCCAACCAATTAAGCCATGCTTTCTTTTTATCGTTCACTTCTTCTTGCACTTCATTAGCCATCCATACATTCTTCATTTTTTTTCCTTTCATGCGTTTGGCAACTTTCAGAGATCACGCTGACCACTCCTTCCCTGAACACCTTCCAGAACTCCTCAACCTCTTTAACATCATTCAGCTAATCAAACTTTACATCGTCATATAACACAACATAAATAAATATCATATGCATCTAAGAATACCATGTTAATAGCATGAAACTTGTTTTTATCAAGGAAAAGAAAAGAACAACCACAGATTATGTTTTTAAAAGGTGGTCAAATGATTGGGGGCTTTATTAAAAATGCTAAATGTATACTTTTTTTAGAACTGCTTATCTTTTTCCAGACTAACTGACGGATGGCCCAACACATACACATTTACGAAGGCACTAGGTGAGGAGATAGTGCGCACTATGGCTGGAGATTTACCCATTTGTATCGTTAGACCATCCGTAGGTAAGTTATCAAATTATATTCAAGTTTAATCTTTCATTGAAAATAATAAATAATCAATTGAGAAAAATTACGTTTTTTACATTCCTTTTTCACAATCGATAATTTCCCTTATTGTCCTTTAAAAAAGAAAATCAGACCTTCTTAACTCAATGTAAAAATTGCGTAAAGTTCATTTTAATATTTTTATGTTTGTTTATAGTCACTGGGACCTACTCAGAACCCACTCCGGGATGGATCGATATAAGCTGCATATATGGAGGTAGTGGTGTAAGTTTACCTAATTTATCAAGTATTCCAAGAAGTATGATGAAAGAGAATAAACTGATCTCGTTGTTCCACTCAATCAAGGCGCCTGATGGTAAACGATTACCGTCCCCACGAACAGGCGCAACGCCGAAACCGTGCAAATGAGTTGCCGGCCTTTTGTGGACAGATACGCACGTCTCTTGAATATCCCAATATCGTACTTGTTCGGAAATATTGCAGGCGATAGATTGTTCAACAGTTGCATCGTTCGTAGTAGAAAATTCCAACTGAATTGCACAGTGGTGGTCTGCCAATCATCCTGGTGACAACGATGGAACTTATCCCCATCACGGGGAGTATGATGGTTGAACTGTATCGCCTGTAGGAGGTTCAATAATTCTTCGGAACAATCGCCATAATCAATACGATATATGATAATATATCGTATTTATTATGATTTTTTTGAATACAGAAATACTTAAAATCTCCACGTACACATAATGGATTGAACCTATTGGAAATCCTTGGTCGCCTACGATTCGAAACGCTAAGAAGTTTCAGCACAAACAGAGAGCAGTTGTAAAATATTTGTTTTTTGTATGAACATTAACTACAGAGTTCCGTAATTACATGTGAAAAATGAATTATGTTAATGTAATTGTCATGATTAGACCATCAATATTTAAAAAAAGCATTAAACGATATATACAAATTCCCGAATGATCACTCAGAATATCGTTATCTTGTGTAAATTTCATAGGAGTAAAATAGATTATATTAAAGATACAAAGGATTTTTAAGGTTACATTTTGTCAAAATAAAATAATAATCAAACAAAACCAGGAATGTTGACCTGGTCTGCGCCGTGCTGATTTATGCTACTTGTTCAAAACTTAAAGTTGTCTCATTATAAGATTTTATTGTAGGGTATGCGGAACATGCAAATACGCTTTCATTCCATGTGTAAGAGATAGTATCTTAACTGAGAAGGGATGCAAGAGGAGTCTGGATTAATACTCCTTTTTGTTTACAAAAACGGACCTATTATATACAGAACTAATGAATGGTGAGAGAAGAATGCGGCGTGCGGGAGACGCGGTTGCGCCTGCACGTGTGCAGTAACAAAGCACGTTCCGCGAATGCGGAGTATCAAAACGCGTTCCGCGAATGCGGAGTAATAAAGCTCGTTCCGCGAATGCGTAATAACAAAGCGTGTTCCGCGAATTTGTTCTTGAAGTATATATTCTGTAGTAGGTAGCTACACATGTAACAATTCAGCATTCGACTTTTAGCAACACTCTCCCTCCAAAAAGGGCAGGGACACTACTCTCTTAAAGAGCGACTTACGCAAATACCGTAACAACATTCATTCGAAAGTGCTCCAGCTTATCATAATGTAAAAGTAAATGAATTCCACTAAAGTATTCCCCTATATCTTCTAAAGTTTTTGAGAGGCTAAAACGAAATGCCCCGTTGCACACTTAGACGTATCTTATATAGCAAACGAGCTGGCAACGGGCTTCACATGCATCTACATGTAGTCAAAACAAAACAATACTATTAACATGTCATCCCCATTCCATTTGCTCTTACCATTACTCTGGACAATTGACGTGAACATTTCCCTGCAGTGGTCATCGAAATTTTTAGAAATAATAATAAGATTGTTATTATTTGTTGAAAAATAAACATAAAAAATGTTAATACATTCTTTAAAGAAAAATCAAGTCTCATATATCGTTAATGGGTATATTTATTGTTGTGCTCGAATGATTCTGTTTTGTTTTACAGTTGTTATTAGGTGTTGGCATGAGTGTAATTAAAGTTGGTTATTGCGATAATAATATATATATTAACATTGTTCCGGCCGATGTTGTGACAAATGCTATTATAGCTGCCGGGTGGGAAACAGGCAATCAAAAACAAAATAAAAATAATGACGAAATTATGATCTATACAGTCAGTAACATAAGAAATCCTCTAAAATGGGGTAAGCGTTAAAATTTCTAGACCATGAAATATTATTGTATATTTTTTAAAAATAAACAAAATATAAGGTAAGACGACCGATTGGCTCAGTGCCGGGGCATTCCGCGGAGTCAATGATCGCGGGTTCGATCCCCGCATCGGAATAAATATACGTATGGATTTATAAATATTTATTTCGAGTCTGATAACCCCCCTCCCAATCCGCATTTCCGTTCCTGCTCTTTTCTTTGTTCTCTATCCTTTCCCTTCCTCACCGCCAATCCACGGTCTGCCGTGCCAATGGATGCGTGGCTAAGAGCGAGCTTAGTCGCAAGCGTGCCGACTGTCCCGGGATCGGCCTCCCCCGTGTACCTCAGCAGGCAGGGCTCTGCTAGGGCTGACCAACATCCTCCCTTGCGGCTCGTGGGATTCACTAAGACGAATTTAATGTACCTAATTTGTTGAAAAATGACGGCGACTTGGTTCGCCACCCGTCACGTCCTGATTCTCACGAAGGCGAGAAGCGACCAATGGAGAGCCATTTTGCTACGATGAATAGTAGCGGATGAAGCTCTGTGGTCTCTGCCAACCCCTGCGGGGGATAGGCGTGAATATATATAAAAAATAAGGTTTCTTATAAGTATTTTTAATTTGATTTTTTTTTCTCCTATTGCGTGAACGCAGTGGTTGATGCGATCTTAAGAATTTAGTTGTTTGAAGCTCGATTTAGCAGTTTGATCCTACCGAGAGACTCATCTATGCGAACCAGATAATCGAACGATTTTCGTCTTCAACAACATTTCATTCTCAGATGAAGAACACTTCCCCCTCATCGACCATGTTAATTTATCAAATTCAAAACATAAACATAAGCCTTCATTATACTCATTATAACTCACAATTTGGTCTGCAATGTGTGCTTTTGAAAAAAAAATATCCGTGGACAGTCAGAGTTTTTATTGTGCTAATATCTGCCATAAGAGTATAAAAATAATAATAATGGGGTTTTTTTTTACTGAGAAAAGTGGATTTTTATTTATATTTGAGTTATTATTTCATATTATTATGAATTATTATTCATCTGCTTTTGTTAGCCGAGTAAGAATTCTAACCATCTACATTAGTAACGCCTGAGTACTAATCACCAGAAAATATTAGAGGAAAGATGGCAGCGACCACAGTGAATACGTACCGAGCACTCGTGGATTTTTCTTCCCGTTAATTGACGTGCCAGTAAAATAACATATAGACGACATTGTTTTAAAGAAATACATTCGCAAGACAATACGCACTCTACTACAAAATTATATTTTTTTCATGAAACTAATACATTCTTTATTATCGATTTTTTATTTTGAAAAACACTTGTGGAATACCTGATATTTATAAATGTCGGGTATTCCACAATTCATAATTGGATGTGGTGGTGGTAGCAATAGATTGTATCATTTTTTTTTCTTTCAGGTGAGCTCTCGAGAACTTTGATTCGAAATAAATATAAACTACCGTCACCACACTCATTGTGGTACGTCAGTGTAATATATACGAAAAGTATCTTATTGTTTTCGTTATTATCATGGTTGTTTCATTATTTGCCAGCGTGTATACTGGATTGTATATATTTGTCACTCGGGAAGCGAAGAAGGTACCTATCATAGAATATATTTAGTAGTTAAAATAATTAACCAGTGGATTAATGATGAAACTGGTTTTTCAACCAATGGGAGGCATCCACAACTCGCGCAATGTGTTTTTACGGGGTGTGAGAATAATATCATTATCGTCCAATCCATCCAATCCTTAATCGACTTCGTGTCGTCTAGATATGGCTTAAACTATTCTTACGTCAGTTCCGTCGCGGGTCCTCTTCCCTCGCGGGAGCTGAGCCGCGACTATAGAAGTTTTCGTGGGAGAGCACGTCCCTCGGGTAGACGTACATTTAAGAGAGCAAACTGGTTCAAATAGAAGTGTGACCCATTATCGGCTCGGTCGAACATCTTCCGAGCCAACTGGGTCACAAACTCGCGGATACTTTCTACCCTGAGGTCCCTCGCAATGACATTACGAACATAACGAGCCGCGCCTATAATGCGCGCAGACACAGATTTTGCTGGATCTCAATGTATTCGCGCTGCGACTTTGACGCAAGCGCATACCATTCCGAAGCGACATAGGTAAGTCGGAAGCAGATGTACACCTTGATGACGTAAGTATCGGTCTTTCACTTGAGAGTAGATGTAAGTTTTGGTCAGAGGAACGCGCGTGCGGCCTTGGCTTGGCTCACCATATGATTGGCATTTTGACAAAACTTTTGTATTATTACTCTTAATAAAAATGATGATATGTTTCCTTTGTTAAAGGGATAAAACAACAATCAAGCGAGTGTATTGCTTGATGGAAAGTCAAATTTTTTTGAAATCATATTTTTTTTCAAGGTTCGCGAAACTTTCCCATAAAATGAAGAAGCTGTTTGTTGTACTTTCTTATTTCGCTCTTAACGACTGGAAGCTGGTAGATGACAATTTACAAGCGCTATTGCAGAGAATGTCAAAGACTGACAAAGTTATATTTGATTGTGATATGGCAAACATCGATAGGGATTTACATTTGTCAATATGGTGGGTGGGTCTACGGAAGTACATCGTGAAGGATGGCTTGAAAGACACCAAAAAAGGCATACGGAAGCAGATATATTTCTTCTTCGCAAACTATATCCTATTATCAGTCTGTATTTATATTTTGTGGAAACTGACATCGTATTTTTGTTCTTTATTGGTTCTATACTCAGAAATATTTTAATGTAGCATGTTTTAGTGTAGAAATGTTATGCATGGAACTTAAAGAAACAAAATATTATTTAATATTTATTAATATTCACGGTGATTGTATAGAATTTTATAGGTGAAAAGATTGGCATAAGTTAAAAGTGTAATATCATTAAATTAAAATAAACTTAATATTTCATATATTGCGTGTTATTATTGTGTGGTTTCTGGAATAAGAATAATTTCGATGGGTTATCGATCTACTTATTCCGATACAGTAATCGAACTAGAAATCTTTGCCTCTGACGACGGTGGCTTCGCTATTGAGAGGAATGGACATTATGTTATGTCATTTCAGTACTATTTTATCTCTTTCAAATGTGAAGTAGTGTTCTCAAGCGAGGGTTTGAGGTCTAAATTATTTTTAGTAGTTTAAAAATTTGCGTCCAGGTGAAATATGTTACCAAGCAAAGAAAGTTGTAGGTTTTCTACAATATAGTAATCTACTTGTAAAATTGGTGATCTATGTGTTACGTCATTGGTCATGGATAATAAATCACTTCCAATTTTATTATCTACTTGTATCACAGAGTACGGGCTCGCGTTACTGCTGGATAGCCTATTATTTTTTTCAAAAAGAAAATAATCTTCAAAAAAAACATCCATTGGAAAGTCTTATCGGTCGGGAAAAAGTTGGTTGAATTATTATTTTTAATTATTTGTTTACTTTTTATGCCATCATCATCAGTCTAAAGCAGTCCACTGGTGGATATAAACCTCCCCAAGGGGCACAATCTACGTTTCTTAGTCGTGATCTGCATTCCAGTACTCCTTTACTCCAACGGATGTCCGACTATCGTGACCAGACCATTGCCACTTCAGTTTGGTAACTTTTGTGTTCTGTTGTGTTTAGTGGGTAATTTTTGGTTCTTCGGTGGATTTCTACGTTTCAATGAAGTTCCAAAGAGACTCCGTTTAAACACGGGTCTTTTAAAAATGCGATACTTTTTCACAAGTTTCATTGTTAATTCAAATCAGATAGTCATTTTATATCTAATTCAATTGTTGAAAGTCAAATAGGTTTCATTTGTTGTTGGATTAATAATATATTTACAAACAATATATATTTAAATCTTAATCACGATAACAACTCATTATGTTTATAAAACTATCACTTTTGGTTGGGCCCAGGATCTTTCGGAGGATTTTTCTTTCTGCGTTTTTGTCGTTGTCTTCTCATCAAGTAGCATCTGGGACTTTTCGGTTGTCTTCCGTAGAGTCTACTATACCTGAAGATGCCTCGTGTTGGGGCGAAACACGTGTCGTTTACAAGATGGAAAAGTGATAATGTGTGTTTGGTGTTGTGTATAGTGGTTGGTGGGTGGAGAATCGATGGCCGATTTTCGGTAAGTTTTTGGTTTAAGTTCCAAATAAATCCACTTAACCCAACGGAAAACCACACATTATTAATTTTCTGTTATTGTTTTGCTTGTTGCGGATCTTAGCTAAGTAAAACTTTTGACTGTCCATATAGCATCTGGGAAGTTGGTTGGTAGCCTTTTTTAAATGTCTTAATCTCTTGATAGAATTTACGCGTCTCGTTACCTCTTATTAACGTCTCCATGTTTCGCACTATTGCATGCAGATATTGTCTTTTAGCTGATCTAATAACATTACTTGCTCTAGTTAGATATTCAGCATATTGTGGTTTCCATTTACTCTCCTGCTCTGATAAGATCTTATACTTTCTTTTTTCATCAACTACATTATCACACTCTACTCTCAACCATGTTTTCCTGCTCTTCTTTTTGCTTCGACCAGCGACCCTCAGCCCAACTTCTTTTGCGGTGATTTTCGTCTTTTTCCATACTCTATCAATGTCATCGTCTATCTGTAGGCCTTGGAAAGCGTTATTAGTTTATATTGAAAATTTCTATCTTATTGTCTTAATTTTTAAGTTGTCAACATTAATGCACAGTCAACTTAATTTTAACCTTTACTCCTAACATGTAGTGATCGCTATCGCAATCAGTTCCTCTATATGTTCTTATATCGTATACTGCGCTCTTGTGTCGATCATCAATACTAACGTTATCAATCTGGTTTACTGTCTGACCATCAGGTGATTTCCAGGTTCGTTAATGCGCATTTTTGTTGACACCAACTAAAAAGATATTAAATCCCAGCTAGATAACGCTCCATGCCACAAATCAACAACAACAATGCCATGGTTTAGAGAAAACTAAATAGTCTTCTTAGACTGACTGGCTCAGATGCCCGATCTGAATCCTATAGAGCAGCTTTAGAGTATAGTGTAGCGCAAGATACGAATGTATAGTATAGCGTAAAAACAGCGTTAAAACCCCGTTAAAGACAGTCAAGAGAGACAAGACAAGACAGACAAGAAAGAGTGGATCGTCATATATCGAGTGTATGAAATTTTTGATGCATGCCAGAACAAAGATGCCAGACACGAAGAAAGAATGTTTGCTCTTATTAAAACTAAGGGTGGATCCATTAAATAATAATCTTATTCCCTATTTTTAGTCAATATATGAAAGTAAACAATAAATTCACGCCTAAAAATCGATTTTAAAATGTATCCAATTCTTATAATTATATATCTTAAATTATAAATTGGTTCCTTTCACCTACAATTTCTAACTTTTCGTAGTTCAATGGGTATAATATTTTTTTTAATACTTTATTGTACACATAAAACACGACATACAAGAATTAAAAGGAAAGAATATGTACAAAGGCGAGCAAACCCAGGAGTGAAAGCGAGATAAGATAAGCTGTGAGGATAGAAATAAGTGTACAACAACATAATATAATAATAATATACATAACAATACACACTATTTATATAAAACCATACATATATATACATACATAAATACTAATAATATATAATATAATACTATATAAATAAGAGGATACATATATATAATATACACATAAATATATACATATATAAATATTTTATATTGAAAGGAAATGTTTTTTAATTCTTCTCTTAAATACGTCCAGTAACAGGCTTTCACGTATATTTTACGGTATATTTTATAGTAGTTAGTTAGTTATTATTATTTCACAGTATATTTTATAGTTTTAGAATATATAGTAATATATGGTATTAGAGGTTAGAATTTGAATAACAAATGAATGAATTTCAAGTAGCACTTTTTGCAGTTATATATATAAGTATATCAATTTGCCAAATCGTTTTAAATATTACAAATTCATTGTATATATAAATTAGACAGCATTCGAAATTATTCATTTTCACGCACGATACCAACCTAAAAACATTTGAAAGTTTGAGTAAAACAATAAATCGATTACTTACACATTAACCTGTGGTTATACCCTCAAAGATACGGTTAATACCCTCAAAGAAAAACGGTTAACATGGAGATAGATCCGGCAGAGCAGATAGTTCAGAAAGCTTCATCACGACTGATAGCAATAAATAAAGTTTCCGCCACTGGTGGTTCTACGATTCAAAAATTCTACACAAATAGTGCCGTATTCGTCACAGGAGGGACTGGCCTTCTAGGAAAACTGCTTATAGAGAAACTTCTCAGGTAAGTATTTTGTATTTCTTTGCCTATAAAATTGCCGTTGAGTACGAAATATATGAAATTGTCAATTTGACTGTATATTGATGCTGATTTTACTTAGATTGACTACCATCTGTTTCCACCATCAACTTTAACACGTCATTGTCGACCAAAGTTTTCGGATGACCACGGGGTTCTTTTTTCAGATCGAAATTTCCAGAAGGGAAGCGGGCAAACCAGTAATGGTTTGCGCGTTCGTTTGTTCTGTTCGCGGTTTGTGTCGCGTCGCTGCCACGACGGTTATCATATAACATAAGGTTAAAATGTTAAATAATCGAATTGTTAACGCACCTGTAATAACGAAAAAGATTTAATTGTGATGAAATGAAAACGCTTATCGATAAACGAAAGAAATATTTTGAAAAAAGAATTCTATATTTATAAAATAAATTTAATTTCCAATTATAATGCAGTCTGCTACAAAAGCAGAAAAAAAATTTATGTTTTTTTACTGAAGAAAGTGGATTTACAAAGAACTTAATATATCTCTTCAATGTTTAACAACTATAAAAATGTGGACAGAAAAGTTTTACTTAGCTAAAATCCGCGACAAGCAAAACAATTACAGAAAATTAACAATATGTGTTTTTCTGCTGGATGAAATGGATATATTTGGAACTTAAACTGAAAACTTACCGAAAATCGGCCATCAATTCTCCACCCACCAACCACCATACATAACACCAAAGACAATTTTTCGGTTGTCTTCCGTAGAGTACTTGAAGATGCTTCGTGTTGGGGCGAAACACGTGTCGTTTACAAGGTGGAAAAGTGGTACTGTGTGTTTGGTGTTGTGAATGGTGATTGGTGAGTGGAGAACTGATGGGCAATTTTTGGTAAGTTTTTGGTTTAAGTTCCAAATAAATCCATTTCATCCAGCAGAAAAAACACATTATTAATTTTCTGTTATTGTTTTGCTTGTCGTGGATCTTAGCTTAGTAAAACTTTTGACTGTCCACATAGTGATGGATTTCCGCAAAGTAACGCCTGACTCCATTATTAAACTATAAAAATATTTGACTCTTTCTTGTATATTTTCAGAGTATGTTTTGTGAAAAAAATTTTCATTTTAATTCGACCGAAAAGAAATATGACGCCACAACAAAGATTATTTGAAATGTTTAAAGACCCGGTAAGTGTCACATGACTGTTACTTAGTAATAATCATAATTAATTGGTTACTAAGCAAAATATCTAAGATAACTCTCCAACCTTTTGAAAACGGGAAACTAAAAAGTGTATATCAAATGTTAGTTTCATCGTTTAAAAAAGAATATGTAGATAAAGTTTAAGTTACAATCAAAAACGTTTGATCTAAGACTTTTTAATTCCACAGCTACATTTTTAAATTATTTGTTTGAAATTAAAAATTAATCCATAAATGTAACAGTGAAACACCGTAAGCGCCACTAGTAATTGATCCGATGACGTCATTCATTACAACAGGTTACGTCGACTTTGACAGACTGTTCACACATTTATAATTCTATTGAACGATATTTATAATTTCGTACAAACAAACATATGTTAAAGTTGATATGTTATAGTATATATTTGGTACATAGTATAGTACAAATTTTTTTTTTGGATTAACGCTATGTGGGTAGGTTTTTTACACTAAAACGAGAACGTTCTGCATTATTATAGCTATAAATATTTTTTAAACACATTGCTTCAGTTTTGTAACCCCACATTCGCTTGATATATTTATTTTATAATGAGGTTCTGATAACGGTTAAGATTTTCTAACCAGCAGAAGAAATGTTTAGTGTTATAGGCCCCTGACGAAGTAGCATTGTCTGAAGGGAGAATGGGCTGCTTCAGTCTTGTAAACCTGAAATAGTTATGTTATTATTAAATTATCTAAGGATTGATAAAATGTTCGATCAGAATATTAATATTATTATATCATCGAATTAAGCAATGTAAAGACATTTCCAGGTGTTTGAAACTATAAATTTGGAACAACTCGATTTCTTAAATCGAATTGTTGCTATTCAAGGTGAAATTTCCCAGGAGAGACTGGGAATAAATGATAATGAGTGGAATATGTTGACTAATGAGGTGAGCGTATTCCCATTAATTAATTGAAGTTATTTTTTATTAATTAATGGAAGTCACAAATTTTTCTATAAACTTTATTTTTTTAAGGTAAATTTTATATATCACATAGCGGCTAATGTCAAATTTGATGTTGAACTGAGCGAGGCCGTACTGACTAACGTAAGAGGCACTCGAGAGGCACTTCTACTCGGTAAAGCCTGCAAAGAGTTGCGAGCATTCGTTCATGTTTCAACTGCGTATTCGCACGCGACCAGAGATCGCATTGGCAATAGCGTCTTGGAACAGTTTTATGAGGCACCAACCCCACCAGCAGCATTAATACAAATGGCGGAAACAATGTCGAAGAAGCGACTTAATGACTTGACACCGGCGTAAGTAGTTCATCGTAATAAGTAGTGATATATTAATGGTTAGCTGTTACTCGCGTCTTTACCCACTTTGAATTCGAACACACCAATCAGCTATTTCCTTGCTGAAAAGTTGTATTATATTGGCTTATTTAGAATCAAATCCTACCTACAAGGTAAAACAACATAAACGCCATATGCATCTAATATTTATAGTGTAAGAGGTAGTATATGAACTGAGAAGTGATGCAACAGGAGTCTGGATTAATACTCTTTTCTTTACACAAGTGGACCTATTATATATAGTACTGATGAATGGCGAAGAATGCGGGAGACGCGGTCGCACCTGCACGTGTGCAACAACAAAGCGCGTTCCGCGAATGCGGAGTATCAAATCTCGTTCCGCGAATGCGGAGTAACAAAGCGCGTTCCGCGAATGCATAGTAACAAATCGTGTTCCGCGAATTTGTTCTTGAAGTATATATTCTGTAGTTGGTAGCTACAATAGCATTAAGAAACTTCTTTTCATCAAGGAAAAGAAAAGAACAACCATAGATTATAATTTTAAAAGGTGTTAAAATTGGACTTTATTAAAAATGTTAAATGTATACTTTTAATATAATCTTATAGAACTGCTTATCTTTTTCCAGACTAACAGACGGATGGCCCAACACATACACATTTACGAAGGCACTAGGCGAGGAGATAGTGCGTACTATGGCTGGAGATTTACCCATTTGTATCGTTAAGCCATCCATAGGTAAGTTATCAAATTATATTTAAATTTTCATTGAAAGAAATAATAGATTGAGAAAGTGTGTATTTTTTATATTTCCTTTTCACAATCAATAATTTCCCTTATTGTCCCTTAAAAAAAATCAGAACTTCTCAACTGAATGTAAAAATTGCGTAAAATTTTAGAGCCTCTCTCACAATTGGTTATTTCGCCTTTCGGAAAATCTACTCGAAGGATTTAATAATGTGGGTGATTTTATTACTTATCCTTCAAAAAGGAATATCACAACTACTCATATCACTGATTCTAAATTGTCTTGTTTGTTTATAGTCACTGGTACCTACTCAGAACCCACTCCGGGATGGATCGATATAAGTTGCGTATATGGAGCTAGTGGTGTAAGTTTACCTAATTTATTAAGAATTTCAAAAAGCACGGAAGAAAATTAACTCATCAATTATTTGTTCTCTTTTGTACAACAGAGCTGGCGAATGAGCAAGTGAGTCACCTAATGGTAAACGATTACCGTCCCCACGAACAGGCGCAACGCTGAAAGCGTTAAAAATGACTTGCTGGCCTTTCGTGGACAGATACGCACGTCTCTTGAATATCCCAATGTTGTACTTCTTCGAAAATATTGCAGGCGGTAGATTGTTCAACAGTTGCATCGTTTGTAGTAGAAAATTTCAACTGAATTGCACAGTGGTGGTCTGCCAATCATCCTAGTGACATGATGGAACTTATGCCCATCACGTGTAGTACAATGGTTGAATTCTCCCGTCTGTAGGAGGTTCAGTTATTTCTTAGAAAAATCGCCATAATCAATACGGTATGTAATAATATATCGTATCTATTATGTTCTTAATGATATCAAATCTCCATGTACAGATAATGCATCGAACCTATTGGAAATCCTTGATTGCCGACCATTCGGAACGCTCTCCGTTGGATCCGGTTGAATGGCAGGAGTTAGTACTTGGGAGCTCCAGCCCAGATATGAGAGATGTTCTATAGTATTTGTTTTTGTCAGAATTTTACGTTAGTAATGGAGTCAGGCGTTACGTTGCGGAAATCCATCACTATATGGACAGTCAAAAGTTTTACTTAGCTAAGATCCGCGACAAGCAAAACAATAACAGAAAATTAACAATGTGTGTTTTTCTGTTGGGTTAATTTAATTATGTTTCCAAGATGGAACAGTGATAATGTGTGTTTGGTGTTGTGTATAGTGGTTGGTGGGTGGAGAATTGATGGCCGATTTTACCTGCTAATAATAGTTGTTATGATTAGATTATCAATATTTATTTATTAGGCACAAATACTGGTTACATTCTTAAAGAATACTATATAATATAAACTTAACAACGCCCGGACTATAACTCTTTAAATTTGGCTGCGGAAGTCTATGGGCGACGTTGATTGCTTTCCATCAGGTGACAAGCTTGATCATTTGCTTCCCTATCCCATAATAAAAAACCTACTCTTCAAATAAGATACGATGAAAAAATCGCTAAAAATTAAAAAGAGATTTGTTTCGCCTTTATATTTCCAAAAAAAAAATAACCTATTAAAAATTACGCAAAGTTCTCTCCTAACCAGGAAGTGCATTATGAAAATTTATACACGATCGTCTCCTACGGCGCACCTACTAACCGTACTCTCCTACGGCGCCGAAACGTGGTCTCTGACAGTCCGTCTGCTTCATAAGCTCAGAGTCGCTCAGAGAGCTATGTTCGAAGTTTCTCTGGTAGATATGATTCGGAATGAACAAATCCGGCAGAGAACTAAAGTCACCGACATAGCCTTTCGAATTAGCAAACTAAAATGGCAATGGGCTGGTCACGTTTGTCGGAGATCCGACAATCGTTGGAGCAAACGAGTGCTGGAGTGGAGACCGCGTCTCGGTAAACGTAGTGTGGGACGCCCCCCGGCTAGATGGTGCGACGAACTACGCAGGGCGGCTGGCAGAAACTAGATGCGTGTAGCCGAAAATCGGGCTAAGTGGCGCTCCATGGGGGAGGCCTATGTCCAGCAGTGGACTGCTGCAGGCTGTTGATTGATTGATTGATTGATACATGATCGTTATGACATACATAAACTTTTGGTCTCTAATGATACATCAAAAGAAGCAGGGAGTGACAACATACCACCACTGTTCTTGTCAAAATGTGCCTATCCCTACTGTTACAATAATTTTTAACCGACGTTTTAAGTACCCATTCATAAAAATGGTATAACATGGGATATTGAAAACTATCGCATCGTTTCTATATTTAATACGCTGGTTAAACTTATGTTGTGGATTTTGTGGTAAATAAATAAATAATTCACAATAAGATTGTTGATTTTTTGTTGAAAGAAAAAAAATGTTAGTGCATTCTTTGAAGAAAAATTAAGTTTTACATATGGTTCATGGTATATTTATTGTTGTACTCCAATGATTCTGTTTTGTTTTACAGTTGTTACTAGGTGGTGGCATGGGTGTAATTAAAGTTTGTTATAGCGATAACGAAATTCTGCTTAGCGTTGTTCCGGCCGATGTTGTGACAAATGCGATTATAGCTGCCGGCTGGGAAACAGGCAATCAAAAACAAAATAAGAAAAACGACGAAATACAAATCTATACAGTCAGTAATATAAGAAATCCCCTAACATGGGGTAAGCTTTAAAATTTCTAGTCGATGAAACTTTTTTTTTTATAAAATAAACAGAATATAAGGTTTCTCATAAGTATTTTTCAATTTAATTTCTTTTTTGTTATTGCGCGAACGTAGCGGACGGAAAGGGCGCATTCTTGGGAATTTAGTAGTTTGAAGCCCATTGACGCTGCTAAGAGATTCATCTACACGAACCAGATAAATGAACGACTTTCCTTCTTCAACAAAATTTCATGCTCGGATGAAGCATTTTCTCCTCACCTACCATGTTAACATATAGAACTAGCGATATTATAATTTAAGGAATTGAAAACATAAATATGAGCAGCCATTTAACTCACCAAAAGTCACAGTTTGGGCTGTAATGTCGGTGCAATTGAAAAAGATATCTGAGAAGAAATGACAGCGACCATAGTGAACCCGTGCCAGACTCTCCTCATGCATTTTACTTCCCGTTAAGTGATGTGCCAGTAAAATAAGTTTTATACGATATTGTCTTAAAGAAATAAATACGTTCGCACGGACTGCACTTTACTGTAAAATTATCTTTTTTTATGAAACTTATATATTGTTTTGTTATCGATTTTTTATTTGCAGGATATTCGATATTTATATAATATAATCACAATTGGATATAGTGGTAGTAACAATATGATTGTATCATTCTTTTTACTTCCAGGCGAGCTTTCAAGAATTTTGTATCCGAATAAATGGAAAACACCATCACCACACGCATTGTGGTACGTCAGTGTAACATATACGAAAAGTTTCTTATTGTTTTCGTTATTATCGTGGGTGTTTCATTATTTGCCGGCGTATATACTGGATGGTATATATTTGTCACTCGGGAAAAAAAGGAGGTATCTATCATTTATTATATTTAGTAGTTAAAATCATTGACTAATGGATTAATGACAAAGTATTTCAATCAAATCAAAAGAGGACACCAAACCCCACGCAACGCGGTTTTGCGGGGTGTTGG
The DNA here is from genome assembly GCA_031353405.1 of Baronia brevicornis. NCBI lineage: Eukaryota > Metazoa > Arthropoda > Insecta > Lepidoptera > Papilionidae > Baronia > Baronia brevicornis. Next base: position 747,692 of record JASFAT010002214.1, on the reverse strand, counting down.
AGCGAACTTCGGGGATCAGAAACCGTCTACTCGAGCATCATCGCGGAAGGCGACCACCCCCGCTCTTGGGTGTGTTCCTAGCGGCTTTGGAGGTGACATTATCGACTTCGCATCGTTTAAATGCACTCCTATTTTTATCTTGGGTCCTACGTCGGGTCCACTGCCGCAGGCTCTCTCTCTTTGTTGGAGCGGGGCGGCGACAGGAGTTCTCTTGGGAGCGTATGTCCCTCGGTCGCGCAAGGGAGCAATTTTTTTAAGTAGGAGTGTGACCCATTGGCGGCTCGGTTGAACATCTTCACAAACTAGCGGATGCTCTCCAGGTCTCTCGCTACGATGTTATTACGAACAGAATGAGTCACCCCCACGATGGCGCCTCAGATTGGCGAAGTGGCTGGAAGTCAACAGAAGTGTTAGGTGCCCTCAAGCTATATAATTAAATTCTGTGATCCTTAAATCTTTTCTATATTCCTCTGTCGCGAATAGTAGACTGATGATATTTTGACTAAACTTTTGTTCTACTATTAACAACAATGATATTATATTTCCTTTGTTAGGGAAATAAAAGTGCAAACGAGCTTGATGTTTGATGAATAGCAATCAAGGTCACCCAAAGACTTCTACAACGCTATTAATACTGTGGAAACGTTGTCAGCCCTTTAAAAAATATGCAGACTCGTTTTTTGAAGGTTCTAATGTGATATCGGTTCGTTAATGACCCGATGATGAAGGTAGCTGGTACTATTAAGTGGTGGTGTGCACGAAAATTTACCTCTTCGGTTTTAAACAGCATATAATAATATAACTTTTTTTATATGTTCTATTATCTTTTAGTAGCAGTGCATTAACCCTTAAATAATGTGTTTTTAAAAGAAAATTTTACATTTTGTTGTATTTTTTTTAGGTTCGCAAAACTTTCCCATAAATTGAAGAAGCTGTCAGTCGCACTTTCTTTTTTTACTCTTAATGAGTGGAAGCTGGTAGATGACAATTTACAAGCGCTATCGCAGAATATGTCAGAAGACCGACAAAGTTCTATTTGATTGTGATATGGCAAACATCGATAGGGACTTACATTTATCGATATGGTGGGTGGGTCTACGGAAGTACATCGTGAAGGACGGCTTGAAAGACACCAAAAAAGGCATGCGGAGACAGATATTTTTCTTCTTCGCAAACTTTATCCTATTATCAGCCTGTATTTATATTTTGTGGAAACTGGTATCGTTATCTTTGTTCTTTACTGGTTCTGTATTCAGTAGTATTTCAATGTAGCTATTGAACTTAATAACCAAGCACAACAAAATATTGTTATTGTGTTGTGTTTTGTTTATTGTTTAGGTTTTAAAGGTCGAAATATTATCTTTAGTTAAGAATGTAATATGTAAGTTAAGGAGATAAATTGAAATAAAGGTAATATTTCACATATTGCGTATTATTTATTATTATTATGTTGTTCCGGAAATAGAACAAGGCCATCTCTTTTTTTTCGACGGGTAATCCACCCTCACGGCGCGGAAATTACCGCAATACCAATTTAAACATCGAACGCTGCCCTCAAACATCGTATAGAAAGGGTACGGTGCTTTTATTTTAACAAGTTTGGATACCTAATGATGTAAGTTCATTTTGGTTATTGTGAGGTTTATGGTGTAACAGAATATGTCTAGCATTAGTTGATTCGAATGTGTTTGGAATTGAGTAGAAAATATTACAAATTAGTAAAAAGTATGTGAAAAACGTGTGGGTACATTAATTAAAAAAAAAACTAGCAATATTTTTAATATCACTGAATTCTTGTTAACAGTTCCAACTAAGCTACAAAATGCTTGTGTTACGAAAGGGTTTACATCAATAGTTCTATGGAGGATACGAAATCACGGTCACATATTGTAAGCCCGACCTTTATAATATATTTTATTTAATAACGTATGTATAGAATTATTTTAAACATTTAAATGAATGAATATATTAAGTTCAAATTACGATGGAGTTGATTGTAAAAGTTATATGAGAAAGCCTGAATGTTTATTGTTTCACAATCATTTCTTTTATGATAAATATTTTGAGTCGTCGAAGTTTTCACGCGTCGAAATACTTTGGGCCTTAAAATGACACTTTAAGTAAAAGCTTATTAGGGTATTAAAAGTTAACTGAGCCTATATGTTTCTAATTCACATTCAACAAATGTCTTCAATCGTATGGAAAGAATTCGTTCCTTTTCCTCAGATATAATATACATAAATAATATACGTAATACGAAAAAAAATTTCGTATTACGTATATTATTTATTTATTTTTATTTTTTTATCTATCCCCCGCAGGGGTTGGCAGATTTATTTTTAAGGAGTCTCTTTGTAAATGTTTTATTTAATTTTAATAAATAAAACATTACGAAACTTCTTACTTGATGAGGTTAGGGTAGCACTGCTTAGCAACGTACATGATAATGTAATAGATAATGAGGGAGCAAGGCAGGGACAATGTAGTGACAATGCTTTTTTCAAGATTATTTGATGTGCAAATATTTTAGTGCATTTAACCTCAAAATGTTTGACTTGTACCATTCCGTTTTTTAAGCAGCCAAGTGAATTATAAAATAAATTAATTGTTAACAATGTCAATTAGGATAACATTGTTAACAATTAATTTATTTTACATTTTAAATGATCGAAATGCACTGTATATAAATTGTAAGGAATTTGTATGCAATCACTTTCGCGTACGATACCAGTCTAGGAACATCTGAAAATTTGCGTAAAAAATAATTGAGTATTTGCTTACACATTTACCTGTAGACTAAATATGGAGATGGATCCCGCGGAGCAGATAATTCAGAAAGCTTCATCACGATTGATGGCAATTAACAAGGTTTCCGCTGCTGGTGGTTCTACGATTCAAAAATTCTACACAAATAGTGCCGTATTCGTTACAGGAGGGACTGGCCTTCTAGGAAAATTGCTTATAGAGAAGCTTCTCAGGTAAAAATATTGTATATTGTAATAATTGTGTAACTGACTGTGGTGGTATTGCTCTGTGTGGTTATATAGCTGTATCACCAGCTATATAACCACACAGAGTAACAGTTTTATTAACGTGTTGTGGCTCAGTATTTATTTAATATTATTAATAATTTACATAAATAATGAGTTGCAGCTTTTTTTATGGGATGAGAAGGCAAACGAGCAGGCGTGTCACCTGATGGAAAGCTATCAACGCCGCCCATAGTAGCCCCATAGGCAGTGCGGAAGCGTTGCCGACTTTCAAAGTCATTATAGGAGTGGGAATGAGAGGGGGAGGGATAGAGGGAAATTGTCACACACTGGTAGAAAACCAGGGCAATATAAGTACGAGACGTCAGCTAAAAGGGTGATCACTTGGAGTATCCGGTATGCGGTGGACTAAGAAGCCAACACCAAAAATTTTTTTACCTGTAATAGATTTAAATATCGAAACCGTTTAAAAGTAGTAGCGTAAAAGGTAAAAAAACATGAAGATAAAAATAATTGTTTTGGTTTGGTAACTCGAGCCAGTATATTACCCAGTGAAATTTTACTGGAAAATATAATTAAATCCTGAGGTAAGTAGTATTTATAAATATATTTTCCTTACTTTTTTTATGGTATAGGAGGGCAAACGAGCAAGCGTGTCGCCTGATGGAAAGCAATGAACACCGCCTATGGACAACCGCGACACCGCAGGAGTCGCGGAAACGTTGCCGGCCTTTTAGGTATGTATAGGCTTGTTTTTTTGAAGGTTCCAATGTCGTATCTGTTCGGAAAGACCGCCGAGGGTAGCTGGTTCCACAAACTGGTGGTGCGTGGAAGGAAGTTACGAGAAAAACGCACCGTAGTAGGTCGCCACTCATCCAGATGGTGAGGATGAAATTTTCCTTTACGGCGAGTTGTGCGGTTGTGGAATTCGGCGGCGGGAATCATTCCAAATAATTTCTTGGAGCACTCCCTGAGCAAATTGTTAAGACATGAGACATCTCTCCGCAGCGCTAGAGAATCAAGCCGAGTCTTAAGCAATCTGTGTGGGTTATTTCCCATGAGGAGACCTATTTGCTCGTTAGTTGCATATTATGTTAGGTTGGTGCGTATGAAATTTCGGATTTTTTTACATGCGAACGTTTGTCGTCCTGTTTTCGTTATACTTTTGTTTTTGGCATAACCTCATTTACAGTCCATTGCCAGAGTTACATTTCAACAAAGGAGATTTTCTCGAAAGTATTGTCTGACCCTTTGTTATTTGATTTTAACTTTGTACCGATATGAATTTAAACGATATTTGTATAATTATTTTGTAATAGTATAAACTTGGTAATAATGCTGCAAAAGATGCACGCAACATGAATCAAGCGTTTGGGGAGAATACAGTTAATGAGCGAAAAGTGTAGCGTTACAAAAAATTTAGGTATGCCGATTTTTCACTACAAAATGATCCGAGTGGGAGACTCAAAATATCTGTGAAAAATGATGATCTGAAGGCATTGGTGGAAGCAAACCCAATTGTATCTACAAAGGAGCTGGCTACCAGGATGAAAATTGACCATAAAACAATATTTCGACAACAATTACACCCCCCTCACTTGTTAATCGGCATGGCCCACTACTTCTCCATGACAATGCTGGGCCGCATACATCGCATAAAACAATTGCGAAATTAAATGGATTGAAATATGAAATTTTGCAGCACCCAGCCTATTCACTGGATCTCTCGCCAACCGCCTTTCATTTTTTGAAACATTTTACAAGCTAAACAATATGAAAATAAAGTTTGAAAAATTCGATATCAATGATCTAAGATGAGATTTAAGATTTAAGATTCTAAAGATCAGATTTTTTAAGACTGCCAGTCTTACAAAATCTTTAGACAGAAAGTCTAGTTGGGGAAAAGTGTATTGAAGCGAATGGAGCATATTTTGGTTGAATAAAGCTTTTGAATCAACTATGAAACTCGTAAAATATTTAATCGTGTCTTATATATTTTCAGAGTATGTTTTGTACAAAAAATTTTCCTGTTACTACGACCAAAAAAAAATATGACACCACAACAGAGATTATTTGAAATGTTTAAAGAGCCGGTAAGTGTCACATATTATTTAGTTTGTAGTTATTTAGTAATAAATATAATAAATGATTGATTGGGTACTAAGCAAAATACCCAAAACAACCGCTACTTTTAAAAAAACTTTATAAAAATTTAAAATAATAAGTGTGTAGGTATATACCAGAAAAGAAATACAAAAATCTAATTTTAAGTATGCAATCAGGAACTTGTTCTTTTGGTTGCGGTGAATTATTTACATGACTTAGTTATTTTTAAATTTATTGTATTGTATGTGTATGTGTACCTATATGAGTATGAGTAGTAGTATATATATGGATGTATGTATCAGTATGAATATCGTCACTGTGGTCCGCAGTCTGAGCACGTTGGTTCTTGCTGAAAACGAGCGCCAGATACTCCAATAGAACGCCTGGCATATGCTGAGCAAGAACCATTTTATGGCACTTGTTATATTAAAACTATTTTATTTTTATTTTGTTTATTTATTTGTATACCATAATTATTATCCTTTATTTACATATTTTTCTCTTAATAACAATATTATTAATATAAAAAAATCTCTGTAAAAATAATATTATTATTAGGGTTATTAATCCTTCGTGGCGGGATAAACTTGGAACAGGAAGGATTATGCATCTAAGGAAAGGAACCTTCTCACGATCCTAGCCGTGCACAGTATGGCTGCTTTTTGAATTTTGAATTTAACCCATAATTATTATTATTAAGGTTTTAATTTAAGTTATTGTAAAAAAAGGTGTCATAAATAAAGTTTTTTCTATTTCTATTTCTAGAAGTTAGTTTTCTTGTATAAAAAATTTATAACGATACAATAAAGTTTTGTTCTAAGACCAAGCGAAGCAGAAAGGTTTGTTCTAAGATTTTAATTGAAAAACGATTTTTAAAACAACAACACGTCATTTCTCAATATATGTAGGTCCACGTTGACATTAATAATTTATTCACACATTTGTTATTTTAAATGATATCAATATTTTGTATGACAAAAGTTACTGCTTTAGGGATAAACTACAATTTATATAATAATAATAAATATTATATTATAATAATTATAGGTAATTTTTTATACTAAAACGAGGACCGTTTCGACTTAGTTACCTCACATTCACTTGATATATTTATTTAAAGAGATGAGGCTCTGATAACGGTTGAGATGGACAAATACCAACGGAAGTCAAGAATAAATGTTAAGTGTTACAGACCAGTAGCATTATCTGAAAGGAGATATTTGGCTTTAGCATGGCCACTATGGGCAAATCCATCGTAGAGGACTGAACAAGCTGTGGACTGCTTCAGATTTGTAAACCTGAAATGGTTGTGTCATTATTAAGTTAATAGATAAAATGTATGTTTAAAATACTGACTCATGTCTGCGTATTAAGTAATATAATATAAAAAAATTCGCAGGTATTTGAAACTATAAATGCAAAACAGCGCGATTTCTTCAGTCGAATTGTGGCAGTTCAAGGTGATATTTCCAAGGAGAGACTGGGGTTAAATGATAATGACTGGAATACAATAGCTAAAGAGGTTAGCATATTCCGATTAATTAATGGAACTCATTATTTTGCAAATTAATTGTTTTTTTTTTTTAAAACCGTTTATACTTTTAGGCAAATTTTATATTTCACATAGCGGCTAATGTCAGATTTGATGTTGAACTGAGCGAGGCAGTGCTGTCTAACGTACGAAGCACTCGTGATGCACTACAACTCGGTAAAGCCTGCAAAGAGTTGCGAGCATTCATTCATGTTTCAACTGCGTATTCGCATACGACTAGAGATCGCATTGGTAATAGCGTCTTGGAACAGTTTTATGAGGTACCAACGCCACCAGCAGTGATGATACAAATGGCGGAAACAATGTCAAAGAAGCGACTTAATGACTTGACATCGGCGTAAGTAGTTCATCGTAAAAACTCGAGACTAATAAGATTTTCCTTTGACAAAAAGATGCATAATATTTGCTTACCAGATGCTACCTGTAAGTTGATTAGTTATCTTTATAAAGAACAATTTTATAAAGAAATACAATGTAAATCCCACCTGCCAGCCTGCGTCCTCACATATCTACACGTTGAGCGTGACACCTAGCCCGGTCTTCTGACTATCCACATTCAGTTTTTGCCGGCTACTTTGTACGTTATCATCACTTTTTTTTAAGTGGCTGCGCGAGAAGTGGGGTTCATCCCTGAGACTCGATCCCACCTCTGAGTGTGGATCTTCTCGTATCTATGTATCATCACTTGCACTTCATCTCGTCAAGAATGAGTACCCGAGGATAATTTTACGTATGCCGATTCACAATCTCCAATGTAGCATTCGTCTAGTGAAACGGTTGCTGGTTCTTCGACGAATATGGCGATGGACTGGATTATCACTTCACTTTGTTAACTTGGATTTCTATATCGATTATTGATTTTGCGGTGGATTTCTTTATTTTGGGCCATATCCACCAGAAAAACTTCAATCGAAGCTCCTCTTCAAAGTTCTCTGAGTGACAATACAATAATTGGGTGGCGATATCGCCGTTGGCTCGCTGCCTAAGCACACTTGAATAAGTTTTGGGAACTATTGTTCCTAATACAACGACTATTACAAGTATCGATAATGTATGGTATTGAGAAAGTTATACTTATTAAAGAAAATAAAACAACCGTATATATAATAAAGTAAACAACAGTATAATAAAATGATTAGTGGCTTTATTAAGAATTTTAAATGTATATTTTTAATATGATTCTTTAGTACACCTTATTTTTTTGTAGACTAATTGACGGATGGCCCAACACATATACGTTTACGAAGGCTTTAGCTGAGGAGACAGTGCGCACTATGGCCGGAGACTTGCCCATCTCTATCGTCAGGCCAGCTATAGGTAAGATACCAATTATATTCTAATTTAATCTTGACGACCGATTGGCTCAATGGCGGGGCCCTCCTTCCGCGAAGTCAATGGTCGCGGGTTCGATCCCCGCATCGGAATAAATATATGTATGGATTTATAAATATTTATTCCGAGTCTGGTAACCTCCCCAATCCGTATTTCCCTTCCTGCCCTTTCCTTTCTTCTCTATCCTTTCCCTTCCTCTCCGCCAATCCACGGTCTGCCGTGCCAATGGATGCGTGGCTAAGAGCGAGCTTAGTCGGAAAGCGTGCCGACTGTCCCGGGATCGGGCTCCCCCGAGTACTATAGTGCCTTACCTCAGCATGCAGGGCTCTGCTGGGGTTGACCTCCATCCTCCCTTGCGGCTTGTGGAATTCACTAACACAAATCTAATATACCTAATTTGTTGAAAAATTACGGCGAAGTGGTTGGACGACGCCACCCGTCACGTCCTGATTCTCACGAGGGCGAGAAGCGACCTATGGAGAGCCGTTTAGCTTCGATGAATGATAGCGGATGAAGCTTTGTGGTCTCTGCCAACCGCTGCGGGGAATAGGCGTGAATATATAATAAAATAATAATAATAATTTAATCGTTTATTAAAACATGAAGTAAACGAACGTTAGAGGGGGCTATTTTTACAGCCTTTTACATCCTCTCTCACAATCGGTTATTCCGCCATTTCGGAAAATCTACTCGAAGGATTTAATAAAACGGGTGACTTTATTACTTGTCCCTTAAAAAGGAATATCACAACCACTCAAATCACTAATCGTAAATATTGTGTAAACTCATTGTAAAACTGTCTTGTTTGCTTATAGTGACTGGAACCTACTCAGAACCCACACCGGGATGGATCGATATAAATTGTGTACATGGAGCTAGTGGTGTAAGTTTACCTATTTCATCAATAATTTCAGAAAGCATGCAAAAGTATCCATGCATCAATAATTATAAAAGACAGGCAAACGAGTAAGCTGATTGATGGTAACTGGTCACCGCCGTCAATGGATATATAATAAATATCAATGGTGCTGCTTTACTTACTTTAGGTAAAGATGTCAATAAGGGTAGTAAAGGAAGGGGGGTAGGAATTGCGCCTCCGGTTTTCAACATTCGCCGAACAAAGCGTAGAAGTAAAGCCTACTCGAAAGTTAGTTTCCTGCGTTAGTGTGGTTCTTTCTCGAACGAACCAGCTAATTTATGCTACATACAGATATTTCCATTACCATTCGCAATTAAATTATGATATTGAAACTTTTTTTTTTTAATAAAACTCAAACTGGAGGCCATTTGCCACAGGGGTTATCGCAGAAACGAATTCCGGGCAATGGAAATCAGCCACGACCTGATACATTATTTTATTTTTATAGGACAAGAAGGCAAACGAGAAGGCGTTTCACCCGATGGAAAGAAATCAATGCCGCCCTTAGACATTCGCAGTGCCATAGGCAGTGTAGAAGCGTTATCGATCTTTAAGAAAAGTGTAGGCTGAAGGTCGGGTTAGGTGGAGCTGGTGGTAGTGGACTGCCGCACTTTTTACCATTTTTTGTTTGAGGGCGGTAAGTATTACAGTTCAGGTATATATAAGGAAAAAAAAATGATAAAAATGAATTAATGATAGCAGATGGAGCTCTGTGGTCTCTGCCAACCCCTGCGGGGAATAGGCGTGAATATATATAAAAAAATTGTTTAACGTTTTGTTTTTCAGTTGTTACTAGGTATTTGCATGGGTGTAATTAAAGTTTGTTATAGCGATGATAATATAATGCTTAACATTGTTCCGGCTGACGTTGTGACAAATGCGATTGTAGCTGCCGGCTGGGACACAGCCAATCAATTACAACATAAGAATAAGGACGGCATTAACATCTTTACAGTCAGTAATATAAGAAATCCTATAAAATGGGGTAAGCTAAAATGTATACTTTACGTGAGTCGTGAATATATATATATATATATATATATATATATATATATATATATATATATATTTATATATATAAAAGAAAGTGTACACTATTTACAACTCAAGAACGGCTGAACCGATTGAAACAATTGAAAAACTTGGCTGAAAACTGGTAGGGAGGTAGATTAGAACCATGAGACGGATATAGGATACTTTTTATCCCGTTCGATCGCGTTCCCGTAAAACGTCGCCATAAAACGTCAATGAGAATACAAATCACTATAAAACGTGGTATAACAAAAACGCATCTGACATGAAATAACAAAACGCAAATGACAGCTATATGTAATTTTGGTTAAGTATGGTTAATAATTTGATGATTATAAATTTTGTTAGAAATCAATAATCTGACAGCTAAACGTAAAATTATTTATAGAGTTAGGCGTTACTTTGCGGAAATCCATCACTATATGGACAGTCAAAAGTTTTACTGGGCTAAGATCCGCGACAAGCAAACAATAACAGAAAATTAATAATGTGTGCTTTTCTGTTGGGTTAAGTGGATTTATTTGGAACTTAAACCAAAAAATCACCGAAAATCAGCCATCAATTCTCCACCCACCAACCACTATACACAACACCAAACACACATTATCACTTTTCCATCTTGTAACAGTTTCATCGTGCTCTGTCGACCTCCTTTTTGGCGTAAGTATACGTAACTTACTTTCTAGACAATAAAGCCTTACTTATTTCCAATCCAATATCCAATATCAGTCCGCGGAAGTCCACTGCTGGACATAGGCCTCACACAAGGCGCGCCACCTAGCCCGATCTTCGGCTACACGCATCCAGTCTCTGCCAGCCGCCTTGCGCAGATCGTCGCTCCATCTAGCAGGAGGGCCACACTACGTTTGCCGAGTCGCGGTCTCCACTCCAGCACTCGTCTACTCCAACGATTGTCGGTTTTCCGACAAACGTGTCCAGCCCATTGCCACTTCAGTCTGCTAACTTAAAGAGCAATGTCGGTGACTCTGGTTCTCCGGCGAATTTCTTCATTTCGAATTCTGTCCACCAGAGAAACCCCGAGCATAGCTCTCTCCATAGCCCTTTGAGCGACTTTGAGCTTGGCGAAGAGACGGACTGTCAGTGTCCACGTCTCGGCACCGTAAGAGAGTACGGGCAGGACGCACTGGTCGAAGACTTTTGTCTTCAGACTTTGTGGTATGGGCGACGAGAAGACATTACTTATTTGCTAGACAATAATAAAGTCCCAGCTGGTAGTCTTATTAAACTTTAGCAACTTATAATAGATAAAAAGCACTGTTTATTGCTGTTTAATGACGTATTGGTGTGGTTATTTAGAGTGGGTATGATGCTACATAGAGTGTGTCGTTATATGGATAACAATTTAAACCAATCGACGTAAAGTAGTTTCAACGTATTATAGAGTAGGCGTTTGAAAAAGCTCTGCAGATTCTAAGCTATTCACCATATACAAGTTCAGCCGAAGAAGCTTAAATGTTTTCTATAACGGCGCTTTGGATTCCCGTCAAGGCAATTGAAATTGACTAAATCCATTTTAATTTGAGTAACACACTTGCTTTCTTGAATTTTCTGTCCATTCCAATGCAGGTCGGAAAGTACGCAGTGATTTATCGTTCGTTAAAAGTGATCAATTCTAAAAGATGCATAAAGATTCTTAATTTGAAATTACGTCCTCTGATAGTAATTATGAGTGTACGGCTTCCAAAGTGTACTATCCAACCAGATATGAAAGCTTTGGCAACTATTCTGTCGACAAATTAATAAATTAATACTAAGGCTTTACACAAAACATCGGAACACTCTTTATTGACAGTGAACTTTTTACATCTAGGTGATTTAATGAGATATTTGAATGAAAATAAATGGAAATTATCAACGCCACGCTCATTGTGGTACGTTGGTGTAACATTTACGAAGAGTTTCTTCTTGTTTTCGTTGTTATCGTGGTTGTTTCATTATTTACCGGCCTGTGTATTGGACGGTATATGTTTGTTACTCGGAAAAGAAAGGAGGTAACTATCATAGAGTATTATTGTATATTTGGTCGGATAAATGATTGACTATTGAATTAATTAAGTATTTTTCCGATATTAATAAGAAACTATTTTTGTTTGCAAAATGTATTTGTTTTTAATTTTTAGATTATAAGTTATTTTTTGGATTGAATGGCGCAACTGTATTCAGCAACAGATCAGCGCAGGCTGATGATGTTCCATAAGCTGGACATGTAAAATACAATATAATGTGATATAAGAGTGCGGAGCCCACCGCCCGCGGAGTCAATTGGTTCAGGCGGGTTCAATCCCCGTATCGGAATAAATATATGTATGGATTACAAATATTTATTCCGAGTCTGGTAACCCCGCCAATCCGCATTGGACAAGCGTGGGGGGGGGGGGTAAACGTCCGTTTCTCCAGAAATGAAGAGGCCCTTGGTCAGCAATGGAACATATATGGGCAGAGAAAAAAAACTTTTTTACACTACAGGCCATATAAAGTTTAATCTTTTTCTTTTATTTACTCCTAATAAAATTATATTATAATTAATCGTATAAAACCGAATGTATTCTTGGTTATCGATGAGACATTTAGTATTTGTGTATAAATTACCAAATAGTAGCAGAAAAAAAGACAAAAAACATACATTAATATGCTTTTATATGTATGTAGTATCTTAAATGAATATTGTGTAATGCGAATCTCTTTAACGATGTGCTTCTTTTGAAAAAAAAACATTAATTGTTTTATTTGTATTCCAGGTTCGTAAAACTTTATCATAAAGTCAAGAAGCTGTTCGCAGTATTGTCTTATTTCACTCTAAATGAGTGGAAGCTGACAGATGACAATTTATTAGGGCTATCGCAGAGAATGTCACAAACTGACAAAGTAATATTTGATTTTGATATGGCAAAAATCGATAAGGAGTTAAATTTGCTAACTTGGGCTATGGGTATGCGGAAGTACATAATCAAGGATGGTTTGAAAGACACCAAGAAAGGCGTACAGAAACAGATTTTTTTTTATTTTGCAAACCTAATCGTATCGTCACTCTATATTTTTATTTTTTGGAAATTGATATGGTTCGCTTGGTTTTTTATCTACTAAGTATTGGACAGTGTTTCAATGACTTACACAGAAACACTGTGTAGAAAACAAAAGTAATATATTATTAGTTTGTTTTTCTTGTAACGTAAAATTCGATGTTAAAGGTAAAATGAATTAATATTTTTTTTATATGCATAGCTCAAAAGTATTCAAATGCTGTTGGTTAAAGGAAATAAAATAAATTTAACAGTATACGTTGCGTTGTAATTATAATTTTCGCAATCTTCGGGAAGACGATATGTGTTGTGTGTATATCAGTATATACCCAAAACATTTGACCGCTACAATCCTGTCACTAATTATTCATCTGTTTTATATTCCTCTTTATCTCTTCTTCATTTAAGTGTAATTTTGTAGTTGCAGTTAAATTTCAAGATATTTTAACTTTTTTTGACTCAAAGACACTTTTGTGAAAGTAATTTTCGACAAGTGTATTCTGTCTGTACTCTTTGACGTAAAAGAGTACAGGCAGAATACACTTGTCGTCTAGTCAGCTTGTCACGTTACGTCTTGATAAAATGGAGCCACCATTCTATTAAAATTTTCTATGGACTTTTTCAGTCAACTTAAAAACATATATATATGCATTTATTTCATATTACTTCACTTTTCCGCCTTAATCGAACTATATTGTATAATACGCCACCACAATTAAACAATATATCTGATAATAATATAAGATTATGAAAATGAAATAAAAACACAACGTCACTGATATAAGTTGGCTGGAAAAGTCTTTAATTGGGTTAGAGGTTTCTAACAAGGATTTGAAGTTCGAAAAACTTTTTACAAAATAAAGCTTTGACTATAGGCTAGATATTTAACAAGAAAAGTACAATGCGCCCTACAATATAGCACATGTAAAACTGGTAATCCATTGTTTAAGTCATTGGTAATGACACCGAATATAAACCACTAGAAAACAATCGGCTAATGATTAATTAGTGAAATAGCATTATACTTGCGAAGTGACACTGACATTGAAGGTTAGGACTGAAGGATATTTCAATATCACTTCACTTATACGCCTTAATCGAACTATATTGTATGATACGCCACCACAATTAAACAATATAAATGATAATAACATAAGATTATGAAAATGAAATAAAAACACAACGTCACTGATATAAATTGGCTGGAAAATTTTCTTTAATTGGGTTAGAGGTTTCGAACAAGGATTTGAAGTTTGAAAAACTTTTTACAAAATAAAGCTTTATATGGACAGTCAATATATGGACAGTCAAAAGTTTTACTTTTCGGTTGTCTTCCGTAGAGTCTACTATACCTGAAGATGCCTCGTGTTGGGGCGAAACACGTGTCGTGTACAAGATGGAAAAGTGATAGTGTGTGTTTGGCGTTGTGTATAGTGGTTGGTGGGTGGAGAGTTGATGGCCGATTTTCGGTAAGTTTTTGGTTTAAAGTTCCAAATAATCCACTAAACCCAACGGAAAAACACACATTATTAATTTTCTGTTATTGTTTTGCTTGTCGCGGATCTTAGCTAAGTAAAACTTTTGACTGTCCATATAGTGATGGATTTCCGCAAAGTAACGCCTGACTCCATTAATAATCCTAAATAAAGCTTTGACTACAGGCTAGATATTTAACAAGAAATGTATAATGCGCCCTATGACATAGCACATGTAGGACTGGTAATCCATCATTTCAAATATCACTGCTAAAGTAGCACGTATAAGCGTGAATAGTGTCTTAATCAGAGATGGAGTAGAACGAATACCATAATTTTCACGGCTGTAATTAAACGGAATATATTTATTATCGTCAATACAGTAGTAGCAGATTACTTGTGAAGATCAGATATCAGATCAGATAAGTTTTGACGTAATTCCAGACATGGTAGACTGATTAGGAATGAAGACTGAAAGAAATAAATTTTTTAATGAATATCATATCGATTTGTCTAGTCTGTCTGATATGGACAGTCAAAAGTTTTACTTAGGTAAGATCCGCGACAAGCAAAACAATAACAGAAAATTAATAATGTGTGTTTTTCCGTTGGTTTAAGTGGATTTATTTGGAACTTAAACCAAAAACTTACCGAAAATCGGCCATCAATTCTGCACCCACCAACCACTATACACAACACCAAACACACATTAACACTTTTTCATCTTGTAAACGACACGTGTTTCGCCCCAACACGAGGCATCTTTAGGTATAGTAGACTCTACGGAAGATAACCGAAAAGTCTACTATACCTGAAGATGCCTCGTGTTGGACCGAAACACGTATCGTTTACAAGATGGAAAAGTGATAATGTGTGTTTGGTGTTGTGTATAGTGGTTGGTGGGTGGAGAATTGATGGCCGATTTTCGGTAAGTTTTTGGTTTAAGTTCCAAATAAATCCACTTAACCCAACGGAAAAACACACATTATTAATTTTCTGTTATTGTTTTGCTTGTCGCGGATCTTAGCTAAGTAAAACTTTTGACTGTCCATATAGTGATGGATTTCCGCAAAGTAACGCCTGACTCCATTAATAGTCTGTCTGATTTGATTATATGATATATACATATATCAAATGGTAGAAAAGTATTTTCGCAAAGGATTGTATTTGACTATGCAGATAATTAATCTCGGGTAGGGGAGAGCAGAGGAGATGACGTTTAAGTGCCATGATGCAGCCTCTACTGTGACAATCGTACTGTAGTGGTACATTGATAAATGTATCACTAATATATTAAAACTTTTTATTCGAATATAAAATGAAACCTTTGTATTATTATTTTACTTCTTTTTACATTTGTAATTTTAAAATTAAAATGAAAATGAAATAAGTTGTTATTAAATACTGATTCTATATCCAGGCGCGAAGAACCAGGCTGTTGAATATGTAGACTGTATAAATAAAACTATGAAGTCAGTAGTATAATAAATTGTCAATATAATCAATTTAAAATATAATATACAAAGTCAAAGTCACAGGTTCAATTTGGAAGCTAACAAACTTTATAAGATTTACAGAGTTACTAGTTTTATGCACTTAATTAATTCTCAACCAAAATGTTAAGTAAATCCTAACGTCGAGTGTACTCGTCTCGCTGAGTGTCTCGACCAAACTGGTGTCCCGCATTCCATGCGGCCGTGAGACCCGCAGGTTAGACGAAGCGGGGGCTGAGACGGGCAACCATCGTCACTCACCACGACCCATTATGTCGACGTGGATTGCGTCCTCAACATTGTTTTAAAAAAATATCCTTCAGTCCTAACCTTAAATGTCAGAGTCGACGTTGAGTGGTGTCGACAAAACTGTTTCACGCATTCCACGCGACCGTGGGAACCGCAGTTGCGACGAAGCGGAGCTGAGACGGGCAACCCTCGTCACTCACCACGACCCTTATGTCGACGCGGATTGCGTCCTCAGCATTGTTTTAAAAAAACAAAAAGGTTAGTTCGACTGACGTCTTTAGATAGACATGTCACCTGTCTGGCAGTACAATGAATAGAAAATTAAATTAATTTTATTTGGAATAATTTCATTTTTATCGAAAATAAAACCCCCTAATGATCCCGTGTGTAGTACGCCTGGCATGCTATAGTACCTAAACAGTAACGGCTCTCCTACCATCATCCCTAACAGAAGGCAAGGAAGGTTCCTGAATATATAAAATTTTGACATTTCTTTTTTTTTTTTATGGGATAGGAGGGCAAACGAGCAAGCGTGTCGCCTGATGGAAAGCAATCAACGCCGCCCACGGGCAACCACGACACCGCAGGAGTCGCGGAAGCGTTGCCGGCCTTTTAGATATGTATAGGCTTGTTTTTTGAAGGTTCCAATGTCGTAACGGTTCGGAAAGACCGCCGAGGGTAACTGATTCCACAAACTGGTGGTGCGTGGAAAGAAGTTACGAGCAAAACGCACCGTAGTAGATCGCCACTCATCCAGGTGGTGGGGATGAAATTTTTCTTTACGGCGAGTTGTGCGGTTGTGGAATTCCGCGGCGGGAATTATTCTAAACAATTCCTCAGAGCACTCCCCATGATAAAGGCGGTAAAAAATGCTGAGGCGGTAAGAAATTTCTCTCAACTATTATCATTAAGTCTAAATTGTATATTAACTAATAAAAGTGGATGGAAGGGCTGGAAGAGGAAGACCACGAAAAACGTACCTTGACCAACTTGCTGAACTTTTTAAAAAAGGCCAGGTCAAGCGTACCCTCAACCGGCGGGCTTGCATGAGGAGAATAATGAGTGTGGAGGAAGCAAGGGAAGTATGCCGAGATCGTACCAGATGGAGATCTGTGGTCTCTGCCTACCCCTATGGGAGACAGGCGTGACGATATGTATGTATGTATGTATATTAACAACAAATATAAATTTAAAAAAAGTAAAATACCGAACTACTTATTTTCATTTTTTAAATTTGATTTGAAATCTTTCGATTTTAAACATTCAGATCAATAACATAAAACTCGTACTTATTGAGCAGTAATATTCAGAAAGCATAGCAGAAACAACAGAGAACTTCTCGAATATCGGCTTTCTTTGTGCATTTTTTGTAATAATAGTTAGTTGTCTTCTTCACTGATTAAAGGAAACCTTTTAATGAAGTCAATAACTATATTCTTTTACAAAAACTTGGTGCTACTAACATCCACAGATTCGTTTGGATTTGTGTGACTGTTTCGGTGGATCAAATCTTATTTAACTAATTACAGTCGCTTAGTATACTGCAATGTTTTATAATAAATCATTGCTGATATCTAAAAATCAGGCGTATTTCAAGGTTCGTATTTAGGTCCACTTTTTTCTTAGATTTTAATCAGGATATTGTTTGCAATTTGTCTTGTTTCATATACTTAGATGATATGAATATATTTACAGACAAAGCTTGTTGCTGCGTGCATACTTTTTTATTATTAGTGTTGTAACAAATTTAAATTCTGGTTGCCTATTAAATTAAAGAAGAACATGTATACGGTTACACACAGCATTTTTAATTTCCTGTTTTTTCGGGCATAACAATGAATATGTATAAAAATTGATGTATTCAAAGTACGCAGTATATTAAATAGGATTTATTCGTAAACAACCAATTCATCGTGCGATAACTGACGAATAACACCTGAACATTGTGCGTACATAAATAATGATCATTAGCTATTCCTACTCATAATTAAATAATTTATTATTATATAAGTACTTGTAATGGCAAAGCTTAATATGGAGATGGATCCGGCGGAGCAGGTTCTTCAGAAAGCGTCGTCTCGACTGAAAATCGTTAATAAGGCATCCGCCCCCGGTGATTCAACGATTCAAAAATTCTACGCGAATAGTTACGTGTTCATTACGGGAGGTACTGGCCTCCTGGGGAAGTTGCTCATAGAGAAACTTCTCAGGTAAGAATTTATTAAATTATTACATAAATATCATTTACCATAAATTGTTTTGGTCGAGTGTTTGATGATCTTCTCCCTCTCCTAAGTGACGGATATGCGGAATCAGTTCAAGTTTTAGTCCACAAGTATACTCCAAATTAATTATAACAAAAAAATAACTTATTTTAAACATTTTTATTACAAGAATTGATGGTAATTTACGACTAGTTTCCATTTATCCGACTGAGTGGATCATACTACAATATTCAGTGGTTTTTTTTACTGATTTTAGTGACTGCTTTTGTATTTTCTCGCACCGTATTCATTACAACTATATATAATATAATATAATATAATAAGACGGTGATAATTATACAAATCGTAATATTTACATGTAATTGACCTTGTCTCAAATATTTTCAGAGCATGCTTTGTGCAAAAAATTTTCATGCTTGTTCGACCGAAGAAAGATATGACGTCACAACAAAGATTGAATGAAATATTCAAAGACCCGGTAAGTCACTTAGCCCATATATGTCCTGTGGGTAAATACCTTTCATCCATAACGGAAATTAACACACCACGCTTGTCCAATACGAATTGGGGGGATAACCAGACCCGGAATCTGTAGGCTATACATTTGTGCATACTTGTAGATATTTATCCAATGCGAGGATCGGAACTCACCTCATAGGCGGTAGCCCTATTGTTAGACCTCTTCCATAAATAAATTAACAATTCACAAATAAACCAGCTTTCTGCACTCCTTTGTCGGCTTGCTTGCTTTTTCTGCCATTACAATAAAGACAAATGATATTTGTTTTAAGCCATAAGGCAGGATGATGAGACAAAAATAAATTAATCTACTAAAAATAACAATAAGTTAGTTTTAGTTGCCTGATAACCTTCTAAAACCAAACCCGCGAAAAGTAAGTAAAAAGTCAGAAACTAAAAAACGGATTATTTTTAAAAAAAAAAAACAAAAGAATTCGATTCGAATTTTAAATTAACTTTTTTCACACCAAGACTCTTTATTTAGGCCAGTAATATAGTTTGGCGATTAAAACCTCTTTAGAACTAAATTATTACCAATAATGTAGAAAAATCAAAACCGCCCTGTATTTGCAAGGATAATTTTAAGTGTGTGAATTTTTATATGACCTTTTGAAAGGTTTTATGATGATGATCAAAATATAAACTTTATTCTGCGAAGACATTGAAATTTTAAATAATATGAACGCATTTTCAGGTGTTTGAAACTTTACACTTGGCACAACCTGATTTCATAAGTAGAATTGTAGGAGTTGAAGGTGAAATTTCCAAGGAGAGATTAGGACTTAGCGATAATGACTGGAATAAGATAGCTAATGAGGTTAGCAGTTTTCTCTTAATTGAATACCTATTTTTCAAATCAAAAAATAATTATTTTTCAAATCAATTAGTTTTCTGAATTTAGTTTATTTTTTTAGGTAAATTTCATATTTCACATAGCGGCTAATGTCAGATTTGACGTCGAACTGAGCGAGGCGGTGCTGTCTAACGTGAGAGCCACTCGAGAAGCACTACAACTCGGTAAAGACTGCAAAACGTTGCGAGCATTCGTACACGTGTCCACAGCGTATACACACGCGACTCAAGACCACATTGGCACGAGAGTCTTGGAACAATTTTATGAAGTACCTGCGCCACCAGCAGCGATCATACAAATGGCGGAAACAATGACAAAGAAGCGATTTAATGACATGACATCAGCGTAAGTAACTCATAATAGTATGTCTAGTCAACTATTAATAACTAGCTGTTGTCCGCGTCTCTTTTGTCGGTGAAAGTAAAAAATTATTGTTAAGTTCCGATTCAAAGTGGATGAAGTCGTCTCCGACATTTTCCTTTGATAAAAATTTGTATAATGTTTGCTTGCTCTACTCTCCTACCTACATATTTTATCGTAATAAACACTTTTGTATTATATAACATAATATAATATCCGTCTACAAGATTACGGCCATTCACTTCTACATATTGGGTCTTGGCCAGGGCGCGCAACCTAGTACCAACTTAGGCTACATATCTAATTTTTACCAGCCATTCTGCCCGGCTCGGATGGGGTGACCATCCGGGTAAGGGCACGTGTGAGAACTTATCATCTCTACACTAGCATTCGTCTAGAAACGTTTACTGATTCTCCGACAAATGCCACCAGCCCAATGCCTCATAGTTTGCTAACTCAAAGGGGTATTAAGGTGACTGGTTCTTTGGTAGATTGTTTTATTTCCTGAGAGAAACTCCTGTACGCTAGCAGTTTCTCTGATGGATATACTTGGGGATTACGCTGTAGCATGACTTCCTAAGCACACTTGGATAGTTGATGAATATAAAAAATAGAACCGAATAATATAAAAACTATTTGAATACAAGGAATGAGAATAAACAATATGTGTCTTGTGCACGCAATATTATTTTTAAAATTTGTTTTTAAATTTGATGATTTTAGCAAAGCAGTTATTGACTTTCAATTTTTCCACTGCTACTAAACTATTACTTACCATTTGAAGTCGGAATATATGGATTACAAATATTTATTCCGAGTCTGGTAACCCCGCCAATCCACATTGGACAAGTCTGGTGGGTTAATATCCGTTCCTTCAGAAATGGAGAAGCCTGTTAAAAAAAAACGGACTTTGTTGGCGCAGCGACCCAAAATGGATGTTGGCATCGGAACAGATCTTATGCCAACGTTCCCTGTTTAGCCCCACCTCCTGCCAATTGCAGATTTGAAGGTTGCGCAAGTCGTTGGGTTTACGTCGTATTACGTTGGGTTGGGCCACTAGATGCTCGATTTCGGCATTTTTTCGATTTCGCCAACTGTCATCATCATTTTTAGTTGGGCCCAGGATCTTTCGGAGGACTTTTTGTTTTGTGACTAAAAGTTTCTTCTTTTCTCTTAGCGTTAGTGTCCAAGCCTCATAGCCATACGTTAGAATAGTTCAAATAATCGAGCCTATACTGAGAAGCTTAGACACCAACACCTTGTGAAGAGCTGCCCAGCAAGTGTTTTGAATGCGGATGTCGATTTCGTCTAAAGATTTCACAGAGTAATAAAATATGAAAAATGTAAAATTTATAAATTTATATCTTTTAATACTGCGTATCTCTTACTAGATTGATAGATGGTTGGCCCAACACATACGCATTTACGAAGGCCCTAGCTGAAGAAACGGTGCGCACTATGGCTGGGGACTTACCCATCTGTATCATCAGACCGTCTGTAGGTAAATGGTCAGATTATATTCATAACAAAAGATGAAGTGTAAGCGATTGTGAAAGAAGGGCGTTTTTATTAAATAGCTATTTATGTATTAACGCTTATTATTCAACGGCATATATCCAAAACCATCAATCGGTCTGGAATTAAATAAAAAACATTTTTTTTTTTCTGTAGCCCATTTATGTCCCACTGCTGAGCCATTCATTGGTGGGTTATTATCCGTTCCTCCATTTCTGGAGGAACGGACAATAACCCACCACGCTTGCCCAATGCGGATTGGCGGGGTTACCAGACTCGGAATAAATATCTGTAGGCCGTACATATATTTATTTCGATGCGGGGATCGCACCCGCGACCATTGATTCCATGGGCCCCGCCATTAAGCCAATTGGTCGTCAATTAAAGCCAATAAAAAACAAGGTCGGTCTTCAATTTAAATAAAAAAGGAAGGATTTCTTTTTTATGGGATAGGAAGGCAAACGAGCAGGCGTGTCACTTAATGGAAAGCAATCAACGACGCCCATAAACAGCCTCAGTGCCAAACCGTTGCCGGTCTTTTAAGTGTCATTAATTATTCAATTAAGGTAAGTAGCAGAGTGGGAGGAGGAGGGAGGAGGGGGTTGGGCCTCCGGAACTCAACGGAACGGTCACCGGACGAAACGCGATAGCTAAGCTATCACTCAGATGCCAGTTTTCCGCGGGAGTGTGGTACTTCCCCGGGCGAACCGGCCCATTCATGCTACAGACAAATAATATGCCATTTTTGACAAAGTATTCTTCTGCATAGTGACTCTACCCACTAGTTTCTTGCGCCGTTTCTTCTCCTTCAAGGCGTCAATTTATTTTCGAAGCTTTGGAAATATATTAGTTTTAATTTTGACGTCAAAAATAATTCCTATTGAATCTATTTAAAAATAATGTCTTTGAAAATTTAAAAGACTTGAATGATTCATAAATGTGGGTGAGTTTAATACTTATGCGTTTAAAAAGGGTATCAGGAATCATTGTAAAAAGATGTCTTGTTTTTTTTTGCAGTAACTGGAACCTACTCAGAACCTACTCCGGGATGGATCGATATAAGCAACATATATGGAGCTAGTGGCGTAAGTTTACCTGTTTATCAAGAATTACATATAGCGTGGAAGAGTACTAGTCATTTGTTATATCTTCATAGAAAAAAAAAGTAAACCAGCAAACAGCAATAGCGTTAAGCCTCGTTCTTACGATCTGAACGTCGAGAGTTCGTACCTTGCACTGGACTGTTGATGTGAGCCATACAACAATAGTCCAGTACCTAGCACAACTATTATTAGCTTCATTGGAATAGTTAACAAGTATTCTAGTAATATTAAAAATGTTGCTAGCCTGACTATAAAAGCCAGTCACCTGATGGTTAACGGTCTGCGCCGCCTATCTGCAACACCGGAAGCTCCACAAATGTGTTGCCAGCCTTTTGTGAACACAAACGCGCGACGCTTGAATACCTTACATATATACTATATATATTACATATATATTAATATCGTCACGCTGTTTCTCGTAGGGTTAAGCAGAGACCACAGATCTCCATCTGCTACGATCTTTACATACTTCCTTTGCTTCCTTCACACTCATCACTCTCTTTATGCAAACTCATCGGTTATGGGTACTCTTGACCTGGCCTTTCTTAAAAACTTCACCAATCTGGTCAAGGTACGATTTCCCCTACCGACCCTTCCATCCACATCCGCAACTTAAATTTCTTTAAATGTAATTAATTTAATTATTTTTTTTTTAATTTCTTTTTTGAATTCCTAAGTATCATATTTATTCGGGAACACTGCAGGTGCCAGAATTTCTATTCAGCGCGGTTCTAGACTGCCATCACATCACTCCATCATCACACCATCCAGGTGATATGGCTAGAACTTATTTTTACGGTGGGTAGTCGAATGGTGAAACTGTCCGACTTGTTGGTTGACATACGCCATAATAAATTCTACACAGCAGAGTGATGACAAATCTCTACGTAGAGATCTTTCTCGATTCTCTACGTAGAGAATCGAGCCTTTCGGATGTAGTCAAATGAAACGAGTTGATATTTGGAAGTTTCAATGTAGAGAGCACTTCTAAATTGTTTTTTTATTTTTTATGGAACAGCTTGTCATACGTGTGAGTGTTACCTTACATAATTAGGTAATCGGTACTACTGTGCTTACCTAAGCTTCAGATATCGATAAGGAAAATAAAGGAAGGGGGGTTTTCAACACTTACCGAACAAAGCGCGAGCGTGAGGTACTTTCTTGAACGAAACAATGACTAGATATTAAATTATGTATACTTTTCATGATGGGATTAAAAATATTATTTCTAAATTTGTTTTGTCTTAGTGAAAATATAAAATTCGTGAAACGCAATAAAAAAAATGTAGCAAAATAACACAGGACCACACCGTATACGACTAATGTGACATTTATCCCTTACTCATACGAATAAAATAGAATATACTATAGTAATTTCCCAGAATTCGATAAAGCTCTTAAAGCCAATAGACTACCAGCATTAACATCTTCGAATCAAACTATAGTAATTATAAAACTTAGAATTTTAAAGGTTAAATTTTGTCACAATAAAATAATAAAAAAAAAAACAAATCTAAGAACACCTATTTGATATCATTAAGTAGATGTTCCTAGATTTGTTTTAGCAGATTTGCTCTACCACACTGAACTTAAACTACACGTAATCATCGGTTTTATCTCGCTCACCTCATCAACTCCGCTCAACAGATTGGCATTCGACTTCTAGCAACACCTGCAAAGGGGAAGAATCGTAAATCTCCCTAAAACAGACTTACGCAACGGGCGTGGTAACTAGTCGATCATCCGGAGTTGATTTAGGTTATCATAATGTGAAAGTAAATAAATCCACTGTAAAGTGTTAAGCCCTGAAACATGTTCCGCTGCACAGTCAGCCATGGTTTATAAAGACGACCGAGCCAACGTCGGACAAATCCAATTTTCCCTAGAATGGTCATTGAAAATTTTAGAAATTTTATTAGGAATGTTAGTTTTCTTATCCATAAATAAATAAAAAATGTTTTATTAGATTAATTAACATTTTAAAATGTTAACCGGATCATCGAATACAAATATTATAAAAAGAAATATTAAGCTTCCCTTCATCAAGTGTTATATATTGTTTAAGGTGGTATTCGTTGTTGTATTCTACTATTTTTATATTTATGTCTTCTATAGATGTTTTTAGGTGTCGGAATGGGACTGATTAAAGTTTGCTATGGAGATAACAAAATATATTTTAACATTGTTCCGGCCGATATTGTGACAAATGCGATTATAGCTGCCGGCTGGGACACAGCCAATCAAATACAAAATGAAAATCAAGACGAGCCTAAAATATATACAGTTAGTAATATAAGAAATCCCACAGAATGGGGTGAGCTTTTTGATTTTTGTCCCTGAGATATTAATGTATCAATATATTATTAATAAACAAAAATATTTATAATATCACACTTCGATGTAGCGGTGGAAGGTATTGCTATAATTCTTAAACAATTTGAATTTGAAGATTTTGTATCATTCTTTTTACTTCCAGGTGAGCTCACGAAAACTTTGATTGGATATAAATGGAAAATACCAACACCACGCTCATTGTGGTACGTCGGTGTAATATTTACGAGAAGTTTCTTCTTGTTTTCATTGTTATCGTGGTTGTTTCATTATTTACCGGCCTGTGTATTGGACGGTATATGTTTGTTACTCGGAAAAGAAAGGAGGTAACTATCATAAAGTTTTTATGTATATTTAGAAGTTAATTGATTGATTAAATAATTGTTTACAAAGCTGATTTTGTTTGCAAAAGGTAGTTATTTTTATAATTTTAAATCATGTTTTATTTTTTCTTTATTTTATATTTTTTTCGGATTGAACAGCGCACCAATGCCTAGCAATAGCTTAGAGGGGACTTATGATTCGCTTGTTTTTGTAACGACGCTTTATTCATTACTACAGAAATATATATATATATATATATATATATATATATATATATATATATATATATATATATATATATATATATATATATATATATATATATATATATATATATATATATATATATACGCTATAGCGAAGTTCTTTTTTTTAAGAAAATATTACAATTCATTGCACTTGTTTTCTAGGTTTATAAAACTTTCCAATAAAATCAAGAAGCTTGGCGGCGTATTGTCTTATTTCACTCTGAATGATTGGAAGTTGGTGGATGACAATTTATTTGCGCTATCACAGAGAATGTCGCAGACTGACAGAGTTATATTTGATTTTGATATGGCAAACATCGATTGGGAATTAAATTTGCAAACATGGTCTGTGGGTATACGGAAGTACATCGTCAAGGATGGCCTAAAAGACACCCAGAAAGCCATACAGAAACAGAAATATTTTTACTTTGCAAACTTAATTGTAGTGTCGCTCTATATTTATATTATTTGGAAAGTAACATGGCTAGCTTTGTTTTGCATAGGTTATATGTGGACCAGTACTTCATTGTGGATATAAAATACAAAAATATGTTTCTTCTGTTTTAGCTTCTAAAGTAATTTGAAATAAAACAAATATAATGCTACACATTGCTTTTTATTATATTAAGGATAGCCTAAATTTTAAATTTCAGTTACCTGAAGAAGTAAATAACATCTTAATATATTTTATTATACTTTTTTCTTTTTTGCTTCGTGGCAGCAATGGAGGCAGTGAGTGTTTTTTATTTTATTTTCCTGTACTACTTAATATCCTATATATTATATATATTTGCTTATAGAACTATTTTTAATATTAAAAAATACATAATATATTTAATGTTACATATAATACCATACATATAATCTGTGCACTACCCGTCTTGGGGAATAAAATAGGCCACACCGAAAACAAGGTGGCTTGCCACGGCTTTTTGCTGAGTTTGGATCATTTCATAATCCATATTGCAGTATAGGAAACATTATGTATGTATTTTTCGTTTGATTTTTTATATTTGTTATAAGTTTAGCGTTCATTTTTGTGTCTTTTTATATATTTTTTTTTACTTTGCGTAAGTTTTATTTTATATGTTTATTCTTTGTCTACTGTTTCTGTATTGTTTTGTTCATTGATGAATAAAGCTTTTCATTACAAATATTAGAAAAACAAAAATGCCAAAGCCCACTGGAGCATACCGCAATAATTTTCTCAAAATTTACCACTTCGATTTTTTTTATTATCAACTCGACGACTGCGTCATCTATACAATTATGAGTTCTATACTTAACATTGCATTAAATGGTGGTAGACTCATGCATAAAACGCTCAGCTCGATCGGGGAAGTACGAAATCCTCACCGAATACCGGCGTTGAGTAGGGGCATTTTTCTGTGTAACCCTATTTCGTACATAGTATACAAGGAGTTGGAAACCGAAACTTCTTTTTTTCTATTTTCCACTCCCCTTAAACCGGTTCCTCGTATATGCAGGGAACTGAATTTTACCGCGGGCGTTCGTGATTGTTTATTAATTCATCAGGTAAGCACATGAGTTAAGCACGTTCGTCTTCTTCTTCTTATTCAGAACGCCCTTGACAGTGTGGTCGTTACATAGAGTCGAGAGGGGCATATGTATCTGATTTGCTCCACGATACCTGGCCTTTTTTCTCTGTTAGCAGCCATCCTGGTACACTTGTGCACAGGACGGTCCCGATAGATTTCATTTGTTCATTCCAGAACATGGGTGTCTTCTACAAGGATGGGTGTAAAGGTTTCTTTTTAATTAGCATATACATAACTTCCAAAACCCTAGAGAGGATATTGTGTTTGATATTATTATTAGTGGTTGGGAAGTGGAGAGTTGCTGGCGGCCCTTTTTTCGATAAAATTTAGTTTAAGTTCCATGTTAATCCACTCCTTCCATAAACAAACACACATTATTATTTTTCTATTTTTGTTTGCTTGTTGCGGATCTTAGCTAAGTAAAAGTTCTGACTGTCCATATAGTAATGGATTTTCGCAAAGTAACGCCTGACTCCATTAATAAGGATATTACACATTTTTGTAGCGAGCAGGCGAACTAAAACGCACACACACACAAACAATTTTATTTTATTTATACACATAAACAATTGTACGTATATTTTATTTTATTAATCACTTTAATTGTACGTATATATATTTTATTTATCACTTTTTTTGATTATTACTAAATTAATATGTACTATTATCAATGTCTTATAACGATTTTTAGCATGCTATATGTGCATCCACGTCTAACGATAACAATAAATCATGTCTCTTAAAGGTAAACTAAAATTAATATTAATAATAATAATTTGTTCTCGTGATCTGTTGTGGTTGCCCAATAAATTAAAAGAAAATACCATGTGGACAAATACACTCATTTTACATTCAGTTTTATTTCCTGTTTTGTCTTTTTGAGCATGACAATGGATTTGCAAATAGTTTGACGCATTCAAAGTACACTGTATATAAAATAGGATGAATTTGCAAACAATCAATTCATCGTGCGATATCTATCGAATGACACCTAAACGTTGTATGAAAATAGCCATATATACGTATATTCCTACGGATATCTATTCTTAAAACATTTACTTGCAATTGTTTTGTGTAGTGTAGTTGTAAAGGCAGTGCTTAATATGGAGATGGATCACGTGGAGCAGATTCTTCAGAAAGCGTCGTCCCGACTGAAGATCGTGAATAAGGTGTCCGCCCCTGGTGATTCGACGATTCAAAAATTCTACGCTAATAGTAACGTGTTCATAACCGGAGGGACTGGCCTCCTGGGGAAGTTGCTCATTGAGAAACTTTTCAGGTAAGAGTTTTTTAAATTATTACATACATGTCATTTACCATAATTTGTCCAAGTCGATTTTCTGATGATCTCGCTCTTATAAGCTACCGATAGCGATTCAAGCGTGAGTCCACAAGTACGGAATCTCAAGAAAGATAAAACCAATCACAGCAAAAACTATGTCATTAAAAACATTTTCATTACGGGAATTGAGGGTAATTTGCGATTATTTTACGAATTATCTGACTGAATGGACTAGATATTTAGTGTTTATTTTCCTAATTTAGTGTGTTTATTTCCACATAACATATTAATTACAGATTTCCGCAAACGAACACAGTCGTACCATCATGCTATCAATCATTAGAATAATTGATAATTAATATATATAATAATATAATAAGATGGTAATCAGTTTAGGAATCGTAATATTTATATTATTATTTATATAAATTGACCCTGTCTTAAATATTTTCAGAGTATGTTTTGTGCAAAAAATTTTCATGCTAGTTCGACCGAAGAAAGATATGACGTCACAACAAAGATTGAATGAAATATTCAAAGACCCGGTAAGTTTCGATGTTTGTCACTTAGCTCTTATTGTTGTACTTTATTTAAGTTTCTCACGAATGTCTTCATTTTCTTCTCATAGCCCATATATGTCTCCATCTATAACGGAAATTAACACACCGCGCTTGTCCAATACAGATTATATATATATATATATATATATATATATATATATATATATATATATATATATATATATATATATATATATATATATATATATATATATATATATATATATATATATATATATATATATATATATATACACGGAATCATTACGGGGTTTTTCTTCTATGTAATTGAAATTGTTCCAAGTCAAATTAATTTATTTTTATATAATATTCTATTCATACTTTGTTCATACTTTCCGCTTTACATTTAATATGTCAATATATATAATTTCAATTTTTTATGCCGGACGGGCGACATGTCTAACTAAAAGACGTCAGTAGAACTAATGTTTTTTTGTCTTTATAAAACTAAATTTATTTCTTGTTTTAAATTCGTAAATTTATATTTACGAATTTAAAAAGAATTTTAATATATTGTTTTAATATATTCAAATACAAGTTTTATTACATTAGTGATATATTTATGAATGTATTACTACAGCACTATGGTATCGATTATCTCTGACGATCCAGTAGTTAAACCACTTCCATAAAAATACATATGTTACCGTGTTGAACGAAATACGAGGACGGTAGTCATCT
This sequence comes from Baronia brevicornis, assembly GCA_031353405.1. NCBI lineage: Eukaryota > Metazoa > Arthropoda > Insecta > Lepidoptera > Papilionidae > Baronia > Baronia brevicornis. The sequence goes on along the minus strand of JASFAT010002214.1, from coordinate 717,922 downwards.
TCAAATGAGAAACGCAACACCAAGATGGCAGGCGGCCAAACAAATAAGATATCAAACTCTTAAACATCATATATATGATGAATTAAATGATTATTTTATATTTCATAACATTAACTTATTCAATTGCGTCATCATTTCGCTATTGATAGATTATCAAAATACTGACTCTAATATGAAAAAAAAAACGCGAATACATTTTAATTTTAAGTCACATATATTTTCAAGTGTTTGAATCGTTGTATAAAGCTTATGACAGATTTTATGATCCAAATACTAACTTAATTCTGTGAAACTATTGAAATTTTAAATAATATGAACGCATTTTAGGTGTTTGAAACTTTACACTTGGCACAACCTGACTTCGTAAGTCGAATTGTAGGTGTCGAAGGTGAAATTTCCAAGGAGAGATTAGGACTTGGCGATAATGATTGGAATAAGATAGCTAATGAGGTTTGCATTTTTCTATTAATGGAACATCCATTATTTTGCTTATCGAATAGTTTCCTGAACATAGTTTGTATTTCAGGTAAATTTTATATTTCACATAGCGGCTAATGTCAGATTTGACGTCGAACTGAGCGAGGCGGTGCTGTCTAACGTGAGAGCCACTCGAGAAGCACTACAACTCGGTAAAGCCTGCAAAATGTTGCGAGCATTCGTACATGTGTCCACAGCGTATACACACGCGACTCGAGACCGCATTGGCACGAGAGTCTTGGAAAAATTTTATGAAGTACCTGTGCCACCAGCAGCGATCATACAAATGGCGGAAACTATGACAAAGAAGCGATTTAATGAAATGACATCAGCGTAAGTAATTCTTCATAAATTGCAGTCAACTATTAAAAACTAGCCGTTATCCGCGTTTATATCATTCTATAGTCTAACTTGCGCTACTCATACCTCTTCAAGGTTTTCTTTTATGGGATAGGAGGGCAAACGAGCAAGTGTGTCGCCTGATGGAAAGCAATCAACGCCGCCCACAGACAACCGCGACACCGCAGGAGTCGCGGATGATGATGAGCGTTGCCGGCCTTTTAGGTATGTATAAGCTTGTTTTTTGAAGGTTCCATTGTCGTATCGGTTCGGAAAGACCGCCGAGGGTAACTGGTTTCTTTTGAGGTTTATGTAACTGGTTTCTCAGCATCTGAGTGACAAAAAAGCGGTCGTCTCGTGGTTGTATACAATGTTTTCTCCCACTTCTGAACTTTGCCTTCTCTGAATGGAACATCTCTTCGTATGGAGTCCGTTCTTTTGACGGTTGAACAACTCACGTTTAACCGCTGTGAGATGTAACATTGACTACAACCCTCTTCCAGCAGCGCTATGATTTTACTTACTCTTATTGCTTTTTCTGCCATTACAATAGACACAAAGATATCTGTTTTAAGTCACAATAAGTCAGGATGATGACACAAACATAAATTATTCTACTTAAAATAACAAAAAGTTAGTTTTAGTTGCCTGATAACCTTCTAACAACAAACCCACGAAAAAGAAGTAAAAGTCACAAACTAAGCAAGGGAATATTTAAAAAAAAACAAAAGTTTCGAATTTGGAATTAATTTTTTTTTCATACCCAAACTCTTTATTAAATGTCAGTAACATAGTTTTATAGTTTTGGCTATTAAACCCTTTACAATTAAATTATTACCAATAATGTAGAAAAATCAAGACCGCCCTTTTTTTTAAAGGAGTGTAAATTGATTATTTAAGATATATATATTATATTATAGAGAGTTTAAATTGATTATTTAATTCTGCGAATCTTTTACTAGATTGATGGATGGTTGGCCCAACACATACGCATTTACGAAGGCCCTAGCAGAAGAAACGGTGCGCACTATGGCTGGAGATTTACCAATTTGTATCGTCAGACCATCTATAGGTAAGTAATGAAATTATATTCAAACTACAATAGCTTTTGCCCGCGGCTTCACTCGCGTGGAATTTGGTCTGTCACATTAAGTTTCGTGACATCATAAATATTTTTAATTCATTTATATAAATATATATTTTTTTACTTAATAGTAAAATTATATTACGACTAAAATTACATAAAATCATTACAAATTGTAGCCTATATGTTACTCCGATGTATAACCTACATTACTGTAAAGTTTCATTCAAATCCGTCTAGTAGTTTTTTCGTGAAAGAGTAACAAACATACATTCATACTCAATACAAACTTTCGCATTTATAATATTAGTTCAAATGTAATCTTGTATAACAAAAGATGAAGTAAGCGATTTTGAAAGAAGGGTACTTTAAATTAAATAGCTATGTATTAACGCTTTTTATCCAACGGCATTTTACCAAAACCATCAATCGGTCTGGAATTAAATGTATAATAATATCTACTTATAATTTAAGTATGTAATTTATGATACAAAAGAATGCAAATGAAAGAAGATAGTTTCTTGCGCTGTTTCTCCTCTTTCAAGTTAGCACTTCATTTCAGCAAGTTTTAATTACGACGTCAACATTAATACCTTGTGAATCTTTTTTCGAAAATAATTCTTTTATGATTTTGAATACTTCACAGCCCCTATCTCACAATCGTTTATTTAGTCATATTTGGGGAATGTCTACTTATAATTTGAGTATGTTATTTATGATACAAAAGAATGCGAATGAAAGAAGACAGTTTTTTTACGCCGTTTCAATTCTTTCAAGGCGGCACTTCATTTTTGAAACGTTGATAATATATTAGTTTTAATTTCAACGTCAAAATTAATTCCTTGTGAATCTTTTTTCGAAAATAATTCTTTTATGATTTTAAAGATTTCACAGCCTCTATCTCACAATCGCTTATTTAGCCATCTTTGGGGAATCTACTTGAATGGTTCCATAATGTGGATGTCTTTAATCCGTTAAAAAAAGTGTGTCAGGACCACTTAATTCACTCATTGTAAAATTCGTGTAAAACCCATTCTGTCTTATCAATGTCTTTTTCTTTTTTGTAGTAACTGGAACCTACTCAGAACCTACTCCGGGTTGGATCGATATAAGCAGCGTGTATGGAGCTAGTGGTGTAAGTTTACCTGTTTATCAAGAATTACAAATAGCGTGGAAGAGTACTAATCATTTGTTTTTTTCATAGAACAGATACTACCATATCCTAACACAAACAATAATAAGTTGGAATGGTTAAAAAGTATTCTTCTTCTTCTCTTAGCTTGGTCCAGTAAATTTTTCCAGTCAGATCTTCGTTTAGCTTTTTCCCTCCAGCCAGGGCAAAGTTAAGGACAAAGGGCGAAAGACGAGGGAATGGCGTCTTAAAACCATTCGCAGCTCGTTAGGGACGATACCCGACATGAAATGGAGCGAGGTTTCGCGCTCAAAGGTGGCAGCCCCACTAGAGACCTTGGGCGCAGGGGTTTAATCACCCACTCACCTGAAATCACATTGATTACGAAAGAAAAAGTAATTATACCGGACCGGATTTAAACCAGACGATCAGGCTACGCTAAAACGGCTAACGAATTTACCTTATGACAAGTATTCTAGTAATATTAAAAAAATTGCTAGCCTGATTTGTTTTAAAACAAACCATCACCTGAAAGTAAATCGTCCCCGTTGCCCATAGACATCTGCAACAGCGGAAGCGTCACAAATGTGATGCCAGTCTTTCGTGAATACACACGCGCGACTCTTGAATTCCTTACTCCTCATATTCGTAACGTAGTGTGGGACGCCCCCCGGCTAGATGGTGCGACGATCTGCGCAGGGCGGCTGGAAGAAACTGGATGCGTGTAGCCGAAGATCGGGCTAGGTGGCGATCCATGGGGGAGGCCTATGTCCAGCAGTGGACTGCCGCAGGCTGCTGATGATGATAATACTCATTTGGGAACACGGCAGGTGGTAGATTGTTTCACAGTTGCACTGCTTGTGGCAGAGTGTTGTGAGGCAGAGTTTCGACTGATTGGCACAGTTGTAAACTGTCAACCAACCAGGTGATATGGCTGGAGTTTATTTTTACTTGATTTGATGGGAACGTTAGTTTTCTTATCCATAACTAAACAAAAAATGTTTTATTAGATTAATTAATGAACAAGTTTGGGTTAACATTTTAAAATGTTAACCCGACTAGAAATATAAATATAATTAAGAGAAATATGTAGGTTTCCTTCGTCAAATCTAATAATATATCGTTTAAGGTGGTATTCGTTGTTGTATTCCAATATTTTTGTTTACTTCTACAGATACTTTTAGGTGCCGGCATGGGACTGATTAAAGTTTTATATTGTGATACTAAAATATTGTTTGACATTGTTCCGGCCGATATTGTGACAAATGCGTTAATAGCTGCCGGCTGGGATACAGCCAATCAAATAAAAAAAGAAAATAAAGACGAAACTAAAATCTATACAGTTAGTAATATAAGAAATCCCACAGAATGGGGTGAGCTTTTTGATTTTTAATCCCTGACATATTAATGTATCAATATTTTATGAATTAATAAAAATATTTATAATATCACAATTAGATGTATTATAGTTAATGTTGCTACATTGCTTAAAGAATTTGAATTTGATGAAATTGTATTATTCTTTTTACTTACAGGTGAGTTCACGAGCGCTTTGATGCGAAATAAATGGAAAATACCAACACCACGCTCATTGTGGTACGCCAGTGTAATATTTACGAAAAATTACTTCTTGTTTTCGTTGTTATCGTGGTTGTTTCATTATTTACCGGCCTGTGTATTGGACGGTTTATGTTTGTTACTCGGAAAAGAAAGGAGGTAATTATTATAGAGTATTATAGTATTATAATATATATTTGAATCGCTTGTGACTTTCTAAAGACGATTTATTCCTTAGAATAGATTAAACTTGGTAAAAAAGGTTCAATGTTTCATGCCATTTGGGGAAATCAACCTGAGTCAATCAAAAAGTCTATAACTCAATTCACACGCCATATTTAAAAGTAGAGTGCTGTGTATATAGGCATACACTAACACTCTACTTGTTAAATAAAGATTATAATTTTATTATCAATAGAAAACCTTGTTTTGAGGCATTCTATCACCTTCTATCACCTTCTATCACAAATCAAATCACTTGAAAAATTTTTTATTCTAACATCCCGTTACGACGAGTGGTGCTAGGTGTACGATAGTAGGTGGACGAGTATACGGGGTATACTTGTCCACCTACCAACCACTATACACAACACCAACCACATACACAAGATGCCTCGTGTTGGGGCGAAACACGTGTCGTTTACAAGATGGAAAAGTGGTAGTGTGTGTTTGGTGTTGTGTATAGTGGTTGGTAGGTGGAGAATTGATGGCCGATTTTCAGTAAGTTATAATCCGGTAAATATAATAAATCCACTTCACCCAGCAGAAAAAAACACACATTATTAATTTTCTGTTATTGTTTTGCTTGTCGCGGATCTTAGCTAAGTAAAACTTTTGATTGTCCACATAGTGATGGATTTCTGCAAAGTAACGCCTGACTCCATTAATAATAAAGATATTTATTTTAATTTTAATACGGATTAACAGTATACTGAACCGAATTTTGGACAAAATAAGATGATACATTTTCTTTTATATGGGATAAGAAGGTAAACTTATCCCCTGATGAAAAGCAACCAACGCCGCCCATAGACATCTATGTACAACGCCATGAGCACTGCAGAAGAATTTTCGGCCTTAGAGAAATATTTAAGGTTGCATTTTTAAAGGTTCCAATATCGTATCGGTTCGGAAATACATAGTATATTATATGTAAGAGGAAGGAAACATTCTATGGTTTCGATTGTATATCCTAATATCCTTAATGAATATTTTTCAGTGTGAAGCGTGAAGAAAATTTTACAATTTATTGCACTTGATTTCTAGGTTCCTAAAAGTTTACAATAAAGTCAAGAAGCTTAGCGGCGTATTGTCTTATTTCACTCTAAATGATTGGAAGATGGTAGATGACAATTTACTTGCGCTATTACAGAGAATGTCGCAGACTGACAAAGTTATATTTGATTTTGATATGGCAAACATCGATTGGGAATTAAATTTGCAAACATGGTCTGTGGGTATACGGAAGTACATCATCAAGGATGGCTTAAAAGACACCCAGAAAGCCATCCAGAAACAGAAATATTTTTACTTTGCAAACTTAGTTGTAGTGTCGCTCTATATTTATATTATTTGGAAAGTGACATGGCTAGCTTTGTTTTGTATAGGTTATATGTGGACCAGTACTTCATTGTGGATATAAAATACAAAAATATGTTTTTTCTGTTTTAGCTTCTAAAGTAATTTGAAATAAAACAAATATAATGCTACACATTGCTTTTTATTATATTAAGGATAGCCTAAATTTTAAATTTCAGTTACTTGAAGAAGTAAATAACATCTTGTTGCAGTTGAGGCAGTGAGTGTTTTTTATTTTATTTTTACTACTTAATAATAACAATCTGTTTGTGTGATCTGTTGAGGTTGCGCAATAAATTGAAAAAATACTATGTAGATGTTTACTACACTCAGCATTTTTTATTTCCTGTTTTGTATTTTCGGGCATGACAATGAATGTGCAAAATAGTTTGATGTATTCAAAGTACGCTGTGTAATGTGTCAATAATAACGAACTGTTATATATAGTTAGTATTAACGGCCCGCAGGCAAATTCACGTATTCAATGTCTGCCAGCCGTCTTGTCGTGTGAAGAATTATCGCAGTATCCTACAACACTACGTTTATTTATTTATTTATTTATTAGATAATCCAACAGTTTCATTACACAACTTCTTATTTAAAAATAATATAACAAGCAATAAAAACCAAAATAGGATTACACAGTTTGGGCTTAAATATATTACTTTTATAAACTAGAAGACATATCAAATATTAAAAAAATTAAGTTGAGAATCTAATTTTGTGAGTAGATGTGTATGTATGTGCGCGTGTGTGTGTGTATGTATGTATGTATGTGTGTGTGTGTGTGTGTGTGTGTGGGTGTGTGTGCGATTTAATTTCAAATTACCAAGATTATGTCTCTTCTTCAGCACTCGTCTACTCAAGCGGTTGTTGATCCTCTGACAAACATAACCATCCCATTGCCAGTTTAGTTTGAATCACCACCTATATCACCACCACCACCAGTTTGTGGAATCAGCTACCCTCGGCGGTCTTTTCGAACCGTTACGACATTGGAACCTTCAAAAAACAAGCCTATACATACCTAAAAGGCCGGCAACGCTTCCGCGACTCCTGCGGTGTCGCGGTTGTCCATAGGCGGCGTTGATTGCTTTCCATCAGGCGACACGCTTGCTCGTTTGCCCTCCTATCCCATAAAAAAAAAGAATAACTCGGAGAACTTTGTCAGTAACTTGGATCACAACACTATATATAATTCATACCAGAGTGTTGCGTCAATTTAATGAGACTGTTCTGAGACTGTTAACAGCTCGAAAGGTTGTATTTGTTTTCTTTTTAATAAATCTTACAGTTCCATACAAAAATTGACACAATATATTTACACAGTGCAGAAAATTATGCACAAAATAAATGAGTATAAACATTCGTTACATCTAGCGTTTTTGAACCATGAGAAGTTTTTTGGGTCCAGTGGAGTGGTTGGGTATAAGGAAAACGGAGGTGAAGTGAGGTGAATCCATGTAAATGGTTGTGCGGACCATAATCGACTCGGGTGAACAATTTCTGAAATTATTTCATTAGTCCAACTGTTTGAGTTGGATTAATGAAATAATTCAAGATCGAAACTCGAATCAAAATTTCTGTCTGTCATGAGTAACTTAAACGAGGTAATTCAGAATAGCAATAACTCAAATGGTAAGGAGTGCGCTTAGGATTTGTGGTCGTTGGTTCTATTTTACTATTGGACTTCTATATTAAACCATATTTTCTTAACACAAGTAAAAACAACAAAGTTTCGTAACAACTTAGTTGGAATGGCTAACAAGAATTGTATATATGTATATATTTATGTGTATATTATATATATATATCCTCTTATTTATATAGTATTATATTATATATTATTAGTATTTATATGTTTATATTTGTATGGTTTTATATAGTATGTATTGTTTTGTATATTATTATTATATTTTGTTGTTGTAGTCTTATTTCTATCCTCAAAGCTTATCTCTCTTTCACTCCTGGGTTTGCTGGAAGAAAACTCAATTTTGAGTTAAGCTCGCCCTTGTACATTTTCTTTCCTTTTAATTCTTGTATTTCCTGTTTTATGTACAATACAGTATTAAATAAATAAAAAGAATTCTAGTATCATCAAAACATTGCTATTTTTATTAAAAGAAAAAGAAAGCACTTGACTGAGAGGCATATTTAAAAAATAAATAATCTTCAAAATCTTCTTTGTCAAAAGAAAGAAATTCCTTTTTGAAAAGTCAGAATGTGTCTAAAACGGTCTAATTGGCGGTACATTGGGGAGTGCTTGTTACGCCTGATGTACGATTGTGAAAGTTGGTGCGGTAGTGGAACTCAGCGGTCGGAATTATCCCGACTCGTTACAAAAGTTGAGAAAGGAATACTTAGATGGGTTGGGCACATAGAGATGATGGATGAAAGATGACTGGCAAAAGAAATTTACGTTGCGTATGGGGACGGAAGGGTTAGAAGGGGAAGACCAATGACAACATACCTTGACCAAATTGCTGAAGTTGTTAAGAAAGGCCAGCACAAGAGTACCTTTAATTGACGAGCATGAAGAGAGTGATGAGTGTGTAGGGAGATGGGAAATTATGCCGAGATCATAGCAGATGAAAATAGGCGTGACGATGTGTATGTATGTAGGTAAGGTATTTATAGTAGTAGAGCCACGCTGCAGACGAATACTTTGTCAAGAATGGCATAATATTTGTCTATAGCATGAATGGGCCGGCTCGCCCGGGAAAGAACCACACTGCAGAAAACCGGCGTCTGAGTGGTAGTTTAGCCACTGCGTTTCGTACGGTGAGCGGCTTAGTTCGAGATGTTAGCCTCTGGAACTCAGCCGCTCACACACCCTCTCTCTCCCCTCCCACTCCCATAATGACACTTTCCTTAAAGGTCGCCAAAACCTCCGCACAACCTAAGGCGCTGCGGATGTCTATAGGCGGCGTTGATTGCTTTCCATCCAGTGACACGCCTGCTTGTTTGCCTTCATATCATATAAAAAAAGGCAAATCTTCTCATTTTTACTAAAACACCAACTCACATCATCTACACAAACTACTTTGGGAATGATCTATTAATAAACATGAGGTGCTCATGCGGAGAATAGAACGCTATTAATATGTAAAACAAATATCTTTATTATGCAAATAAATCTAATAAAAGTACGCAGATCAAGCGAATCTTGAGTGATGAAGGCCTTGTGAACGTTCAAGGTATAATTTTTAGTGTTTTTAACAAATATTTCTTGATCCAACTTAACCGCAAAACTGACATATTTCTATAATACGTCGACAAGTAGTTAACAAAAAATGTACGCTTAGTGATCTCATACTGATGAGATCATCAAGTACATAATACGTTACACTAGCTCTTCGTTATCCGTTTCAGTAAGCTATTACTATAGCTTACTGAAGTGGATATCATAAAAAATATAAAATAATAATTTCTCCCTTCCGTGTACAACGTAAGCTAAAATAAATACTCCATGTCAAATCAATAGATGTTCTTTCTTTGCTTGAACGAGAATGACTAAACGGCATTCTTGCATAGAGTCTATTATATCTGAAGATCAATATCAACATCAATATCAGCCCGCGGCAGTCCACTGCTGGACATAGGCCTCACCCAAGGCGCGCCACCTAGCCCGATCTTCGGCTACACGCATCCAGTCTCTGCCAGCCGCCTTGCGCAGATCGTCGCTCCATCTAGCAGAAGGGCGTCCCACACTACGTTTGCCGAGTCGCGGTCTCCACTCCAGCACTCGTCTACTCCAACGATTGTCGGTTCTCCGACAAACGTGTCCAGCCCATTGCCACTTCAGTCTGCTAACTTGAAGAGCAATGTTGGTGACTCTGGTTCTCCGGCGAATTTCTTCATTTCGAATTCTGTCCACCAGAGAAACCCCGAGCATAGCTCTCTCCATAGCCCTCTGAGCGACTTTGAGCTTTGCGAGGAGACGGACTGTCAGTGTCCACGTCTCGGCACCGTAAGAGAGTACGGGCAGGACGCACTGGTTGAAGACTTTTGTCTTCAGACTTTGTGGTATGGGCGACGAGAAGACTTGACGGAATTTCCTGAACGCTGCCCAGCCTAGCTGTATCCTTCTGTCGGCTTCTTTCTCGAAGTTGTCTCCGTCTAATCGCACTATTTGGCCTAGGAATATGTCTATTCCTGGACAACTTCGAGAACTTCACCATCGATCGTGGTCGGTTCTGAAGATCTGAATATCTGAAGATGCCTCGTGTTAAAGTAAAACACGTGTCGTGTACATTTCGAAAAAATAGTAGTGTGGGTTAGATGCTGTTGGTGTTAGAGACGCCTTAATTTATTTACATATCGTCACGCCTGTTACCCGTAGGGTTAGGCAGAGACCACAGATCTCCATCCGCTACGATCCCGGCACACCTCCCTTGCTCTCTTCACACTCATTTATCTTTTTATCCATCCTTCCAGTCACATTAATTGCAGCGAAACGACTCTCTGTTTGTCGAGAAGCGACAGCGCCCTCGTGGGAATCAGGACGTGACGGCGTCATTTTTTAAGAAATTTAGGTATTAAGATTTTTAATATTTTTAGGTATTAAGTTTGAAATTTAGGTATTAAGTTTTTCGCCTTAATATAGAAGTCTATATATTTAGATTAAGCCTTAATTTAGGAATCTATTTATTTGGCATATACATGTTTCCTTATATGTATAGCATATTATTTTGTTTTTATTACCTGGTTTTTGTTACCTGGTAATGACTTACAAAAAGATAGCTGGGGAGCGACTTCCCGAACCCGGGACAGTCTCTCTGCATATCTTGCGTGAGCTTGTTGCAGCTGAACGGTTTGCGGTTAGCCTGTTTAAATGATAATTTATAAAACCAAAAATAACAACATGATGAAAATTGTCAGGCGTTACTTTGTGTCGGATTTACGAAAGAATTAGAAATTACACAAAGACGAGAAAATTATTATAAAATTCACTCAAAACGTATAGAAAAAGTTCAAAAAAAAATTTTTACAAAATCTTGTGTTTATGTCTGGTATGAAGTACAAGTTCTATACATATGAACAAAGTTTGGCATATTTTTCATATGGAAAAACTTGAAACTAGAAGAGAGCATCTTTCGTTGATATTTCTGCACAAGATCTAACATTGACAGTCCTCATATTCTAAGTGGTGTTAATTTTTCTGTACCCAGAGTACATGCACGGGTGCAAAATTTTAGCTTATTTCACAAATAAATGAAAAGGAGCGTTTTTGGATCTAATGCCCTGCTTCGATCGTTGTGTGAACTGTACCACAAATACATAAAAAGAAACAACGCTTTAGACATTCCCTGCGACAGTGTGGTACAATTCACGCACCGTATTAAATCTAACATTTAAGTCTATAATTATTTGATTTGTTTGCTTTCACTTTATGTTAATGTTGTGTCCATCTATAATTAGTATTAAATTTAAGTATGTTTTAGAACTATTTAGAATAATGTTTAATGAATGTAACTTCTGTTGATGGGCCATAAAAAATAAATTTGAAAATTGTTGTATACACGGTGGAAAGTTACTCAGTGTTGGACGCTGTTGGTATTAAAGGGAAGTAAAGTGGTGGTGGATTTCACCTAATGAAGATATAAGAGAGCAATGTGGAGTAAAAGAAGGTGTTGTGACAAAAGTAGAAAAAGGGATGCTTAGATGGTTTGGACATATAGAGAGGATGGATGAAAGACGACTGGCAAAAGAAATTTACTTTGCGAATGTGGATGGAAGGGCCGGAAGAGGAAGACCACGAAAATCGTACCTTGACCAAATTGCTGAACTTTTTAAGAAAGGCCAGGTCCAGAGTACCCTCAACCGGTGGGCTTGCATGAGGAGAATAAGAGTGTGGAGGAAGCAAGGGAAGTATGCCGGGATAGACCGCAGATGGAGATCTGTGGTCTCTGTCTACCCTTACGGGAGACAGGCGTGACGATATGTATGTATGTATGTATGGTGGATTTCACTGACGGCCATTTTCTCGGTAAGAATTAGACTAGTTATTCCGTAATTTTAAATTTTTAGTAAACACACTGTATTAATAGTTGTTTACGGATCTTAGATCTAAATTAAATTTTAATTAAAACTGAAAATTAATCTGAATGTCCACTTAATAATGGATTTCCGGTACCTGTTTTCGGAGTCAAAGGTTTTTTTCGAGTCCAAGTGTCTCGCAAAATCAACTCAGCGTAGCGTGTTGGGTCAATGTGCCTTCCTCGGCAAATGGGAAAACCCCGTTCACGGCAATGGAATATATATGGGCTGTAAAAACCTAACCTGTTACAGGTCTGTTTAAAGGCTTTCGTATAATGTTATGTTAGTTATTTCATCACTCTTTGGAAGTAAATGCTCGATTAGTGTGTTGCAACTATATTATTATTATATACTAACTAAATAAAAATATATTAAATAAAAAATATTATAATGTAGACTCTACGGAAGACAACCGTTAAGTGTCTTAACAGTTGTCTACTATACCTGATGATGCCTCGTGTTGAGGCGAAACACGTGTCGTTTGCAAGGTGGAAAAGTAAGGTAGTGCGTATTGTGGATAGTGGTTGGGAGGTGGAGAGTTACTGATGGCCGTTTTTCGATAAGATTTAGTTTCAGTTCATCGTAAATCCACTTCATCCAGTAGAAAAACACGCCTTATTAATTTTCTATTTTTTTTTTTTTGCTTTTGGTGGACCATAGCTAAGTAAAAGTTCTAACTGTCCACATAGTAATGGATTTCCGGAAAGTAACGTCTGACTTCATTAATCAACTATATTATTATTATATATCGTGGAACTAGTAATATTTAATCGTATTGAAAGAAAACCGTTCCATTGCATGAAATGAGTTGTGTGTTTTCATGCACATTTAAAGCACTAAAATTTATATTCTGCACAATCGTCTCTTTTGAGGTTATCTTCTAAAACAACCTCATAATGGCCGTATCAGATAACGACGTTTATAGCGTCTCTGACCGTTGTTTTTTCATTATTTCGCTGCAAATATTAAAGCTAACATAAAATAATATTTTATAGTGGTATATTTTAATAGTGGTAGAGCCACGCTGCAGACGTATACTTTGTCAAGAATGGCATAATATTTGTCTGTGGCAGGAATGGGTCGGCCACAGTGGGAAGTGCCACACTCCCGCAGAAAACCGGCGTCTGAGTGGTAACTTACGTACCGTGCTTTGTACGGTGAACGGCCAAGTTCCGGAGGCCCAACACCCCCCCCCCCTCCCATAATGATACTTTTGTTAAAGGTCGGAAACGTTTCCGCACTGCGGAAGTTTATGGGCGGCGTTCATTACTTTCCATCAGGTGACACGCCTGCTCGTTTGCCTTCCTATCCCATAAAAAATATAAAGTTAAAAAATATAAACTATATTAAAAATAAGACCATTATAATTTTAACATATGTATGAGTAATCTTTTAAAACAATTAGATACATACTCCTTCGAAATATTGATTTTTTGTATTTAAAAGTTCAAAGTGTGTGTCGATTGTTATCCAATTAATTATTCATATATCACATAGGTCACCATAAATTCACCATTTGGACGCTTCATAAGCGGTTGAAGGGCGTTGAACTTAAATTCGTCACGGAATACCAATCTCCAAACGGAACGGCGTTATTCCCCACAATATAATATAATATGTATATGAATATTTATTATCCGGCAAAAGTGACGCGGGCGTCGTGGAAAGTTTTCCCTCCACATAAATTTAATTAAAACACAACTGATAGATATAATTTCTTTCGCCTTATTAATTTTTAATCAATACACTGCTGGTCATTGTTTTACAGCCCATATATGTCCCATTGCGGTCCTCCCCATTTCAGTAGGTATTAATCCACTATGTTTGCCCAAGGTAGGTACGTAGGTAGATTAACGAGACACCCAAACTCGGAATAAACATATGTGGATTACATATATTTAAACCGAAACGGCTTTCGCACCTACGACCATTGATTATAACCGCTAACTTCGCCACTGAGCCAATTACCTTGGTTGTCTTCTTCTACGTATCAGCGGCATCAGATGTTGTTATACTAGAACTTGGCCACTGACACCGCATCGTCTATTGCCTTGATAAGGTTATCTGCTGAGCAGGTGACAGGACAAAAAGAGTAAGTGTTTGAGAAACTTCAGGCAACGTAAAGGGTACTGTTGACCTGGCCTTTCCTAAAATTCGGCAATTTATTCAAGGTATGTTTTCCTTGGTTTTCCCCTACCGACCCTTTTATCTACATCCGCAAAGTAAATTTCTTTTGCAAGTCGTCTTTCATCCATTCTCTCTATATACCCAAAGCATCTAAGTATCGCCAGGGGCGGTATTATATGGATTCATGTTTAACTTTAACGGTAAGTGTATAAAAACATATATACTTAGCGTTAAAGTTATTGCGTATTTTATGAATACTCTTGGAATATCTGTTTTTATTTATTTCTAGTATTACATATAGCTATCAATCAATCATCAAAAGCCTGCGGCAGTCCACTGCTGGAAATAGGCCTCCATCAAGAAGCGCCACCTAGCCCGATCTTCAACTTCACGCATCTAGTTTCTGCCAGCCGCCCTGCGCAGATCATCGCACCATCTAGCCTATAACATAACAGCAATATTCGTTCACAGATATTGGGGATCTCAGGATGATTTTTATTACTTGAGTAGACGCTACTGCTCATCTACTGGTATTCGCTCTCATATTAGCTTTATACTAAACCCACAGACGACCGATTGGCTCAGTGGGGCCCTCCGCCCGCGGTGTCAATGGTCGCGAGTTCGATTCCCGCATCGGAATAAATATTTATATGGATTTATAAATGTTTATTCTGAGTCTGGTAACCCCCCCAATCCGCATTTCCTTTCCTGCCCTTTCCTTTCTTCCCAATCATTGCCCGTCCTCTCCGCCAATCCACGGTCTGCCGTACCAATGGATGCGTGGCTAGGGGTGAGCCTAGTCGCAAGCGTGTCGATCGTTCCGGGATCGGGCTCCCCTGGGTACTATGGTGCCTTACCTCAGCATGCAGGGCTCTGCTGGGGCTGACCTGCATTCTCCTTTGCGGCTCGTGGGATTCACTAAGACGAATTTAATATACCTAATTTGTTGAAAAATAACGGCGACGTGGTTCGCCATCCGTCACGTCCTCACGATTCTCACGAGGGCGAAAAGCGACTAATGGAGAGCCGATTCACGATAGCGGATGGAGCTCTGTGGTCTCTGCCAACCGCTGCGGGGAATAGGCGTGAATATATATATATATATATATATATACCCACGGAAGGAAATGGAGTTTCACTAACCTACCAGAATCAATACAGCAATCTTTTAATTTAAATTTAAATTAATTTATTAACTTGCTGTTATACGAGTAAATAAGGAACATTTTTGAACAATGATATTGTCGTATACTGAACTATTGACACTAAAGGAACATTGAACAGAGGGCACAGGTCGGGCGTATGATTTTTAAATGCGTATCGAAAACAATACAGTGCTCCAGTTGTATTAAATACTTAAAGTAGCTTACGGTTCACTAGCTTGGTCACATGCATTGCGAAATATTTGTCTTACTTTCTCTGTTAAAATGCAGTAACATTTTTGATGGAATAGTAGGTATAAAAAAGTGGGTCACCTAATGCTAAGTAGTCGCGGTCACTCATAGACAACTGCAACAGCAATGGCATTTTGCGTTAGCATTACAGAGGCAATGAGAAGGAATGAAGAAATTAAAAGAATTGGAAAGAAGTTGGCCTTCCATAATCTCAAATTTTTTATAGCGAAAGATAAATACTGAGCAGGTGTCACCTGATCGAAAACAATCAACTCCACTTATAGACATCTGTAGTACATATACATTGCACAAGCGTTGCCTGCTTTAAGAAATGTGTAGGTTTATTTTTGAAGGGTCCAATATCGTGTCGGTTCGAAAACACCGCTGGAGGTAGCTAGTTCCATAGGGTAGTTGTGCGGAAAAAAGTTTCTGAAAAATGCACTGTACTGGATCGCTATTCATCCAGATGGTGGAGATAAAACTTTCCAATGTGACGAGTTGTGCGCTAGTGGAATTCAGCGGCCGTAATTATTGATAGATAAGTCAATGGTCGTGGGTTTGAATCGCGCATCGTTGTAAACATAAGTATGTTCTATAGGTGTTCATTCCGAGTCTTGATGCACCGCCAATCCGCCTTTGCAAAACATGATGATTTAAAGTTTATTCCTTCAAAAATGAGGAGGTCCTTTCTTCCAGCTGTGGGACATATTTAAGATGCAAAAAGTAGGGATCGTAAATAGTTTAAAAATTTCCGAACGGGTAAGGCATTGAAGCATATAAAAGACGAGAGTATGTGTACACGAAATGTCGGCAACACATTTGTGCCATTGCCCAGCCGTGGGACATATTATATTTAACAAACAAAAACGTTGGGACCGTAGTAATAAAAATAACTAACATTAATAGTAAATCGTTATCTTACAAAAGCCATATAATTACCGAGAATAAATATTTTATTACTTGTTTTAAATTTTCCAGATTTTTAAGAATTCGGAAGATGTGATAACTCGATAATATATCCGAGTTTATAGTAGACTATAAACTCGGATATATTATCGAGTTATCACATCTTCCGAATTCTTAAAAATCTGGACATAGATGTTTATATAATAATTTAATCCGTTAGCTGTAACCACAATGCGATTTAGTTAATGTTCTGCCACTGCTACCGGAGCTATTATAGAATGATGACCTGTTGTATTTCCATTCCATTTATAAGACTTTTTTAAAAATGAAAAACATTTAATTTATTAATACGATATTACAATATCAGATCACATAGTAGATTGGCTTTCGTTCTCTTGCCTCCGAACTCCCGTGTCGCAATCGATTGTCTCCAATATGCTGAGTTGCTGACTGGCCTCCTACGTTTCTGATAGCGGTAGAGCCACGCTGCAGACGAATACTTTGTCAAGAATGGCATAATATTTGTCTGTAGCATGAATGGGCCGGCTCGCCCGAAGCTCGCAGAAGTGGTACTCCCGCAGAAAACCGTCGTCTGAATGGTAGCTTAGCTACCGCGCTTCGTAGGGTGAGCGAGAGTTCCGGTGGCCCACCACCCTCCCCTCCCCCTCCCATTCCTCTCCCCTCCCACTGTCCCACATGATGACCTTCCTTAAAGGTCGGCAACGCTACCGCACTGCCTATAGCGATGCGGATGTGTATGGGCGGCGTTGACTGCTTTCTATCAGGTGAAACGCCTGCTCGTTTGCCTTCTTATCCCTTAAAAACATACGTATCGCTGGACGTGTATGCTATAGGATGACGAAACAACTATTAAGTGACTGGCACACTCGTTTGTCTGCTCTGTAATAACAAAAAATTTTGAAAATGTTGATTGTACCTATAAATTAGTTTTTAAATATTATATGGGTTACCAGCAAGAAGTTTGAGAGATGATCAAACTTCTTTTTGGTAACCCCTTTCATAACATCGATGTCTCTGGCGAACTTACAAAGTTCTCGTGATGTTACAATTTTATTACTCATTCGTTCGTCGATTTCCGTGTAAATACCGAATAATTAACAAAAAACAACATATTTTTTGTTTTAATTACAAAGTTTTTTAATTATTAACCAGTTTTTAGCTTTATCTCGAATAACGCTAATCAATCTTAGCATTTTATTACTTATACCGAAGGTCATATTACACGGTTAGCTTATTAGGTACCTATGTATATTATATATCAGGTACACTCCTTTGCAAAAAGCGGGCGATTTTTCTACATTATTGGTAATAAATTAGTTCTGAAGGGGTTTTTAGGGCCAAACCATGTTACTGGTACTTAATAAAGAGTCTGGATGTCAAAAAAAGGTAATTCAAAATTCCAAGCTTTCACTTTTTAAAAATTAATTAAAAATAACGAACTTATAATAATTACGTATGTATAGCACTTTCCCTCTATTGACTGTCCACTCGCTGCCTTATAAGTACTAATAGATTGACAACTTTATAATCATTACGCAAACAGATAAACACATACAAAATATATAAGAAGAAGTATTCTGTATTAGGGTAGCACGGGGGAATTGGAACCTATGAAAAGAAAATTGTTAATAACAGCAAAGGCTTAATTGATAAAGATTGTGCTTTTTTTATGGGATAGGATGTCAAACGAGCAGGCGTGTCACCTGATGGAAAGCAATCAATGCCGCCCATAGACATCCGCAGTGCCATAGACAGTGCAGACGCATTGACTGCTTTAAGAAAAGTGTAGGCCTGTTTTTTGAAGCTTTCAATATTGTATCGGTTCAGAAAAAGCGTTGGAGGTAGCTGGTTCCACAGGGCAGTGGTGCGTGGAAAGAAGTTTATAGAACAACGCACCGAATTTTATTTTAATTAATAGAAAAAGCAATGAAATACAAAACTGCTATAAGCCCATCAAACTTTACGGGTTTTTGTTGGGCCCAGATCTTTCTTAAATCAAGTAAATAATTTAATCAATATTTTATGTATGCATATATTAATGCATTTATTACCTAACATAGGTACGTAAAGACTAAGAGGTATGTGAAGCTCACGATCTGCGCTTGTGATTTTGGTATTTCTCATTTTATTATTGATATTAGCAATATTGTTTTCGTATGGTTAACAATAATTCTAGTGATATTAAAAACATTGCTAGTCTCTCTTTGAAAAAATTCGAGGTCGGTACACACAGTTTTAGTATTATTGTATAATAAAAACCTGCATAATAATTATTTTATAAGCCACACACGTTTTAAATCGCAAACGCATCACTTTCAGTCTGCGTTTGCTTTCCGTGCTGACTAGACGTGTGGTTGCGACAAATAGAATAGATACTGAAGTTTGTGCTGCATAAAATTGACTTTAGTGTACGTCCTGATATAAAAACTGTTCATAGTTTTTGATCTTTTTTATATTATTCGGTAAGTTCTTCTTAATTAATTTTTATATGTATAAAAAAAGAGAAATTATTTATAAAAAGAAAATAAAGAAAAATGACCTAATTGATTCTGTGGCGTAGATACTGATACATCATCAATATTCACTGATTCAATTTCCGTATCTGAATATATATTTACCTGTATAAAAAGAATAAGCAGTGATTGATATCTATTATACATATATAAAAACAATATATGTTCATCCAATCGCCATGACAGGGAAGTGGTTGAGTACACCCCCTCGAAATTATTCCCCCAGGAAAATGGACTACTTTCAATAAAAATGACACACTGTATACTGAATTTTATGATAGTGAGTTTACTTGAATTTCCTTTCTGCTAAAATTAAAACAACCCATGACAGGACCCTATATAAATTCCCCACGTAAAAAAAAAGGACCCTATATAAAAAAAAGGCTAATAATTGGTCTATGGCTTACGAATTTACTTCCTTTGGCGCTACAACCCGTCGTGGATCTTGGCCTCTTCCACAATTTCTCTCCAGTCATATCTATTTGGGGCAACGTGATTCCTATTTGTTTTTTTTCCATAAGATTGGCTATCTTAACCCCTTCAGACCTGAATTATTGTTAATGGATAATTAAATATTTCTTTTTACTAATTATTAGTAAACGGACATCATAAAAACAAATGTGTGAAAAATCATACATATTTATTAAGTTTTCCGAATTTTCCAGTATGTGCGAAATTATACACACAAATGGCGGAGTAAATTAAGTAAAATAAAAATATTATAAGTCTTAAAACATTATATGCATAATTCTGCACACGAGGTCCGAAGGGGTTAAGGAAATAAAAAATAAAAAGTCTACCAGGATGCAGTCCTTCCAACGCTTCCTGGGTTTACCACGTGGTCTTTTCTGCTGGGGTGTCCAGTTAGTAATGATTTTAGATGGTTTACGAACTCAGGTCACGGTTTTTACTTTACCATAGGATTATAGATGTGAACAATTAATATTAAAGCGTTGTTAGTTTTGTTAAAAAAATGTTCTTACTGTATTTATTATAACTTAAATTTGACATCTTCAAAGAAATTATCCTTTTTTTCATTTACGACTAATATTACAATGATATCTACTAAGAAATATTCCTTTTTTCATTTACGACTAATATTACAATGATATCTACTAAGAAATATTCCTTTTTTCATTTACGACTAATATTACAATGATATCTACTAAGAAATATTCCTTTTTTCATTTACGACTAATATTACAATGATATCTACTAAGAAATATTCCTTTTTTCATTTACGACTAATATTGCAATAATTCTTCATTTTGTATGAACAATAAAATTACGTATGTTCTTCTATGTCGTCATGCTCTTGGCAGAGCAATCGTGGTCGTTATTTATAGTGGTGGCCTGTTCAACCAGATGCCACCATTCATCCCTCATGGCTGCCTTCTTCATGCACTCATGTAGAAGGCTATTGAGAGCGTTCTTCATCTGGTCAAAATTACGTATAAAGAACGTTTATCATATCTAATTCTGAAAAAAAAATATTTGTTAAATTAAAAAAAAAATTAAAATCAAGTCCATGATCGCGGGTTTAATGTCCCGCAACTGAATAAATATATGTATGACTGAATGTATGTATGACTTACAAGTATTAATTCAAGGTTCGATGTATCGCCAAACCGCCTTACAAATGGGCAGTAAGTTAATGGCCATTCCAATAGATATCGGGAGGCCCCATGTCCAACATTGGGGCATACTTAAAGTGACCGAACGTCTCGTTTTAAACGAGACAGTCCCTCTTTTCGCCCACCTGTCCCGTTGTCCCCAAACAGAAATCCGGTGCATATTAATTAATGCGAAAATACAACTACACAAACAAGTTTAGCGACACTCATGGTCTGTTCGCTAAAATTGGTTATTTTAAACTAGGTCAAGATCTACAATAACTTGAAATTTTAAATTCGCCAACCTTGATTATGGTATAGGAAGAGAATTACGTTTGGTGCGGAAATGAACGATCTTTTATTACTGAATTATAATTAAATAAAGATTAAAGAAGTAAAAAAATATATATTATTAATGGAGTCAGGCATTACTTTGCCGAAATTCATTACTATGTGGACGATCAAAAGTTTTACTTAGCTAAGATCCACTAAAAGCAAAACAATAACAAAAAAATAATAATGTGTGTTTTACTGCTGGATGAAGTGGATTTATTTGGAACTTAAACCAAAAAATTGCCGAAATTCGGCCATCAACATCTCCACCCACCAACCACTATACACAACACCAAACACATACTACCACTTTTCCATCTTGTAAACGACACGAGTATCGCCCCAACACGAGGCATCTTTAGGTATAGTAGAATCTACGGAAGACAACCGAAACTTTTCGGTTCTTAATTGATTGTCCACTTAAAAAAATAAATAAACCCAATCTGCCCAAACCTGTTCACGGAAAGGATGAATGAAATTATTTTTTGATGATTCAACATAGATACAGCCGTAACTGTATTTGTTTCTATAAAGGCTTCGTGTGACACCCACGATAAATAATTAGGTTCTATTCTACCGGGATGATGATAATTAAATACGTACATTTATTTGATTTGTATCTGATAGTTGAAAAACTGAATATCTAACCGTCAGATATTTCGCCTTTAGAAGATAGGACAATGGGTTACTTTACTTTACAGCCCATATATGTTCCTATTTCTGGAGGAACGGACGTTAACCTACCACGCTTATGCAATGCAGATTGCATTGGCGGTGTTACCAGACTCGGAATAAATATATTTAGAACATACATATAATTATTCGATGCGGGGATCGAACCCACGACCATTGACTCTGTTGGGTTCAGCCACAGAGTCAATTGGTCGTCATGGGTTATATACTACACAACATTCCAGAAGAATGACATAGTTCAGAAAACCAAATAACTACAGATATGAAAATAAATTGTGAAAAAGAAAAGCATAGAGATATATAAAGGAAATAGTAAATACTAGACACATAAAATTATAACAAATAAATACAACAATAATAATAGTAAACAGACTGCCATTTATTGTTGTTTGATTCGAGAATGCTGGTAGCTTATTGACTTTAACAGCTTTACCAAATACCGGGCAAGTAAAATATATTTGCGAATCTGCACAAATCGCAGATTCCATCGGATAGACACCGTGTCGGAGGCACACATGTGTGTGCTGATTTTAATTTCGTCATGACGCTATGTTAAACATGTAGGGGAGGATAGGACCTAAGTAACTATAGTCCCTTTTAGTCCCCTGGTTTAGTGAAAACTGGGTACGTGAGAGAATCTCGTGTAAGCGGCCGGTGTAAAAATGTTCCCTACTCTAAGTGCTCGGCTAGAGCCGTTGTGAGTGTTGGTGTCGTGGGTGGATTTTATTATTATTCAATATAATGATTATAGCAATACCCCTAATTTTTAAGTCGTGTAAATTGATACGGTTGTATACCTGCACTTATTTCCATTTTTTTATAAAAGTAGTTACATTAATCGAAAAGAACAAAGGATATTTTGGACATATTTATCGAAACGAAAAATAACTAAGTAAAAGTCATTATTGAGGGAAAAATTGAGAGTTTTAATGACCGCGGCAAAAGAAGAATTTATTGGACTAAAAGCATAACTATATATAACTGGTTATTATAAATATAGAACTGGTTGAAAGTGGAAAGCACAGAAAAATTCATTTGACATGACTGAGGTAAGGGCTAAATACGGACAAACGGTCGTTGACCTCCAGGATGAAGATGGCAAATAAAAAAAAATAATGTTAAATATATGGTACTTGTATTATACAATTGTTTAATGTTTATTCTTAGTTTGATTTTTAAAAGAAACAAGTTTTGGAGTCGGCTACCTTCAAATCAAACACTAATTAAAGGTCCCGTTGGAGATATTCAAAGGCGTTATTATATTGTACCGTAACCTCGACGCATTAGCACATCTGTCAAGTTTGATGACCCGAATTTCGCAACTAGAGATGTGAATTTGTTTTCGCTAATAATCTGCCGAAAAGGAATGTATGATTAGATGTAAAAGATAAAAACATTATACTAAAATCAAATAGATAAGTTAGTGCGCTTAACTGGGAAAGTAGCATACTCTGCTCTACTCTCATGATATATATAAAAAAAATATCTTACAGAACATCGGCGTCTAAGTGGTAGCTTTCTTGTGTATTATCGTGTTTCATACGGTGAGTTAAGGGATCCAAAGGCACGATTAATAATAAGAGTTGAAGAAAACATTCCAAGAGGAAGTTTTCTTCTTTTGTTTTCTTCACCTCTCATTATTTCCTTCTTTCCCTCCGATTATTCACATCCTTATCCTAAGGTAGACAATACATCTCAAGTACTTAATATTGTAAATGCTCATGAAATATCTCTGAAAGTTATATTATAATTTATTTTTAACTATTTATATAATCAAAATATCGATGAAGTATACTTTGATTATGTGTACAAAAAATTATATTACCATAATTACATACAACATAACGCCAGAGGAGTGATTAACTTAATTATGCCTACGTCGTCGATGATGTCTATGGGCGACAGTGATTACTTATCACCCCCGACCTCCGAAAGCTCGTTTGCCTGTTCTGTTATAAAAAAAATTATAATTATTTATATACACTAATTAATTTTCACGTTTGTCAGCACGATTTTTACAATAAACCTGTTTACTAAGGTGTGATTAATTTATTTTATCTTGAACCCCCAATTGATTTATTTTTAACATCTGAGCCACGAAGCGGTAGAAATACTTTATATGTATATAATTCAAGTGAGTTATAGCGAAAAAAAAATATTATAAAAGAGTTTATACATATATCAATATATTTTTTTAAAAGCCATTAATAAATATAAACGAGGTCAATTACTTTTTTTAAGCTATCTACCTACTTAGCTGTCAATACAATTTTTCAAATACTTATTGTATACTGGCTTTATACAATTAATCTACAATTATATTATTTGCAGTACAAGTTCGTCATCGTTCTCTTTATTTTTTATAGTTTTTCTTTTCTTTGATGGCAATTAATTATAACTATTATGCCAGTGTCAAGTAAAATACAATAATATGAAATCTCTTGAAATGTAACTAGTTCGCTTATCACATAACGTCTTGATAAAATGGTAGCTATTCTACCAAAACCTTTTATGGACATTTTCAGTCAACTTAAAAAGTTGACTGAAGAAAAACGATACACGCATTTATTTCATATCACTTCACTTATACACCTTAATCGAACTATATTGCATAATACGCCACCACAATTAAACAATATAACTGATAATAACGATTAAGAAAATGAAATAGAAATGATTGCATTGCGAAATTCAGAAAAAACGAACAGATAAATCAAAGTATTGTCTATCGCTGACAACTATTATATATATTTCTTGTCAGGCATTTTTCGCCTTTAATCCCGAAAAAAGGTGTTGCCTTTTGATGTGATTCGTTATAGGAACTGAAATCTTCCTGCATTTGGTGTAACAACCAGTTCTCATAAGGAGCAATGTCCGGTAAACACAGCGGGTGCGGTAAAATATCCCATTTAGGTGTTTCTCTAATCGCGCTAATACCAACCGTTCGACATAATTATATTTGAACTAAGGTTCGTACCAACTACGTATCTGTAAGAACTCCATTGACGCATTCTTACATGCTCTTTAAATGTTTTATTTGAATATACAGAATTTGACTTTGAAATGACATTTCATGTTTTCGGAAAAATTATTATAATTTAATTTACATATAAAGGTTATGTTTTTTATTGTCGGTGTTATTTGGTTAAAGGTTTTTTACTACCTTCAAAAACTTGTTTTATAAAAATTGTAGAATACACCCCCACAATTAAACAATATAACTGATAATAATATACGATTAAGAAAATGAAATAAAAAAGCAGTCTCTGATGTTAGTTGGCGGGGAAAGTCTTTTTTTTGTAGTTAGAATTGCATTTATTTCAGAAAAAAAAGCAAACACATTAATAGAAGTATTGTTTAGCGCTGACAACTACATACTTTCACTTCTCAGGCATTTTTCGAATTCAATCTCGAAAAAAGGCGTTGCCTTTTGATGCGATCCATTATAGGAGCTTAAATCTTCCTGCATTCGGCGTAACAACCAGTTTAACGAGCAATGTCCGGTAAACACAGCGGGTACGGTAAAATATCCCACTTAGGCGTTTCCAAAAAATTTTTTACAACTTTTGAGATGTAAGGTCGAGCGCTATCGTGCAGAAGTATACCTTAGTTATGTCATTGCTCGTTTTCAGGTCATTAATCTCGTAATTCACGACTCTAACAAACCAATTGTCACCTATATCGTGGGACCGTAATGAAATTGCTAGGTTATCTATTATTATCTCTAATTTTTTTGTCTTCGTCCAATTTAAAAAGTTGTCATTGACGTCAAATTAATATGTTCGAAAAAATAATATTTTTTTAAAATATATAAAACATTAATGGATAAAAGTCCTTTGAACAAAAAAAATATTTTTTAAAAGACTTTTATCCAGGGCGCATTTCGAAAACATCTGCAAGCCGTAAGCAATTTTTAAAAATAATTGATTTGTGATTTTTTTAAAAAATCATTAATCTCAATTGCTGAAGCCATTTTTGAATTTGTCCCGGTGGGAAATCGAAATAAGCTATGTATATAATATACATAGAGAGCTGTTAGCTCATAGCTATAATATAATATATCTTATAAATGAAAATATGTCAGGGTAAAAATATTTAGATTACACCACCGCTCGCACCACACACAGCTCTAATATTATTATGTAAAATGTTATTTTTGTTATAAATCCATTATTTACATTTATAACAAAAATAACATTTTACATAATAATATTAAAGCGGTTATCTAATGAAATTTAATGCTGGCAAACTTTTCGTCCGTGGTTATTAATTGGAAAACAGTACACATAGCGAACAGATAGCTTCTTTTTCTGTAAAATCATTATTTCAGAATTGTCTATTTGTATTAAAGTTTTGTTATTGTATTGTATTGTTTAATAAAACCAAGTTTGTTTTGAACGCCCACGTTTTCTTTTCCCCTGTGGATTCCATTCGAGGACTTGTTTAGGGATATCACTGGCGTGGCGCCGGAGAGTATGTCCTATTCATCTCCATTTTTGTCGACGTATCTGGACATCTGTTGGATCCTTTTTGCTGCATCCTCCTCCACAGCTCTCTATTGGAGACCATGTTATCTATGATATTTATTTATTTATAAAACATCAATAGGAGTTACATTCATTATACATTATTATAACTAGTCCTAAAAATATACTTAAATATCATCTTAATTATAGATGAACACAACGTTAACATAAAGTGAAAACAGACAAATCAAATATGATGCAGCTCGTGGTGTGTTTATACGCAGCGAACCAATATAATAACGGTTTCAGAATATTGTTGGGGCTGCCTTGTTTCTGCAGTGCATCGGGTATGTTCGTTTCGGGTATTTTGCGAAAACGAACAGCCTCGTTGCTGCACAGAATGCGAGATAGCTCCAACTCTATAATGAAAACCGTTGTAGATAGACTCAACACGCGCCTTATGAAACAGCTCAATCGGCTTCACTGTAAATGATTTACTGACATAATTTTCAAGGTGTACATAATTACTGACACAGACGTAAAATGTATGGACCAAAAAAAATGTCTGAAATAAAGAATATTATTATTATTAAATATTATATATGATATAATTTATTCTATCTATTATTATAACTTATATCTATGATATTAGTTATATATACTTATATCTGTGATATAAGTTATATACGATATAATTACAATTGAAATAAATGTGACTTTGATTAGAAGGCGAAATGACCGTATTGATCCAAGGTTCGACCTTTAGCAGTATAGCTAATTCATGACTTGCGGTTTCTCGTATTTCAATAATTTATTCCTTGTAAAATAAATAATAAAAATCTCCTATGAACATAAGAAATAAGCTTTTAGGATGCTGATTAATTTCAGCAGAGGTCAGTTCGCTGAAGGTTGTGGTAGAACATCTCAAGGTGTTTAAAAATTATCATTTCATTGAATGTGTCAGTCTTAAACATTTGTAATGTTAAAGACCAGTCTTAGTAGGTGCTATTGTTTCTAATGCACAATAAATATATACACTATATTCGATCGCTCTGCTTTTTTAATAAATTCAAACCTTAACCATCAATAGCTAAATAGAATAGCTAACTAGTCTTCTTTGCAAGAAAATAATAACAGGGATGCATGCACTCAAAACGATTGAAATTATTGTTAGAATTATGAAAACGGTTAGATAATTAATTTGAATAAATCTACCATATAAAACTAATTCAATATCTACAGTTGTAGTAAAATAATATTGCAGGCTTATTTCCATTTTTTAAGCTATGCTCGGTCGTCTGTGGTAATTTTTTGTATAATCACGCCTATCCCCCGCAACGGTTGGCAGAGACCACAGAGCTCCACCCGCTACCATTCATCGCAGCGAAATAGCTCTCCATTGGTCGCTTTTCAGCCTCGTGAGAGTCAGGACATGATGGGTGGCGAACCACGTCACCGTCATTTTCAACAAATTAGGTACATTAAATTCGTCATAGTGAATCCCACGAGCCGCAAGGGAGGATGGAAGTGAGCCCCAGCAGAGCCCTGCATGCTGAGGTAAGGCACCATAGTACCCGGGGAGCCCGATCCCGGTACGGTCAGCACGCTTGCGATTAGGCTCGCCCTTAGCCACGCATCCTTTGGCACGGCAGACCGTGGATTGGCGGAGAGGAAGGGAAAGGATAGAGAAGAAAGGAAAGGGCAGGAACGGAAATACGGATTGGGGGGGGGGTACCAGACTTATAGGGGGAATAAATATTTATAAATCCATACATATATTTATTCCGATGCGGGGATCGAACCCGCGTCGATCGATTCCGTGGGCGGAGGGTCCCGCCACTGAGCCAGTCGGTCGTCTGTGTAAATAACGTATATTTTTAAAATTTATTTAACATATTTACTTTTAATCACGTATTTTATTACTTCACTTATCTAGAGATTTTTACAGAGCTTGCCATAACGTACGAACGTATAATATATAGTAATATAATAGATACTTTTGTCTATAACTATACGTAAAAACTGTGTACACTTTTTGCACTTTGCGCGCATCGAGGACTACAGAAATATAAAATGAAAACATTTAAAATAATTCGCTCGAAACCACTAGTATTCATTAAAATAAAAAGCCCCACGTTTCGTTGGTCAAACTGGTAAAATAGAAGTCTTTGGCGGGTTTTAAAACTCGATTCTTCATTCGATTCGCAATTTGCGATTTAATCGCACTAATACCAACCATTCGAAATAATTATACTTGAACTTAGGTTCGTAGCAACTACGTATCCGTAAAAACAGAACCAAATATAGAACATTTGACTTTGAAATGACAGTTCATTTTTTCGGGAAAATTATTATAATTAAATTTACATATACAGGTAATATTTTTAATTGTTGGTATTATTTGGTTAAAGTTTTTACTACCTTCAAACAACTTGTTTTAGAAAAAATATTGAAAACCGACTTTTAACTATGCACCAGTGCACTTTATTTTTAATAAAGTGCACTGGTTATTTAAATTAGTTAGGTATTTAAATACATAGTCTTTGCTTTTTTATTTGTTTTCTTTTTTGTGTTTTTTCTTTACTTCTGTTCTCATATATTATATTATTTTTGTATCTTAATAAGTTTATTATTGTGATATTATAATAATAAAAAAAATCATTGGATATTGATGTTAGAGATATATATAGAAAATACGACTAATCTTATATTTTATTGTTTATTATATTTGATCAATAGAATCTACAGCTTTTACTTTTAAAACATACTTTAAATTTTTAATACATATTTAGAATAATTATATATCCAGATGAACTTATTCACTAAGTGGCGAAGCTACCCCTCACAGAGTCAGTGCTTACGGGTTCGATTCCCGCATCAGGCTAAATGTAATACGTGTGTAGTATACATGTATTTATTCCGATTCTCGATTTTCTGTCAATCCGCCTAGGGCAAACGTAATAGATAAATCGTCCAGTCCTTCAGAAATAAAAAAGTCTAAGCCAAGCAGAGGTCACGCATCATAGTAGTCATTTACATATCGGATATAAAAATATATATTCTTATGCTTATGTTTGCTATGCTTATGTTATATAAAATAGATAATATACAACAAAAAACACAATAAGTGTTTTTTATTGTTAATTTATGTGAACAATTTATATAATCGCGCTATTTTAGTATTCAATTTTAAATCAGATTCTTTTTCACAACCCATATATATTCGGGTCTTCCGATTTCTGGAGGAATTCACATTAACCCACGACGCCTGTCCAAGACGGCATAGCACCGAGACTTGGCATAAGTACTTTCAAGTCATACATGCACATATTTATCACGATGCTGTAATCGAATCCGCGACATTAACTTTGTAAGCAATAATTTCACCTTTGAGCCACTTAGGTCATCAACACAATACATATTAATAATATAAAAACTTTGGCGAGCTGCAACTCACGAAAAATTCTTTACTGGACAAACAAAACAAATCACTTATTATTTTTATATATACCACTATTCATCGATGACAAGGCCGGACGGAAATACATTAATATCTTTAATACCTTTTCATTATGTATATTTCTGTATACAATCATTTAGTAGCATTAATCTAATATTTAATTTATTTGTTTGGGTTGTTTGTTATTTTGTTTATTCCATCATATAATTCGTTATTCATTCGGATGCAAGGTTAACTCATTTATTTGCGATTCGTTTGGGAGTATTGTTTACTTAATGTTTTTTTATTTACGAAATAAATCATTGAATGAACAGGCAGGTTAACTGACGTAAGCAAACAATCACGCCCGTTGACATCCACAACACTAAGGGCTATTATGATGTGAATATTGGAAGGAGAAGAAGGAAATTAATGGGGCCTCTTTTTTGTCAATATTCTTTGAGGGTGCCACTACACTGACGGATTGGGGAGAGAGCGAGTAATAGTCGAACAGGAGGAATGTCTGGACCAGGTCAAGGCTCACCTGCGGCTGTAGCGCCTTCGATGATGTAATGAAGATGTGTCACTAGCCCCGTCTACTTTTTCTGCACTACAATAGCTCTCCCATTATAATAATTTTATGGTCTGAAGTGAAATATAACTAATAAGTATGTTACTTAGTTATATTAACCGCTGTCGCTAGTGCTAGCTTAAGGCCTAGGCCTTAGCCTGTACTACAGTAAAACATTGTCATTCCTTATATGTAATGTGTACCATAGAATATAAAAGTTTTGATGAACATATAAATGTAACTTAACTAGATAATAAACTACGATATTTTATATTATTAGCTAATGATACATGTAAGTTATTAATTAAAACAATGACAAAATCTGTTATTAAAACTGGGACCTTATGCTAGTGTGTTTTCGTGAGCATGTTGTGTGTGTGAATGTGTATGAGTGTTCGTGTGTGTCAACTATAAACCTTATTTCGGAACCCGTAAAAGTTCTTCAGTTTCATTGTATGTTAAATTTTGAATCCAATGACATATTGCTATTCTACATGTAAAATTATATTTAATTTAGTGTGGATTATTTTATGGATATCGGGGCCTAAAATGGAAAAAATGTTTGAGAAAAAGTGGTTCGGAAATAGCGATCAAAGACCTTTTTTCGTTTATTAACTATTGTGGAGTCTGGGAATACCAAGGAGTGTTGTTGTTTCAATATTGTTTATTTTTAAATCGTTTTTTCAATTTCTGCTATTATTTCATACTCCCTATTTACATATAATTATATGACTTGTTAAAATACTTTTTTATTCATCCACTCAAGTTCAAATACCTTTGTTTAAACTTCTCGTAGAGGGCACTTGATGTTAATACAGTTTTTTCAAATGTTAACATTTAATTAATTAAATTTAGTTTTATGTGGAAGGAAAAAATATCTTATACACATAATTCTCTTTTTATATGAATCGTTTTTATTTAACACGATTTTTAATATTAAGTCTCTGAGTTAGTCTTTGAGACAAAGAGAAAACTGACTTATCAACACAGAAGTATATAGATCATTATCCAGAATTAATTTTGCAAGATGATAAAAAGTCAGTCAGTGATATTGAAGTCTTGCGCATACGTATGCGTTTGTTGTCAGAAAATGACAATGCATATTTTATATTATTTTTATATTGTTTTTACATTAATAAATTCCTGATATTTTTTTCTCCCTTTTACAGCATAATTTATTTTTTATAATATATTTAATGAATTAAAATGTGCAAGCACGAATGAATTTTTAGTTGAACTCAAACAAATTTTTCACCTAATTCTTTTTTTATGCATTTTTTTGGGAACGTATCTATCGTTCAAAAGGAGAATTAAGTATATAAGATATTTAGCAGGATATTAACGTAGGAATTCACTTTAATTTTCTTTATATAACTTGTTCCCTTTATTTTCAGTGACTCGCAGAGTTTATCGGGCGTCAGTGACTCGTTTTTTATTCGTTAAAAATGAATGACCCATATATTTCATGTCTATACCGAACCGAGTAGAGCTCTAATCAATATTAAAAAGATAATTTCGTGCAATCTGTTCATCTATTTTAGTAATGATCTATGCCAGGGGTTCCAAAACGTTTTCGGTCCGCGGCGCGCTAACAAGTTTATAATTTTGTTTCGCCGCCCTAACTACTAAAAATAGAGTAAATTAATACTGGATAGATAGGCACAACAATTGAAACATCTACGATATGAAGCAGTGTTTAATATTTATTTGAAAACACAAGAATACATTTATTATTTATGAAAAAAAAAGAGATGTACAAAATATCTAACAATGTATTACAAGGTACTGAGGCTTATTGAGTGAATACGTTTTTTGTTTGTTTTTGTAAATGATGCCACTTCCTATTAAAAAATTATGCCGCAATAAAAAAGTAAGACGAAGTCCAAATAGTTGTCTCGCTTCACGGCGCCGGTTTGCGCTCTTTACAGTGCAAACTTTGGAAAACCCTGATCTATGCATTTATATTGTCACTATATTACATATGTGGAATTCGCTATTTGCTAGTTACACGTTGTTTGTAATATATTTCTATTATAAACAACGAGGAACCAGCGGATAGCATCATACTATCATCGTTGATTGTAATATATTTTTTCACAGACTTACAAGTAGTATTGCCATATTCAATAGTATTGCCTGTTATTTATTCATATTTTCCACACTTTGGGTATAAATTAGTTTACTCCCTTTATAAATCTAACACTGCGCAATTTCGTACGTTAATTTGTTTTATTTGATATGTTGAATTCTTCACACTCACATAACATAATCATACTAAAGTTTAAAAAAAAAACATTTCGAGGGTTTGCTGTATTCACAACGCTTGGCAGACGGGTCGGGAATTACAGAATTGTTTTCATTACTTTAATAGTTTTTATACTTTAATAGTATTTGTTTTCATAGTAGCCTCGCTTGACAGCATAGAAGCATTGATAGCCCTAGTCTATATTGGAAATCACACTTGATTTTCTACTAAATATATTTAAATCAAACAGGATCTAAGTAAATTTTCTCTAACGACGTTAAAACCAAGCCCTTGTTTATTATAGAACTGGAAGCAATTAGTTTGCGGAATCGTGAATAAAATAATGTCAGATGTCCACGTTTCAAGGAAACGATTTCCATAGACTATGTAAATCACTTGAATTAATTTTTTATGTATTATATAAAACATAAATAACTGTTTTATCCGATTGAATTATAATCGTTTTAACTATAGACAATCAAAAGCGATTGTTACGAAAAAACTATGTGAATGCAAATCAAAATTATATTTTTTGTGCAATTTTATGTTTCTATGTTCGGGTTCTATTTCATTTCATTTTTTATCTCGCTTTTCAAGACATGCGTTTTATTTTCTTTTTTAAGATAATTCTGTTATTGTCATAAACTATTTCGATCATTTAATAGATCGATGTCGCAGTCACCAATTTAGTGACAATGTAATTCGTTTATTTTGGTAAATTCATGCTGGTACCAATTATGTAGTGTAGTGTTTAGTTTATTAGTTGGTTGTATTTCGTTTAACGAATTAGATAACTTAGTGTAGTTTAGTTTATTAGTTGGTAGTATTTAGTTTAACGAATTAGATGATTTGATGAAAAAAATAAAATAGGCATGTATATCTTGTTTAAAAAGAAGCCTGGCAATGTTTTTACTATTAATTCCAGTAGATACTATTACTGCGATTGATGTTAACAATTTCAACTCAGCTATATGTCAGCAATATGTATGTATGTTATGGTTTTTCTTTTTATGGGATAAGAGGGCAAGCGAGCAAGCGTGTCGCCTGATGGAAAGCAATCAACGCCGCCCATGGACAACCGCGACACCGCAGGAGTCGCGGAAGCGTTGACGGCCCTTTAGGTATGTATAGCCTTGTTTTTTGAAGGTTCCAATGTCGTAACGGTTCGGAAAGACTGCCGAGGGTTGCTGGTTCCACAAACTAGTGGTGCGTGGAAAGAAGTTACGAGAGAAACGCACCATAGTAGATCGCCACTCATCCAGATGGTGGGGATGAAATTATGGTACTATGAAATGGTTTATATTTATAGTTCAGTAGGAGATATGAACTCACGACGTCGTTTTTACGTCATGTTTTTAATTAAGAGGTTCATAAGACGTTTTAGTTGGAAACACACACACACAGTTAATGATGTATAACCTAAAGTTTTCTTGGTTATCTGTGAGACTATCTTTTCATCTGCACACATTGCGGCATTGTAAACGTGAAAAGAAAAAACCAAAAAAAAAAAGCCGGCACAGTTTCTTTCGCCGTTTCTTCTCCGTCCAGAGTAACCTACTTACGAAATGGTAATAAAAGCTTGATTATTAGCGGACTGACGTTTGACAAATGAAATTTAAATTCTTAATATATAATGTAAATAAATAATTTGAATTTGAATTAAATTTTAGTTTTCGGAATTGGAACACAGAAACAGTGTGCGTCCCAAACGCGTCCCTTCAGGCACCACCACTTATAGAATCAGCTATCTTCAGCAGTATTTCGGAACCGATGTGACTAGGGAACTTTTAAAACAAGCTTACACATTTTCCATCCAGCAACGCTTCTGCGAAGCCTCTGTTGCTACAGTTGTCTATGAGCGGCGTTGATTGCTTCCCATCAGCGGAGAAACTTGCTCGTTTGCCTTCCTATTCATTAATACAGATGATATACATGTACTTTTTTATGATTCACCCGTTTCCGGAAGTTTGCTGTACAGCCTCCTTACGACACAGTCTCCTATAATTATTGTAATAGCACCAAGTACTTTCAAGTAATTGTACAATCTTACGATGATTCGCAAAAGAAGAGTTCCTCATTACGAAGGTGAGTATCCGCTTAAGGTCTTGAGTAATTATTGCTAAAGGCAAAAGGTAATGATAAATGTTCTGTATATAGTTCAAGTACACCTTTTCAAAAGACAGAATAACTTTTACCACCATTTTTTTATATATTTTTCAAAAACTACAAATAAATATTTATGCTTATACTACTACACTCGCCAAACTTCTACTTTTGATTTTATTTTAGATGACTTTCTATGAGTCGTAGTGCCACGCTACTGAAGAATACTTTTTCAAGTATGGCATAATATTTGTCTGTAGCATGAAAGGGCCGGCTCGCCCGGGTAAGTACCACACTCCCGCAGAAAACCGGCGCCCGAGTGGTAGTTTAGCTACCACGTTTCGTACGGTGAGCGGCCGAGTTCCGCAGTTTAATGAGCTACTCTTTATTTTTAATGAAGAAATAATTACAAAATCCGACTTCACCTTGTGACAGTTAAAAAAAAGTGCAAGCTGTCGATACAAAACCCCTTTACGGTAAATTGCGCGGATCGATGGTGCAAAGATATGCCGCAATCAGTTTACAATTAAGGCGAATTATTATGTTCTCGAAGCGTATTCGCAATGACGCACAGAGATAACCACATGGACGCTATTATACGTTGACCAACGGCCCTTGCGAAACTGAAGCTTGCCGCAGGTTGCCTGCGATCGTTATTTACCGCGAAATGGTCACAGTGCACTTTTAACTCTTGCAAATTAAATACTGACCTTACCATTTCTTTTAAGGGTTCTTTTAAGGTCACCTGATGGTAAGCGATCACCGTCTCTCATAGACATCTGCGACGTTGAAGCCTTCACAAATGCGTTGCCAGTTTTTTAATGCTCGTCTTTTGAATACCCACGTCGTAATTGTTTGAAAAGTGCAGGTGGTAGATCGTTCTACAGTGAGACACATTAGAACTTTGCAACTACATCGTACGTTCACCAGTACACCACGGACTGCCAACAAACAATGTGATGGAGGTGGAATTTGCATTAATACTAGAGATTTATGTTTGAAATTATGTTATTATATTATATTATAAATATAATATTTTGTAAATTATGTTTTATAAAAAAAATAACATCTTCATTTGACTTTGAAGAGAAGGAAAGGCGTGGAAGAAACCGGGATAGCCGGGGGCTGAATAGTCGAAGTAGCCGAAGATTAGCAAAGCAGAGAAAGAAACGGGGAGACAATACGGATCGAAAAACATTGGCTTCTTCATTTAAGCTGAGAGCAGTTGTTATTAATTATGATTGTTATTGTTATTTATTAATAACGTTATTTATTATTTAAAAACAATAAAATGCCATTCTGTTGAATACTACCTATTTTGTTAATTGATTTGATGAAGAAAATAATATATTATTAAAGTATTTTCAAGATTAAATGCAGAAGGAGCCATTTGTCGGCTTCTCTTCCTATTTTCTGATTCCTAGCGTACTGAACTCTTCAGCTTGCTCTAGACGGGACCTCTGCTCCCATGCGAAATCCTCCTATCACCGCCGGCTTCCGAGAGGAGGGAGGGCCAGCGACGGACCCAACGTAGGAATAGGTTCGGCCATATCTCGACGACGCCAAGTCGTTAAGGGCCGCCCAAAAGCCGCTGGGAACAGCACCTAGGACTGGAAAGCAGTCGCCCCATTGAGTTGCTGCGCGGGTTATGGACGAAACGGGGACACGTTTCGTTCGTTTCTCTAGGCTTCCATTCACCTTTCCATTTTTTTTTGTTTTAAGCTACGAAATAATTTTTTCTCCAATGTTTCCCCAAACACCCACTTAAAGTTTAAATTAACAGATTGAAATGCAAAAAGCTGAAATTGAAATCTGGTTGAACACATTAATTTGCAAAAATCTCACACATTCAGAGAATAGATAAAAATGCAAAATGCCTCGACATTCATACATAAAAATTTAAATAAATCTACAAAAATATATTTAAAAATACATGCACGTGTAACGTGCCTTACACAAGACTTACAGAGAGCGCAATGAATACATAATTTCAATAATATATAAATTTTAGCTAATCTCAACAGAAAATCTCTTTTTGATATCTATTTCGTTTATCTAAGATATTATTCAAACCATTATTGCATATAATATTTCCATCGCTTCTTCTAGTGCCTTACTCTCTTACGTCACCGAAACGTGGACACTGACAGTCCGTCTGCTTCACAAGCTCAGAGTCGCTGAGAGAGCTAGAGAGAGCTATGCTCGAAGTTTCTCTGGTAGATATGATTCGGAATGAACAAATCCGCCAGAGAACTAAAGTCACCGACATAGCCATTCGAATTAACAAACTAAAGTGGCAATGGGCTGGTCACGTTTGTCGAATCGTTGGAGCAAACGAGTGCTGGAGTGGAGACTGCGTCTCGGTAAGCGTAGTGTGGGTTGCCCCCCGGCTAGATGGTGCGACGATTCTGCGTAGGGCGACTGGCAGAAACTGGATGCGTGAGGCCGAAGATCGGGTTAGGTGACGCTTCATGGGGGAAGCCTATGTCCAGCAGTGGACTGCCGCAGGCTGCTGATTGATTGATTTCTAGTGCCTCTTCGACCAGTGAAGATAGGCAGCGAATTCTGTATATGTCTTTAATAAGACGACAGTGTTTAGCAGCAGTTGCTATCCCGGTCTATTATCTGATATAACGTAGCCAAGTCTTTCTTTTCCTATGAACCCATCTGTTGTCCACGGCTTTTCTCGCTATTATTAGTTCTAACAATGTGTTATTATTATACTATTTCACTTACTCCACGTAAGAAACTTTTCTACTTTTAATTATTAATAATAATAATGTATTTATTGATCATTAACAAATTTACAATTTTGTTTCACTGCCTGCCGAACTAGGGCGAATTCTGACAGACAGTACGGCAGACAGTTCCCTTCTATGACACATTTATGTATTACATATATTATTCTAATTGCCATATTGAATATAATTTTACAAACGAATGAAACAAATTATTAGAAACTATAAACTAAATTATACAAACAAAAAGAAATATAGTTTACAAAAATAAATATTACATTACAAATCACAATTGGTGCAGCGCTTGTGTGTGTTATGTGTTAGTGTGTGTAGGTGATTTTTTTCCTTTTTTTTTTCAGTGTGTGCATGTGTTTGAATGTGTGTTTAATTTATTTATTTTTTTGTTACTAAACTAATTTTTATTTAATATCAATTCTGTAGAATTATATGCCAGGTTAGATAACCATTTGTTTATAAGTGTTTTAGTGAGTTGACATTTAGCTTATGAGACTTCTATATCCGATTTAATTTAGTATAAACGGTTTTTTGCAAAGTTCAGGTTTCTGCTTTATTGTCGAAATAGGAGGTATTTCGACAATAAAGCAGAAACCTGAACATTGGCCACTTTTTGAGCAATATCCGTTTACATACATTTCGAACCTCTCAACACATTTTCTATGGTCTTCTTTCATGGTCCAAGCGTCGTATTCGTATGGAAGGACAAGCCAGATCTTAGCAAAGCAAACATAACTGATTGCGAATAGGAAATTTTTTTACTTGTTCACGTTTTATGTTGTTGATGGAGTAACGAGAAATTCCTTCAACATAATTAAACTTTCATATTAAAATAACCATAACGATATTCGAATTATATATTTAATATGTTATATATCAATTCATATTTATAATGGTTGCATTTTACGCAGTTCACGCTTCTGGTATGTCTTAGATGAATTATCCTAGCCATATATTGCTAGTGGTAGAGCCACGCTACAGACGAATACTTTGTCAAAAATAGAATTATATTTGTCTGGAGTATGAATGGGGCGGCTCTCCCGCAGAAAATCGGCGTCTGTGTGGTAGCTTAGTTACCGCGCTTCTTACGGTGAGCAGCTGAATTCCGGAGGCCCAACATCTTCCCCCCTCACCCTCCCACTCCCACTCTGATAATGACACTTTCCTTAAAAGTCCGCAACGCTTCCGCACTGCCTATGGCGTTGATTGCTTTCTATCAGGTGACACGCCTGCTCGTTTGTCTTCCTATCCCATTAAAAACATTATAAAACTTTCCTATTCACATAATCATACCGATATTTGAATTATATATTTAATATATATTGTATATTAATTCACATTTATATTGGTTGTATTTCACACAGTTCACGCTTCTGGTATGTTTAACAAGAATTACCTTAGCCATATTATCCAACGGATATATAATACCATCATATTTTTAACTTAACGTCAACCTTACCGACCAGAGAAGGACAAATAACTTTCCAATATTAAAAAAACTGACAAACATTTGAAATTAAAGTCACGGGTAACAGCTTTTTAACTATTACACATTTTATTTCACTTCAATTCTCTTTAAAGTGGTTCCGTTGTGAAACCACGTCGTTGAGCAAATACCATTGCATATATAAAAATAATATTGGTTATTAATGGAATCAGGCGTTACTTTGCGGAAATCCATCACTATGTGGACAGTCAAAAGTTTTACTTAGCTAAGATCCGCGACAAGCAAAACAATAACAGAAAATTAATAATGTGTGTTTTTTTTTGCTGGATGAAGTGGATTTATTTGGAACTTAAACCAAAAACTTACCGAAAATCGTCCATCAATTCTCCACCCATCAACAACTATACACAACACCAAACACGCACTACCACTTTTCCATCTTGGAAACGACACGTGTTTTGCCCCAACACGAGGCATCTTCAGATATAGTAGACTACGGAAGACTTTTCGGTTGTCTTGCGTAGTATATAGTGGTTGGTGGGTGAAGAATTGATGACCGATTTTCGGTAAGTTTTTGGTTTAAGTTCCAAATAAATCCACTTCATCCAGCAGAAAAACACACATTAATAATTTTCTGTTATTGTTTTGCGTGTCGCAGATTTTAGCTAAGTAAAACTTTTGACTGGCAACGTAATATTGGTTATGTTTCGTGTAAAAAAAAATTAATTGTAAAAAAAGGAGAAAAAAAGAGGAAATGTATGGAGTAAAAGTAGTTTAGCCTTTTGTTATCTGTCCAGAACAACCTCATTACGAAACAGCAATGACAAATGCAATGTTATTTCTTTTGACGAGAAACAAACAATTTGATATGATAATGTGTTTATTCTTTGTTTGACAAAATCAATAGTGTTTTAGGCAAATTGTTTTACATCCATTAGCATCTCTAACGTCAGTCACCATACATCGTAAAATTGTATAATCATCGAAGTCGAATAGCGAAAACAATTTTATTACATAGTAGGTTAGTGTGAATATTAAACATACAAAAACATCAAATATTCGCCGTCGCAGATAAAGGTTTACAATTCCGATTGTTTCATGTTTCACGTTCTTAATAATACTGTAGGTATGAAAATCATCATCTTCATCATTCGACGCAGTATTTTTTTGATCCGAATATGAAATTTTTTTATGGATATTTGTGCCATTTACAGCGTTTTTGCTTACTTGTTCACAGCTTCTGGAGGAACGCACCTTAATCTAACACGCGTTAAATATTTGTAGGTTATTCATATATTAGGTGTACAAATAAGTTTCCGCGGTTTGTCAAAAGATGGCCCCACCAGAAGGTTATGGAGAAATTGTCAGATGTAAAACGTAATATCCCAAGTTTAGTCATCTGGCAACACCATAACCTTAAAGTACTAGTGATTCCGTATCAGCATCACGTAATTTTTTTCGTGCAAAAATGTCAAGTTTTTATTCCGAATAAGCATCATTTGCGGGAACTTTTGATTTACTTCTTTAATGTGAAAAAATCTGCAGCTGAGGCGCATCGATTGCTTCTAGAAGCATATGGTGAAGCTGCTTTAAGTGAGAGAAGTTGTCAGGAATGGTTTCAAAAGTTTAAGAACGGTGAGTTTGACGTTAAAGACAAAGAACGCAGTGGAAGGCCGAAAGTGTACGAAGACATGGAATTAGAAGTACTATTGGAGGAAGATTCGTCCCAAACGCAAAAAGAACTTGCACTTACTCTACAAGTGACTCAACAAGCAATTTCACATCGTTTAAAATCGTTAGGAATGATTCAAAAACAAGGAAATTGGGTTCCATATGAACTAAAGCCGAGAGACGTTGAACGCCGATTATGCATGAGTGAAATGCTGCTTGCCAGGAATAAAAAAAGAGTTTTTTGCATCGTATAGTCACTGGTGACGAAAAATGGATTCACTACGATAATCCAAAGAAGAGAAAGTCATGGGTTAAGCCCGGCGAACCATCAACATCGACAGCTAAGCCGAATATTCATGGAAAAAAACTCATGCTGTGTATTTGGTGGGATCAGCTTGGTGTCGTGTATTATGAATTGCTGAAACCAAGCGAAACCATTACTGGAGCTCTCTACCGAACACAATTGATGAGATTGAGTCGGGCACTTAAGGAAAAACGCGCCCATTACTACTCCAGACACGACAAAATTATTCTTTTACACGATAATGCTCGTCCACATGTTGCGGCGCCGGTAAAAACATACTTGGAAACACTCAACTGGGAAGTTTTACCCCACCCGCCGTATTCACCAGACTTAGCCCCTTCTGATTATCACCTGTTCCGGTCGATGGCACATGGTCTGTCTGAGCAGCGCTTCACATCATATGAAGACACCAAAAATTGGGTAGATTTGTGGATAGCGTCAAAAGATGAAGAGTTTTTTCGACGGGGTATCCGAATGTTGCCAGAAAGATGGGGAAAAGTAGTGGCAAATGATGGAAAATACTTTGAATAAAACGTAATGTACTTTTCCTTTACAATAAATTCCTAATTTTTTATAAAAAACTGCGGAAACTTATTTGTACACCTAATATTTATTCCGATGCGGGGATCGAACCCGCGACGAATGACTCCGTGGTCGGGCGGCCCCGCCACTGGGCAGATTGGTTGCCGTATAGATGTAATTTGCATTTACGTCTATATAATGATGTAAAAATAGAACTCGAGTATAATCAGAGAATTATCATTCAAAAGTGTTATGTATTTTAACATATATTATTTTCTTGATTATTCTTATCGTGTAGACGTGTAAATGTGTTTAGAGAAAAAACATTCATTTCATCATCATAGCCACATTTTTATTTGTATTACATATATGTTAAACATATAAAAACAAAATGGTGAAGATAATTTACATGAAGCGTGCTCAAAATAAATAAGAAATGTGTACATATATAATATATGTATGAATGTTATGGTTTGATTGGGGAAGTATCACATATTTACAGAATATCGACATCAAAACATATTTTAGTCGTAGGGTGAGTTTTGGAAGCCCCAACTTTTTTCTGTCTTTATGTATTGTATTCCTGTATTCCTTCTTCTTCTCCTATAATATTATTATTTTTATCCTCTCATTTTTCATATCCATACCCTATGATAGAAGACGCTTCCTTTAACTTTACATATTTTGATGAACGGTGAGAGTTGTTTACCATTAGGTGAATCGCTTGATGTTACCGATTCGTCTGATAGAAGTGTAGCGACAGCATAAAAAAAGTTAAGTACCGTTCAGTTACCGATATAAAAAACTGTTACTATTAATTTGGGAATCTTGCAACAACTTCAAAAGCTTTCTTTTCCCGCTACAACCGCAAAGACAACCTTCAAATAAATTGTTAACAAATTCTTGCAAAACTCAAGGCGCCAATTTTGAAAGACCCTTTTACTTGATTTTGTTTATTTGTTTTTCTTATTATGCTGTTTTCGAAACAGGCGATTTACCATCAGTTGATACTAACGTTATGAATAAACATTGCAAAATCAGACGTACAAGTATTCGTCTCATTTTGATATCTACCACATTAACATCCATGAAAATTAATATATGTTATGATAAAACAAAAAAAGGTATTCGTATCTGAAATAATTTGAATATAATGACAAACATTTTCTTCGAGGGAGAGCTTGAGTGACTACCAACAAAGAATAAAGACACCTTATTGCTTTCCAGAAGTATAATCCAAGAAGATTATGGCAGAAAATAATGAGTGTATCAAAAGCAATAATAACCAAAATAATAAAAATCAATTTGTGATCTCTATTTTATCTTATAGACGCAAGGATTTTACGAAACTTCTCATTTGTGAGGATTCTCCTAGTCCAGTAATGGACAAGGAGAACCCAAAGTCTGTCTGTTGTGTTACTTTTTATACATTACAATACATTTTTTTTTACATTACTATACGGCATACACAAACTTAAATTAAATTTTTCCGTACACCGTCATGATGTATGTATAGTCGGTGCATGTGATCAAATCGTGTGTGTGTGTGTGTGTGTGTTTGTGTATTGTGGGTAGTATAAGTGTTTTGTGTCAAATGCCG
Organism: Baronia brevicornis; assembly: GCA_031353405.1. Taxonomy (NCBI): domain Eukaryota; kingdom Metazoa; phylum Arthropoda; class Insecta; order Lepidoptera; family Papilionidae; genus Baronia; species Baronia brevicornis. The sequence goes on along the minus strand of JASFAT010002214.1, from coordinate 674,995 downwards.
CCCGTCGCCCGCTGCTGCACCCGTTCTATATCTATTGTAAAAGCCTTCAAGAATCATACCGTTAGGTATCTTGATGGTTACTTTAAAATATTAAATAATGTTCAGAATATTATGGACCTGAATTTATTAATCTATTAATATATAGATAATAATAAATCACACAAATGATAAAAAAATATCACATCATCAGGTATCATTAGGGTATTATTAAAGCTATTATCATTACAGTCACTTGCATTGTATGAGGTCAGAAATATCAGTTTATGTTTTATTTCAATATCAACCCAGAAGGATCTTCCAAGAATATAATTACATACATATAATTACAGTAAGTAACGTATAGTTCCGCTATCGTTAAAACAAGTTTCATTCAGCAGGATGGCAATCAGTACATCACTATGCGATTTAATCGCAATTTTTGAACAGTGCAACTGAGGAACGATCTATTACATGCGGTTTATCCGAACAATTACAATTATTCAAGAGACGAGGGTTTGTTTACGAAAGGGCTGCAACGCCTTGTGACTAATGCTGCATTCCGGATATCTATGGGCAGCGGAAATTAATCACTTATTATCAAGCGACACGCAGGTTGCTGCTCTGCTGTAAAAAAACAATAAACGCAACTTTCGGTTCGGTTTAGGCGGTAGAAAAAGTAATATAGGTTTAAATATGCAATTTAGCCATGATATGGACAGTCAAAAGTTTTACTTAGCTAAGGTCCGCGACAAGCAAAACAATAACGGAAAATTAATAATGTGTGTTTTTCCAGAAAATTAATAGAAGGTTTTGGTAGAATAGCCACCATTTTATCGAGACATAACGAGACAAGCTAGTTATATTTCAAGAGATTTGATGTTATCCTATTTTACTTGACACTGGCATGGTAGTTATAACTAATTGCCATAAAAGAAAATAAAAAAAGTGGTTGCGCATGCCCTAAACTTGATACACTCTCTCTCTCTCTCTAAATTTACTTATTAACTTAAGGACACGAATGGACTTTTCCAAACAATTTACATTAGTGGCGTTATATTTTTATATAATTTCATAATCATCATCATCATTATCCGTTATATTATTTAATTTGTAGTAGCGTATTATTCAGTATAGATCGATTAAGGCACAAAAATATAGGGATATGAAATAAATGCGCGTATCATGACTTTCTAACTTAACTCCACAGCGTCGGGGTGACCAACTTGCTTTCATTCAAGATCTACTGTTTACTACCTAGGCTGTGTGCCTATCTACCAATTAGTTAGTATTCATAGTTCTTTATAAACTTAACATCGAATTATATATCCGATATAAATGAGTATATAAAGCTGTATTATTTTTTATTAAGAAGAAAAACACAGATTATTGAAATTTTTTATAAACAAATATTATTTTTAGACATATTAAAATTATTATTAGTGGAAAAGTAGGAAGAGGCCTTTGCTAACTGCTAAACAGATCTTCAAAAAACTAGTTTAAGTTTATTTTATATTACATAGTAAGTTTAGAGTTTGTAATTAAATATACAAGTCGATCTGAATAAACGCTATATTCATTCATATTAAAATTATATCTGTTGCGTACAGATAAAAGATCGAGCCTAAGTGGTCAAGGTACAACTTTCCAAGTCAATGTTTGTGGATTTAATTCTCGCATCGGCATAAATACGAGTATATATAAGGCGCACAAGTATCTATTCCAGGGTTGAGTACCCCTCCAATCCGCATGTGACAAAAATTGTGAAAAAATTCGTGAGGCCCATACTTAGCAGTGGAATATACATGGAGGGCGAAAATAATAAAATGAAATATTTGTTCTTTTTCCAGAAATGGTGGTACTAGCGCCAACAAATCACCTAGACGTCAAGCAGGGGGGTGACATAACCTATCTGGACATGGTCGACGAGCAGAAATCTCTTGGTGAATCACAAATACAGAAACTGTTTGCTGGATCTACGGTATTCTTGACAGGGGGCACTGGTTTCCTTGGGAAGCTTCTTGTTGAGAAATTGCTAAGGTAATGTTTATTTAAAATAAATAATAATAAAATTTAACAGTAAGTGATTACTATTAGGAATAACTCAAACTGAAAAAGAAGAGGAGTTTTTTATGGGATAGGAGGGCAAACGAGCAAGTGTGTAGCTTGATGGAGAGTAATTAACGTCGCCTACAGACATCCGCAACGCCATATGTATTACGGAAGCGTTTCCGGCCTTTATGTGTAGGTTTTTTTGAAGGTGCCAATATCGTATTGGTTTGGAAATACGGTGAAGGTTCCACATGGTGGTGGTGCGTGGAAAGAAGTTCCAGTAGAGGGAAGTAAAGAGAGTTGGTAGGTGAGAGATGGGGAGTGAGGTTCACCTTCTTTCCTCAAAGCTCACCATCAAAGGGCTTGTCATCAATACAAAAAACCAATGATCAAAAATCCATATTCCGACTTTTACGACATAATGAATTTCTTGTTAAAAAATATTGACGCAATAGTTCTTGATGCATTTTTATAATTAGATAATTAATTAAATAAAAAATTGTGTCTTGTAATGATTGTTTAGTGGTCAAAATTCGAACGTATTTCACACTGCAATATAAATACACTATGAATATTTGGTTTTCAATTCCTACTATTAGTTCGCACTGTACCTATATATGTATTTTTACATCTTGTTCAAATTCTCAATCGTTAATAAAATAAATACTTCGAGTTCAAATACATTTTTTTTAACTTGTCGATGAGTGGAAGAAGCTCGATGGTATTATAATATCAATTTTTCAAATATTCATCTCTTATAGAAGATATTTAGCAGGATATAAAGTTAACTTTATTTTTTTTATTTTACTTGTTCTTTCTGCTCTGTTTCTTCAAATCCTAAATCCGCGGAAGTGCTTAAAAATCGGCACATGCTTTTTTTATTTGCATATTAATATATAGATTGTAAGTATTTATTCTTAAGATCTACGACAACCATAAATCTAAGACGATCTGGGATCACTTAGAAATTGACGTCATTCGGTTATTTCCCCGAGTGTAACTGCCGTATTATTATAATATTGTATTTGCGTTTGTATCAATTTATTTCTATGTTACTAAGTCAACCATCGGGTTTCCCCCGACCTTTGAACACCATGATAACTGGTTTTACTGGTATGTTAGACACGGTAAAAATTCTCTAGTTTTACGTAATCGACGCCACCCATACATCTGCTACGCTAGAGGCCTTGCAAAATCTTTGCCGTACTTTGACAAACACGCAAATAACATAAATAAACACCCAGAATCTCAATGACAACCTATGGGCCATACAAATATGTAACTTGAGCAGAACTCAAACCCGCGAACCTGAGTTCAATAAATGAACAATTTGCCACTAGGGTATGTGGGTTATCGTTTTATGTAACACAAAGTACTAGATTTGCTAATAAGTAATCTAGGTGCGCCGACGATGTGTCTAGTATTGTATAAGCGTGGGTTAATTAATGTCCATCCCTTCAGAAATCTGAGATCCTTACCTAACTGTGAGAAATGTGGACAGTCAAAAGTTTTACTTAGCTAAGATCCGCGACAAGCAAAACAATATCAGAAAATTAATAATGTGTGTTTTTTGAATGACAACCGAAAACTTTTCGGTTGTCTTCCGTAGAGTCTACTATACCTGAAGATGCCTCGTGTTGGGGCGAAACACGTGTCGTGTACAAGATGGAAAAGTGATAGTGTGTGTTTGGCGTTGTGTATGGTGGTTGGTGGGTGGAGAGTTGATGGCCGATTTTCGGTAAGTTTTTGGTTTAAAGTTCCAAATAATCCACTAAACCCAACGGAAAAACACACATTATTAATTTTCTGTTATTGTTTTGCTTGTCGCGGATCTTAGCTAAGTAAAACTTTTGACTGTCCATATAGTGATGGATTTCCGCAAAGTAACGCCTGACTCCATTAATAATGTGAGAAATGTATTTTTTAAGGTTATGATTACTTTCTGCTATTATTGAAAAAACATCCTACCTTCACTTCACGCACATGTCTTCAACAAGATGGCGCCACACGTCATACTAAATCACACCTCATATTAAAGAGACCATGGCATGATGACTTCGTGATTTCTTCCTTAGCAAATTAATAAGCTGTTTCGGCGATATCCCCTCGCCACCTAGGTTTCCGAATCTCAACCCTGTGGACATTTTTCTGGGGGGTACCTCATGACCAGATGGTCGTAGAAGCCGCGGAAGGTCTTAGCTTAGATGTCTAGATGGAGTCGAGGACGACTTAAAGGTAATCGGTGTGAGGGGCTGGAGAGAAAAAGCTAAACTGAGATTCGACTGAAAAAAATTACTGAACCAGGTTAAGACCCACCCGCGGTTGTAATCCCTTGATGAGGATACCTCAAAAATAAAGTCTATGAAACAAACACGACAATAATCTCAGTACTAAAAGAAGATATCGTCTGCGAGGTTAACGGTATCCTGACGTCACTAATTCAGCGAGTGGCACAGAATACTGTGGCTAGATTCCAAGACCTACGTGAAAAGTAACATTTAGATGAAATATTTTTTTAAAAATAAAACCTGCACTTCTGTTCTTCATAACATTTGAAAACCTTATTTTGACACAGCCTGTACACACCACTTAAATTATTCATTATTTATTTACGTAAATCATAAATTATATATCAAAAGTGTCGGAAATGCATATATTAGGTGACATGACAATTAATTTGATTGTCACTCGATTTGGCCTCATGGCCTCAATTGCGCTACAATACGTCGAAAGTGGCTTCTAGACGTTCATTTCATATTGAATATTATACTTAGCTGTTATGAAATGTGTAGTTTTCTATTACTTTGTATTTGAATATATGTGAACGCTAAAATACTGATTGTTGTTGTTCTTGACCTATAACAACTCAACGGACACCGATTTAGACTTTTACAACTTCATTGAAAGGACTCAGAAAGGCCCGTAAGTTGAGGACGACGGTATAAGATGAAAGCTCAGAAACAAAGGTTACTGCTGCCGTCGCCGTGGTAGTTCCAACGTAATAGGCCAGCGTCGTAATAAAAAACTTATTTCCTATCACCTATCTGCCCGCTAAGCTTGAGGATTACACTGCTAACTCGCCGAAAGGATAAATTTCGTCCCCGCCATCTGGATGACCGGCGAATCCCCCGCAAGCGGTGTTTTTCCCGAAGCTTCAATCCACGCACAACTACTCTATGGAACCAGTTGTCTTCGGCAATATTTCTAAACCGATACATTGAAACCTTCAATAAATAAGCCAACGCATATCTTAAAGTCCGGAAACGCATTTGTGATGTCTTTGATGTTGGAGATGTCTACAGGCGGCGTTTATTGCTTTCTATTAGGTGACACGCTCATTCGTTTCCCTATCCCATAAAAATAACTATGAAGAAGGTTGAGACCGATTGGCGGGGCCCTCCGCCCGCGGAGTCAATGGTTGCGGGTTCGATCCACGCATCGGAATAAATATATGTAAGGATTTATAAATATTTATTCCGATTCTGGTAACCCCCCCAATCCGCATTTCCTTTCCTGCCCTTTTCTTTCTTCTCTATCCTTTTCTCTTCCTCTCCGCCAATCCACGGTCTGCCGTGTCAATAGATGCGTGGCTAGGAGCGAGCTTAGTCGCAAGCGGGACGGTCGGCACTTTCCCGGGATCGGGCTCCCCTGGGTAGTATGGTGACTTACCTCAGCATGTGGGGCTCTGCTGGGGCTGACCTCCATCCTCTCTTGCGGCTCGTGGGATTCACTAAGACGAATTTTAATATACCTAATTTGTTGAAAAATATCGGCGACGTGGTTCGCCACCCGTCATGTCCTGATTCCCACGAGGGCGAGAAGCGACTAATGGAGAACCGTTTCGCTGTGATGAATGTGAGAGGAAGAATGAATGAAAGGATAGATGAGTGTGGAGGAGGTGAGGAAGATGTGCTGAGATCATAGCGGATCGAGCTCTGTGGTCTCTACCAACCCCTGCGGGGGATAGGCGTAAAAATATATAAAAAAAATAGTAAATTCCGTTCTCTTTTGAAACACTGATCGCTTGAAACCTGCTCGATTGAAACGCTTAATCACATATTGGATTCGTTAATTGAGCTCTGTGGTCTCTGCCGACCCCTGCGGGGGATAGGCGTGAATATATAAAAAAAAAATAAAGAAGGTGAACTGCAATAACCTGTTTGACTGTATTGATAATGATGAATGATTAATGATTTAATAAAACAGTCATTTTTGAAGAAGAAAAGCACGCACCTCAACACGTGCATACATTTGAGTGAATTGAGGCTAACTCACACGAGCGATGTCACTCAGTTTCCCTTTACCGCACCAATTGCACAACTCTGAGTCAAGGCTACCTACAAACGTGCGACAAAGGCTGGACGCAGAGAAATTATTAATTAAGGTAATCACTTGAGACCCGATACAAATGACGCTCAAGGTTGACGGGTGCGTGTTTCTTTACGCCAGCCTTCGTTGCATAATTAGTGCAACGAGGAAGAAAGTCATATAGGAACGAAATGGTTCGATTTAACATTTTTTTTAAATATATAATTTATTCTTAACATATAATTAAATCTCGCTTATATACGACCAGCGTTATAAACGAATGATGTAATTTAAGTATTCAACTTAAGAAACTGGTTATAGATAGTATATATATCTATATATAACAAAGAACCTCTTTAAGCATAAAGCGCGCACGGAGAAGTTTTTTGAGTGAGTTTTGGCGAAGGAGAGGATTTGAGGAGATCTCTATATATCTTTTTGTTTTTTGACGGTACCAATGTGGTATCAATTCGGAAATAGCGCAGAAGGTAGCTGGCCCCATAGAGTGGTGGTGCGTAGTAAGATGTTTCGAGAGAAACGCACCATACTGGATCCCTATTCATCCAGTTGGCAGCGATGAAACTTTTATGTTAAATTATATACAACAGGATAAAGTTCAAAAGTGTAACGATACAAAGCCGATATGTTGTATGAGTTCTCAAAAGGTTTTCACTGCATTTGTGACATCTCTTGGATAACGGGTCCTTGGGTAGCGATGATCACTTACCATCATCCGCGTGCTCTTCTGCTTGAAATATAATAATATAGTACAATATCAGCCTTTATTCAGATAAATACATAATATATAAAATAATGTTCATACATCGTCATCCCAGTTATCTAATAACAAAGGCCTCTTCCAAGATTTTCCATTAACTCCTATCCCTGGTTCTCCTAATCCACAATTTTCCTGCTATTTCTTTTATTACATCGTCCCATCTTTTGTATTGTCTTGCGCGTCTCCTTTTCTGGTTCTTCGGGTACCAATCGGTGATTGTCCTATTCCAATTCTTTTCTCCCCGAAGAGTTTGTTGCTTAACTGCTTACTCTACTGTAAATAAAAATATTAGAAAGAAAAAAGAAACTAACTGGAGACACATAAAATATGGTTTTTATATATAGAAGGCCTCAGTTGAATATTTTTCATCAACAGAATGCCTAAATAGATGATGCCAGAATTCCTTGACACAGAGTAAACTTCGTCCGGTTGGGTCTGGTATAGGTTAACTTAGAAATTCGCACACACTTTATTCAAATTTGATCATTATGTTGGCAGAATTTAATCATGCATTAAGTAATTTTTATCTTACCTGCATTGAATAACATTATGTAAAGAGTATATTTTTATTCTTGTGCTTTGGTTTTTTATTTTGTTTGATAATAGATTTAATAATTTACTTCAAATGATTAAAAAAATTGCATTATTTAGGTCATCAGTACAAGCAGCTGTATCATTCATCACACATCACACAGCCCATATATGTCCAACTGCTGAGCGCGGCTGCATTGATGAGCAAGGGGAAGCTATTCCTGAAGAAACAGACGTTAACCCACCACACTTGTCCAATGCGGATTGACGGGGTTACCAGACACGGAATAAATATCTGTAGGTCTTACATATATTTATTCTGATGCGGGAATCGAACCCGCGACCATTGAGTCCGTGGGTGGAGAAACCCACCACTAAGGCCGTCATTCGTCTGTTAGAAAATTACATCCCCTTTTTTCACAGCTCATATGTGTATGTGCCACTCCTGGGCACATGCCTCCCCATTTCTGGAGGAACGAACCAATTCAATGCGGATTGGCAGGGTTCAAACCAGACTCGAAATAAATATATTTATCCCTATCCGCACTCCACAGGCGGCAAACCGAGCACTGAGCCAATTGGTCTTCGTCAACCCCTTATCGTCAGTGAATTGAGTGAATGAGAACATATTTTTATCGGTTTTTAGATATTAGAATTCAGTATTAACTCCTATAGTCAATTTCAATTTGTACGGCCGTATCAGTAAATTCATATACTATACCGGCAATCATATAGCAATATATTTTAATGATAATCAAACTAGAGATATTATCTCTGCTTCATCAAAAAAAAAAATCACACGCTCATACGTTTCGCGATGCATTACGAATCTAGGTTAAAATTTATGAATAAAGATTTTAAAGTAATTTAAATTAAACTATTGTATGCAACTGTTAAGTCTTACAAAAATAAAATAATAGAACGAGTTAGGCGAGGCCAAATTCCTTTCTCCCTTCTTTTATTTCATTCTTCCCCTACCATTGTTCACATACCTACTCTAAGGAATGTATCACAGTGCCTTTAGTATTGTAGATGTCCATGAACGTTACTGGCTGCTAAACAGTAGGTGACCCGCTTGCTCGTTTGCCTATCTCTTACTATAAGAGAACTTTAGAGAATAAACTATAGAGAGAACTTTATTCTGAGTCTAGGTACCCCACAAATCCGCCATAGACAAATGTGGTGGGTTAATGTCCGTTCAGCTATAAATGGGAAAGCTCCGAGCTTAGCAATGGGAAAAAATAGAACCTTATAGTTAGTGTACTGACTTGTGACTAATTTGTATGTTACTCAAAATAATACGTTAAACCTCATCATTATAACGAGACATTGCCTAAAAATATATAAGGCTTACATTTTTGTTAGGTGCTACACCCATAGGGATAATTTAGAACTCTATAAAATTAAAATATATAAGGCTTACATTTTTGTTAAGTGCTACACCCATAGGAATAACTTCAAGAACTCTATAAAATAACCAGGCAAATAGGAATTCCTTAATCAAACGTTTAGCGCAAGAGTCGGAACAGTTGTACTGAGGGAGCAAACAGAAATCAAGGTAACGTTAACAAGCAAATTATAAATATGTCAACACACAAAACACTAAACCTATTTGCAGTGTTTACAACGGCGATATCAAGAGTTCATTTGATTATGGGCTTTATAACGAACAGTAATAAAAACTTAAATACCGTGCACTCTGTGTTTATTTCGCATTAATATGCTGACCATATCGTTGGTGAGTAGAGGCGTACGCTCTTTCGAAGACAAACACGTGCCCTATTAATTATGTAATAAAGCCAGCGTTATTGCCACGAGTGACAATTTATATGTTATTTATTATATAATGTACTAAATTTTAAAATTTTATTAGCTTAGCTATAAATTACAATATATCGTTTCAATATTTTCTTAAGCTGTAGTCTGTATTCCATCATAAAATAACAATATTGTCACAATAGGTTAGACTAAAAGTCAATTTTCTTTATTTTTTTATGGTACATAAAAGTAAATATACCCTGTACAAGTTAGCTTGATCTTTTTGACAGATGTAAATTTTTCTGATCGACATAACTTTGCAATTACGAACATATTATTTTCTTAATTTAATGATTTTAAAAATTGTAAAAATATTAAAAAAATACATAAAACACAAAAATCCCTAAATATTCAAGCGTTATCCGAAAATTTTAAGACTTTTTATTGCTTCAAAGTAAAATTTAAATAGGAACACTGAAAATAATAGACGCTTGTACAATGTTACATCGGTCGGACGAATGGGACACGAATAACAGCCAGTATACAGTGTTCCTGTTACTTTTGCTGCTTGATGGGACTTTGTGTTATATATTTTTAATATTTTTAAAATCATTAAATTAAGAAAATAATATGTTCGTCATTGCAAAGTTATGTAGATCAGAAAAAATTACATCTGTCAAAAAGATCAAGCTAACTTGTACAGGGTATAAGGCAAGTATACCCCTGGGTAAAAACACCAACTAACGCCATCTATAGACATCTAAAACACCAAAGGCGTTGCCGGTCCTTAAAAGAGTTTTACGCTTGTTTTTTCAAAGGCAATGCATCTTCAGTGTCATTAGTATGGTAGATGTCCATGGACCCGCTTCCTCGTTTGCTTACCTCTTGAATACAAAAAAAACATAGGTGGTAGTAGTACGGAAGGTAGTAGTAAATACGGAAAATAGTAGACAATAAGGTACAGCACTGTTAGTACAGCACTTTATTATATTTAGTATAGTACTTCATTGAATTTAGTATAGTATTTTATTTACTGCACTGTTAGTACAGTACTTTATTGTCTTTACTATTAACCATCCTTACTGTATACTATAGTACAGATACACAAGACAGTAATAAAATGTATACGGAAAACACATTGAAATTTATTAAACTTTAATGTATTATTTTCTTACTTTCTTCTTTCTGCGTTAAAACTCATTGTGAGTCTTAATATCCCCAACGTATCCTCTTCCATTTCATTCTACAACCGGAAAAGTTTCATTTATTAAGATTGTTATAAAATCCATGCAGGTAGTTAGTAATTTACATTCATCCTATTAAATACGGTTTTTTTGCGGCAAATTGTTAATGATTTATTCTTAATAAAACTATTTCCGTATACGAGAACCGTTCCTTTACATTAGAACAAGTTTTTTACGCATATCATTATCATGAACACTGGCTGGAAAAATACTAGCTAGATAATGGTTTTACCGACCGATTGGCTCAGTGGCGGGGCCCTCCGCCCGCGGAGTCAATGGTCGCGGGTTCGATTCCCGCATCGGAATAAATATTTATATGGATTTTTAAATGTTTATTCCGGGTCTGGTAACCCCCCCATTCCGCATTTCCTTTCCTGCCCCTTCCTTTCTTCTCTATCCTTTCCCTTCCTCTCCGCCAATCCACGGTCTGCCGTGCCAATGGATGCGTGGCTAGGGGCGAGCCTAGTCGTAAGCGTGCCGATCGTCCCGGGGTCGGGCTCCCCCGGGGACTATGGTGCCTTACCTCAGCATGCAGGGCTCTGCTGGGGCTAACCTCCATCCTCCCTTGCGGCTCGTGGGATTCACTAAAGACGAATTTAATATACCTAATTTATCGAAAATGACGGCGACGTGGTTCGCCACCCGTCACGTCCTGATTCTCACGAGGGCGAAAAGTGACCAATGACGAGCCGTTTCGCTACGATGAATGGCAGCGGATGGAGCTCTGTGGTCTCTGCCAAGCCCTGCGGGGGATAGGCGTGAATATATAAAAAAATAATGGTTTTATGAATAAAATGTTCCATAGAGTACAGCTCAATTTTTTTTTACTAAATATAAATTCACATAACATTCCACTGCTGGAAATAAGCCTCCTTCATTTGAAGGGTTGCAATTGAGATTTCAATTGATGGGTGTTACTTTAATACCCACGTTTATCGAAGAATTATGGATCGCAGAATTATTTTTGTTACTCAAACGCTGCTGCCAATGTTTGTATTATTTTTATTGGTATTTTCTCTAGGAGTCCCTTCGTACAATATATAATACAATTCACACAACTTCGTACAATATTAATCAAAACAACTAAACAAAATATTAGTACTTTTCTCGCCAATTTACATCAAGGGCGTTGTTTTTTTAATTACATTTTCGTTTTTCTATCTGTTATATTGTTTGATTCAGCAATTAATGACACGCCGTAATAAAAATAACACGCCATAAAAAGAGTGAAATTAAATATAATATATGGATGTGTCATGAATTTTTACGTTAACTACAAAGTCCATAGAGGATTTTAATAGAATGGCCACTGTTTTATCAAGACAACGTGACAAGCTGACTGATATATTTGAAGATATGTACTCGTGTTTATATTTTACTTGACACTGGCATATTTATATCTAAATGCCATCAAGGTCGAAGGAAAAGATTCTCGGACGAAGAATTTCACCCCAACAAATGTTTTAGGAACTTTATTTTCGAACCTTATATCATGCGGGAATCGAATCCGCAACCATCAACGTAAGTGATAAATTCGCCACTGGCCCAAACAGGTCATCAATTTAGAAAGGTAAACGGAACGAAACGTTTTCATAATGTCGCACGTTTTAACCATTTTATTCGCCTAGAACAAGTTAAAATAGATCAAGGTGAGGTAGGTAATATAGCCAATAATAAATGTTCATTACAGCTCGCATAACTAAGCATTAAAGTTCAATTAATGTGAACTTTGCTTAGAATTCCTATCCACCATACAGACTAATAACAAAATAAAACATTTCAATCAATACATAAGATAGATTAAAAGAAAAAATGCACAGTAACAGAAACTATTTTTTATGAGGTAGGAAGTCATCCTCAATGCCATAGACAGTGCAGAAGCGTTGCCGGCCTTTAAAGAAAGTGTCATTACGGAAGGGTGGATGGGGGAGGTTGATGATTCTCCGGAATTCAACCGCTCACCGGACGAAGGGCGGCAGCTAAGCTTTTCTACGCCGGTTTTCTGCGGGAGTGTGGTACTTCCCCGGGCGAGCCGGCCCATTCATGCTACAGACAAATAATATGCAAAGTATTCGTCTGCAGCGTGGCTCTACCACTACCAAACTAATTAATATAATGTATTGTATATTGTGAATTAAGCTTTGACGTAACGTCTTAAGAACTAACTGCCTTTTGCTCAGTTTTTACTACTATTTTTATTTCTACAAATAAAAATCTAAAAAACTGCTTGAAAAGATGATTAATTAGACGTTATGAATGGCTAGCTTGCTTGTACAATGGGCGTATTTTATTCAAAGATACATCGAATCACTCTATTCAATCCTACAATCATTAACCCTAACATCCGTTTATACGTTCAAATGGGGAAGCTACCTATCGAGATAGTCCATAAATATTCTTGTATGCATTTAAGGACATCATGCATTACCAAGTCTCTTAAACATATATGGGTGTACATGACATAAAGAAATGCATTTAAATTAAAATTCTTTGCTTGTTTAATATAAAAAAAAAATATTTTATGAAAAGATAGTCTTTTAAAAACACAAGCTATTCGTAAATAGGTTTCTCTGAACGAAAATCAGGACTTTTCCCGCCAACTTACATCAGTGACGTTTTGTTTTTATGTCATAATCAATATTTCATAATCAAAATTTCATAATCTTACATTATTATCGGTTATATTGTTTAATTATGGTAGTGTATTGTACAATATAGTTCGATTAAGGTGTATAAGTGAAGTGATATGAAATAAATGTGTATATCGTGACTTTTTAAATTGACTGAAAAATTCCATGGAACGTTTTGGTAAAATAGCCACCATTTTATCAAGACGTAACGTGATAAGTTGACTTGTTATAGATTTGATCTTAACTTTTTTTACTTGACACTGGCATAATAGTTATAACTAATTGCCATCAAAGACAACAAAGAACGAAAAACAAAAGAATTCCCTTACTTCTTTGTTACTTTCAGTTAGAAGATGATTTTAACACATTTTAACGTTGCACCACCGTGCCACAAGTTGGTGGTACGGTGGTGAGACGCTAAACCATAATAACAAATACCAGTTTTTAAGAAGATTCGTTTGTATTCCTCTATCTTTTCTCTCTCTCTCTCTGTATTTGTGTGCCTTCTCGATTTTGTTTATAAAAACAAAAATTCAGTCGGGGCGAGATTCATTCTAATTCGAACTTCTATCGTCGCAAAAATATAGTTTAAGCAGTAGTTCCCCGTCACTGAGACAATTGGTCATCACGTACACTTTGCTGTCCATCTATTAGTATTTGCATTGTATTCGTCATCCTCATACAAAAACCAGCGAAGCCATGGGATGGTCATAGAACCGCCTATAAAATATGTACAGCTGTATATAAAAATACTACTAATAAACATATACACCGTGACTTTTTAATTACCCGAGAAAACTAAAATTCGCGTTTGTAAAAATATGTATGTCAGTAAGTAAGATTCAAATATTATAGCGTTCATACAAAAATATTGTTTTATGGGACTCAAAAGAAATCCTGTAAATATTACGAGACCAAATTAGGTTGGTTTGGGTGCAGTTCATATTGGAATGATAATTATGTCTATTTGAATTAGCAAGATTTTTTGTTGTATAATTTTTGGTGTATATTAAGAACATTTTTAATAAATATTTCATAAAAATATTTTTTTTTCTTCGCCAAATTGAATGTATATCGATTTATTAATTTTCTCGGGTAATTAAAAAGTCACGGTGTATAGGTATATACAGCTAGCTATAAGTTAAATTAAAACGCAATGGTTCTTCTACTCGTACAACTTTATATAGTTTAAAATATTTCCATTCAAGGAAAATACATTGTGTCGACATTGTAATGGACTAAAGTTGTGTCAACAATAATAACTAACACTTTGTGAGTATCGTATACTCGAGTAATTGCTAAATGTATTATAATGTCCATCCACCCGTATTCTTGTACGAAAACAAAGAGAACTATAAAACATAAGATAATGACATTATACATAGTTCAAAGGTGTATACAAAATTAAATAATTTAATTTCATAATCGCTATTTAATTGTTCAGAATTCAAGGTAAGACTTTTAGTAGCTTGCTAAAGCAGGTTGATCGCAATAGACTAGTCGATCGCGGCAATCATAAAACTATTAATAATAATAATGAAGTGCCAAAATAATTTGCAGACATGTTTTTAATGGACTACATAATAATTAATATTTTTTTATGGGATAGGAAGGCAAACGAACAGGCGTATCACCTGATGGAAAGCAATCAACGCCGCCCATAAATATCCACAGAGCTATAGGCATAGTAGAGCATTGTCGGCCTATTACTTTGTACTGCTACCTATTATTCAAAGCAAGGAAGGGAAGGAATTTCTAGGGATTGATTACCAATGAATAGCATTCGTATTTTGGACCTAAATATTTATGTGAAACGGCATTTTCGAACTTAAAGTAATAAATATTTATGTAAACGACCGATTGGCTCAGTGGCGGGGCCCTCCGCCCGCAGGGTCAATGGTCGCGGGTTCGTTCCCCGCATTGGAATAAATATATGTATGGATTTATAAATATTTATTCCGAGTATGGTAACCAAACCCAATCCGCATTTCCTTTCCTGCCCTTTCCTTTCTTCTCTATCCTTTCCCTTCCTCTCCGCCAATGCACGGTCTACCGTGCCAATGGATACGTGGCTAGGAGCGAGCTTAATCGCAAGCTTGCCGACCGTCCCGGTTCTGGCTCCGCCGGGTACCATGGTGCCTTACCTCAGCATGCGGAGCTCTACTGGGGCTAACCTCAACCTTCCCTTGCGGCACTAAGACTAATTTTAATATACCTATTTTTTGAAAAATGACGGCGACGTGGTTCGCCACCTATTACGTCCTGATTCCCACGAGAGTGAGAAGCGACTAATGGAGAGCCGTTTCGCTGCTGAATGTGAGAGGAAGAATGGATAAAAGGATGGATGAGTGTGGAGGAGGCGGGGAGGGTGTACCGGGATCGTAGCGGATGGAGCTCTGTGGTTTCTGCCAACTCCTGCGGGGGATAGGCGTGTATATATATAAAAAATAGTAAATACCGTTCTCGCTTGAAACCCTGACCGCTTGAAACCTGCTCGATTGAAACGCTTAATCACATTCGTTGGTATGCGAATTCCAACGACAAACCTGTATTGGCTAGTCTAGTGAATGTGAAATACGATGTTAATTTTATTAAGAAATACTACTTGTGTAATCGCAAAAGGTATTACTAGTCTAGTAAGTGAACAATTAAATACTAGTCTAGTAAGTGAACAAGTAAATACTAATCTAGTAAGTGAACAATTAAATACTAGTCTAGTACGTGAACAATTAAATACTAGTCTAGTAAGTGAACAAGTAAATACTAATCTAGTAAGTGAACAATTAAATACTTGTCTAGTAAGTGAGCAAGTATTCACTAATCTAGTAAGTGAACAATTAAATACTAGTCTAGTACGTGAACAAGTATTCACTAATCTAGTAAGTGAATAATTAAATACTAGTCTAGTAAGTGAATAATTAAATACTAGTCTAGTAAGTGAACAATTAAATACTAGTCTAGTAAGTGAACAAGTAAATACTAATCTTGTAAGTGAATAATTAAATACTAGTCTAGTACGTGAACTATTAAATACTAGTCTAGTAATTGAACAAGTAAATACTAATCTAGTAAGTGAACAATTAAATACTAGTCTAGTAAGTGAACAAGTATTCACTAATCTATTAAGTGAACAATTAAATACTAGTTTAGTAAGTGAACAATTAAATATTAGTCTAGTAGGTGAACAATTAAATACTAGTCTAACAAGTGAACAAGTAAATACTAGTCTAGTAAGTAAACAATTAAATACTAGTCTAGTAAGTGAACAAGTAAATACTAATCTAGTAAGTGAACAATTAAATACTAGTCTAGTAAGTGAACAAGTATTCACTAATCTAGTAAGTGGACAATTAAATACTAGTCTAGCAAGTGAACAAGTATTCACTAATCTAGTAAGTGAACAATTAAATATTAGTCTAGTAAGTGAAAAAGTAAATACTAGTCTAGTAAGTGAACAAGTATTTAATCAAGTTTACCACCTCTGTGTTAGATGGTGCGACGCAATCTTTTCTCGGATATCCTCGTGTACTCAGACATTTCAAGTTCAAGTCTATTCACACCTTACCTGAAAGGCTCTTGGATTACCACTGGCATCCTTGTTGTAATGCATAGAACTTTTAACATCCAATCATCTTTGTATTTGTCTTCATTCCTAAATTGAGGACTTTATGCTCCAAGTTATAAGTCCTCTTCCCTCGAAGTTATAACGAAACATTTCCAGCCAAAAATATGCTAATTCATGTTCTATGGTTCAAAATAATAATAAACAGATGGAATAAAAAATGACGTAGCTTCACTTTACCACGTATAAAAGGCTGTATAAAAAATGTTAGTATTTAATAATCAGAGACGTCAGCACCACAAATTGGCTGTACACAGTTTTTTGCCTAATGAAATACCTTTTTGGCCTCAGTTTTATTTGCTCACATAATAAGCCTATAGCCTAACGTTGAAGTGACAATTTTTTTGTGAAGTTATTATATAAAAAGATTATGTATCTAACACTTACCTCAACATATCGCTACGTTCAACTTTTAAGCATTTTTTATGGTATAGGAAGGCAAACGCAGAAAAGTATTTTCCGTTGGAAACCAATCAACGTCACCCATAGACATCACATCAAAAATCAACACTAAAGGGTGTTGCAGAAGTGTTGCTGACCCTTAAAAAACGTATAGGCTTGTTTTGCTTGTTTTTTTTAGGCTTCCCATCTCGTATAGTTTCGGAATTACCGCTGAGGGCAGCTGATTACACAGAGCGATATTGCATGAAAAGAAGTTTCGGAAAAAATGCAACTGATCCAGTTGATGAGGCTAGAAGTTTTGCGACAAGTCTAAATCCATGAAATCTGTAAAAAGTTTAGACACAAAACAAAGATATATTTGTAGTGACGGATTAAAAAGCAAGGGAAATATCACGTTTAGCATTGTTAAATATTTATTATAATATAATATTTATTATTTTATAATACTTCAATTATCATTTTAAAAGCAGTAAATCTAGTGATCAAGAATTATTTATCAATAATCTGTGTAGCTTATATTCTTGTCATCATAGATTCATAATCACAGGGATAAAGGTGTCAAGTGTGAGTGTTCTATAGGACGCCCTATTGAATTTCCTATCGGGCACACGGCATAAATAATTTTATATTGTATAGATAAGCAAATTTTGAATATCTGCAACTTAGGATGAAGAATGAGGACCCTTTAATCACCATTCATCAACAGCCTGCGGCAGTCCACTTCTAGACATAGGCCTCCCCTCCCCCCCCCCAAGACTCCAAACACCGTTCGCAGATCGTGGCACCATTTGGCCAGGGGGCGGCCCAAACTATATTTGCCGAGACGCGGTCTCCACTCCAGCACTCGTCTACTCCAGCGGTTGTCAATTCTCCAACAAACGTGACTAGCCCACTGCCAATTCGGTTTACTCATTCGAAAGACTACGTCGGATCCTTTAATAGAAGGAGGAAAAAGATTGAGTGGGAGAGGAAAAAAGAAAAAATGGGAAGGCAAGATAAATGTTTTTTTTTTTTCACCTGTCCGTTCGTTAAAAAACACAAAACTTTTCAACCAGTAATTGCTACATTGTATAAACGGCTAAGTTAGTTACACTTGGCAGTTTAATTAAATTGAATTATATTATAGGCAGCGGATGGAGCTCGTGGTCTCTGCCAACCCCTGCGGGGGATAGGCGTGAATATATAAAAAAAAAGAATATATAAATTATATTATATTTCTATTCGAAAGAATTGCGTACACGATCTTCGGTCGTGGATTCTTTGTTCCTACTATTTATCGTCTCCTGACAGGAATGTAAAACTGAAGTTAATATTTATTATACACTGTTTTGTAAATAACCTCTAAAATTCGTGTAAACCATTCTACGAATTCATTTACAGGAATTTTAGAGGGGAACACTCTCCATCTAAATAGGCAACAAATTTAAACTAACCACCAAAGCCAAAAAAGCTTGCTGATCTCAAAAACAGTCAGTTTCAACACTGTAAAAAATGTTCTATTGATTTTCTACCAATAATTCTGCGAGACGCAGACTATCCGACGCAGTATTTGTTTCTGATCCGACTATACAATAAAAAAAATTGACATCTGTATCGTTTAGAGAGTTTTAGCTTTTGCGCGTTGATATTTTTCTAACAAAAACATTTTCATCTTAGCTGATATGATTTATAAGAATTGTTGTGGTATCAAAACATTGCTAGCCTTTTTTTTTAAACAAAAAAAACTTAAAGCGCTATTACTGATTCATTAGGTATTTACCATTCCGGATTTACCCAACGCTATTAGTGTGAATAAATCAAATAATGCTCGAAACAAAAAAGTTTTATCGTCCGAAAAGATAATTTAGAGGTTATTTCAGAGATAATTTTATTTTTTATTATACAACGTCTCATTCTTTAGTATGGAATTATTTCCTGCGGCTTTGTGAATGAATCGTTTGATTTTTTTATGGAATAGGAAAACAAACGAACAAGCGTGTCGCCTAATGGAAAGAGTTCAATGCCGCCCACAACAACATACGCAATCTAGAAGCGTAGAAAAGGCGAAGACATGGGTACGTTTGTTTCTTGATAGTTCCAATGTCGTATCAGTCCGCATCAGTACCTTAAGTAAGCAATTCAAAACACGTATTTACTACAGCAATCACAAACCAAATAGTCAACAGCATTACTGTTCATATTCTTGTGGAAGACCCCCTTTACTTTCCAACCACATTCAATGTCTACAGGGCCTGCATTCAAAGTGTTCATACCTCGAAGCTGATGTCAATCATTGTGTACTTCCTACGGTTTCGGAATACAAAATCGCTACACAATAGAAAAGTTGTTCAAAATGTTTGGCCCAAAAGTCACATAATAGGCTAAATCTTTTTCTTTATTGCTGAAATAAATGACAATGTAGTAATCAGACAGATTGCTACAAAAAATGTCTTATCATATATAAGACTTGAGGCGTCAATCATTATGAGCAGTTGCCGATTGTAAAACTGTGGAAAACGATACCACGTATATAGACAATTGAGAAGCAAGAAGTGGACAAGAGGAAAAACAAAGAACTGCAGAACAAGTGACGTCAACAATTATAAGTCAAAAGTGTAAGTTATTATAAGATAGGAAAGTAAAGTGTGTCGCCGAATGGAAAAGTAATTAATACCGCTTATAGACATCTATAACACCAGGGGCATCGTAGAAGCACGGACGGCCCTTGAAAAACGTACTGACTTGTTTTTGGAAGATTTCAGCATAATTTCAATATTGGTTTAGAAATATCCCTGCAGGTTCAAAAAAGAGGTGTTGCGTGAAAGGGAGTTCTGACAAAAACACATACATACAGACTAGAGTGTGACACTGAGTATATTAATTTATAGATCAATAGTCTGTGTCATATTTCAATTAAATTATGATTTGAAAGAAATTGATTTTATACAGTAAAATGCTAGAATGATAATGTATGATATGACACGCAACTAAAAACGTAAACGGTTAAATGAGCATGGACAAATAGAGGTGGTATAAAATAAAAAGATATTGACTGAGTATACTCAAACGAGATGTACAAGATCGAGCAAAGTGGAAACAAACGAACACAGGAGCAGACGTTTCTTCCTTCCTAAAATCCTAAAAATATATATTCTAAGAATAGAAGTAACTTAAGACGAAAAATAAGACTGAATACAAACCAGGCCAGCCAAGCATGATCTATTAAAACTTTTTAAAACATAACACGAATTTTTTACAGTCATATATTATTTATTCCGTTTTTATTTCAGCAAAGTTCTGTTAAAGTTTTAAAAATATACATAAATGGCGAATGGCTTACCTAATTAAAAATACTAATACATATCGTCACGCCTGTCTCCCGTAGGGGTAGGCAGAGACCACAGATCTCCATCTACTACGATCTCGGCATACTTCCCTTGCTTCCTCCACACTCATTGTTCTCCTCATGCAAGCCCACCGGTTGAGGGTACTCTTGACCTGGCCTTAAAAAGTTCAGCAATTTGGTTAAGGTAAGTTTTTCGTGGTCTTCCTCTTCCGGCTCTTCCATCGACATTCGCAAGGTAAATTTCTTTTGCCAATCTTCTTTCATCCATCCTCTCTATATGCTCAAACCATCTAAGCATCCCTTTTTCTACTGTTGTCCCAACGCCTTCTTTTACTCCACATTGCTCTCTTATATCTTCATTTCTTATTCTATCATTCAAGGTTACACCACACATACTTCTTAATCCTCTCATTTCCACCGCATTCAGTCTGCTTTCATGCTTCTTCTGCCAAACCCAACTTTCACTACCGTATATTAGCGTCGGAACAGCCAGTCGGGCCGTTTTAGACGCATTCTGACATATCTCTTGGCTTATATCTTTTAAGTTTTGGCTTTACGGACAATTCCAAACGAGTGCTCTCACAAAACTAACGATACATGTAAAATCACTACAGACTAATTTTATAGTCAATCAAAAAGAACCGTGTACATTCGAGCAAAATAAATGATAACGAAATTAGATAGTGAGTGTTTGGGTAGGTTTATGTCCCATGTTGTAATAATATTAAAAAAAATACAAAATAGAAGATAATTGTGGAGTTTCTTTCGCCGTTTCGTCTCCGTTCAGAGGAACTTATTTACAGATTATTTACGGACTGAAGTTGGGTAAATTAAATGTATTTTTTTATGTTAGATAAAGAATTTGAAATAAAATTTGTATTTAAGTAACACTAAAGCTGGCAAATGAAAACTAATGTTAGGACTGTTTGAAAAAATATCCTCGACCCCGCTAAGATCCACTGTCTAAAGCACCTTAGATAGATATATTAACATATGCATAATTGTGGTATATATGAGTATGAGCATATGAGAATGTGACCTAATAGTAGGAATTAAAAAAGGGCATAGGTACAAATACATTACGTTACACTATCAATCACGTAATACGTGTAATACGGATGGACGAGGCTAGAGTACCCAAACGCCTGCTCGATGGCAAACCAGATGGTCGTAGAAACCGCGGAAG
This sequence comes from Baronia brevicornis, assembly GCA_031353405.1. Taxonomy (NCBI): domain Eukaryota; kingdom Metazoa; phylum Arthropoda; class Insecta; order Lepidoptera; family Papilionidae; genus Baronia; species Baronia brevicornis. The sequence continues at coordinate 653,183 of JASFAT010002214.1, read as the reverse complement.
GCCTAAGCACAGATGGCTAGATAGAATCGAGGACGTACTAAATGGCAATAGCACCTATTGCCATTTAGTACGTCCTCGGCTAGGGGCTGGAGAGAAAAAGCTAAATTAAGATCCCACTGGAAAAAATTACCGACCCAAGGTAAGGCCCACCCGCGGCTGTAATGCCTTGATTATGATGACACTATCAATCAAAAAACCTTTTTGTAGTGTGACACTAGATATATATACATACATATATAAAATAATTTGACAAGTCTGAAATAGGGACAAATATGTATAATAAATAAAAACCAACTTTGTTTCGTTCATTATCAATTTGTAATTGGCTTACCTGATTGGGTACCATAATCGGTGTCAGTTTGAATCGTGGGTTTGATTCTCGAATCATTTATTTTTTCCAAGTCTTTTACTTCTTTGCATTTATGAAGAGTTTAATTTTTCGTTGTACTTTCATGAAAGAAACCATGATGTGGGTTTTTCCATTTTAATATTAGGTGCGCAACTAAGTTTGCTGTTTTTTTTTATATATAAATGCAACATAATTGTGCAAAAATGCTTACATATTTATGCCTTGATGATGACGACAGTATTAATCAAAAAACCTTTCTGCAGCGGGACGACGCAGTATTAGAATCAGATATACGAGTGCGTTTGCTGCGACGTGATGTTGCGAGGAACGCATAACTTATTCAAAGCGATAGCACAATACGTGCCTTTGATTCCTAACACGAACGGATAATACTTTCACAATAAGATTGTACAATTCTGTCTCTCAATTAAACATTAAATAATCTTTATTGATAACGATTATAGAAGTAAATTAAGTGGTGTTAATATTAAATATATCGATATGAGACATGCAAAAGTCACATAGTCATTTATGCAAGGATAGACAGTGTATCCAGACTCGGATTTAATATCTGTAGGCCATATTATATTCATCACGCCGCAAAAAAATAACTTGAGGTATATACATAATATATCACTTTTATTGTGTTCATGAAAATATTTACAATATATAAAGGCAAAAAGAAAAACAAGTAAGAGATATCAGTATATGCCTCAACTAATATAAGCCAACAAAAAAGTAATCGATCAATTATATCAGCATTTGTTGCTGCGCTGTGCAGAACTGTTTACTGTAGTACAATCTAGGGTCTACTAGATTGTAATACAGTAAACAGTTCTGATTATATAATTGTATTTAAGTTACCAATGAATATAGTATACATTTTGTAATTGAATTGCAGAACTGTTTACTGTAATACAATCTAGGGTCTATTAGATTGTATTACAGTAAACACTTCTGTTATATGATTTTAAATTAACCCTTTTCTTGATAATGTATCTGTAGAGATACATCAGAATTAAAAACGTAATATTTATCAATGCTTTTGGCAATGTATCCCACAAGATACATGAGAATTTTTAAACTACCCTCATGAATATTTTTTAAGTTTTTTTTCTAGACACCTTGGGTCATTAGGGTTAAGTGCTATGAATATTATTTTGATATTCAAAAAAATAAGTCTGCCAAGTTAAGGGTTAACAATGAATATGGTATACATTTTGTAATTGAATTACAGAACTGTTTACTGCAATACAATCTAGGGTCTAGTAGATTGTATTAACAGTAAACAGCCCTGATATGTGATTGTAAGTTATTTTTAAGTAAGTCGTGTATATGTGAAATATGTGTGTGTATTTTGGTATCACCAAAATGTTGTACATCTACATACTCGTATATACCTATTTTGTACACATTGCATATGTATGTGCATATAGAAAAATATGAATAAAGAATTTATTTAATTTTTTTTTATTTAATAAAACATACAATATATTATGATGGGAGCAATTAGTCTTTAGTTTCATCATGTTCAGTTTTTGGGGGCAAATTTTCATCAAATCTTTACAATATAATGAATAAAAACATTAACATTGCATCCTTTACGTCTCTTACATATTAAAATATAATATTTTCTTTACAGATCATGTCCAGATCTCAAAAGGCTTTATCTTCTAGCCAGACCAAAAAAGAATAAAGATATAACTAAAAGATTACAAGAACAGTTTGATGACGTGGTAAGTTTTCATACGAGTATGTGTATACATGTGTATTTTATTTATTTATATGGACGCAAACAAACTGCTATATAATTATTACTACATTTATTGACTTTATTACAGTTCACAAATAGCCTAAACAGCCTGCTATTGTATAAACATCTTTAATATGTCTTCTGCGGCTAATAAAAAAATATATTTTTGGCTTATGTTAAGTATAACATTTTTATGGGTTAACAAGGCAAGCGTGTCACCTGATGGAAAGCAATCATTGCCGCCCATAGACATCCATCTACAATACCAAAGGCATTGCAAAAGCGTTTCCGGGTCTTTACTTACGTATAGATAAAATGGTTTTCTCAGTGGTTAAACCACCCGATTTCTGAACCAACGGTTATCAATTCAAATCGCAGTCGGAACCGAATTTTTTTAATTTATTATTAGAATTCTGAATATAATTAACTTATATACGACCAATTGGTTAAGTGGCGGACCTACCCACCCACGAAGTCAATAGTCGCGGGTTCGATTCGAAATCGAAATAATGTATGGCCTTACAGACATTTATTCCCAGTCTGATAAATCCGCCAATCCGCACTGGACAAGGGTGGTGGGTTAATATCCGTTTCTCTATAAATGCAGAGGCCCGTGCTCAGCAGTGGGACATAAATGAGCTAAAGAAACAAAAAGTCACGGAGATACTGCAACCGAACTATATTCCGTGCCGAAAAAAGTACATCCATTGTATATAGGCAGAGAGTTCCTGTGTTTGAAACTGGGATTTCCGTTTTGACACTTCTGGGTTTTGGCTGCAGCTGAATCCTTAAATAAATGTAAAAAATATTTCTTTACAAAAATAAGCATCTTGTTTCAGCTATACGATAAACTAAGAAAGGAAAATCCAAATTTTATAAACAAAATCAGCATTATTGAAGGAGACGTTAGCCAATTGAACCTTGGTATTAGTGATGAAGACAGAACAAATTTACTGAACGAGGTAACTTATATCTTTATTTTTATGTTTATCTACTTCCACAATACCTCTCATTAGCTCAAAGGTTGATCAAAGGAAATGTCTTATCGCATTAAAGTCCTCGCAATAAGTACTAGTATGTGAAGTGTAAATAAATAAATGTAATGTATAAAAAAGTTTCACATCGATTTGAAAAAGAGTCTTTTAAACTTATTTATTTTATGCAACCAAAGTTTTTTTACGCCTGTTTAAAAATAAAAGCAAAATGTTTATTGTAATATTGATATTATAAAAATTATTAAACTATGTATATCATTAGCTATAACTTTGTTTTGTGAAAAGTGTATATGTAAGTTTAACACTTTCGCTACGGCAGTGGGCTCCGTCATAGTGTCACCGCTGAACGGGCCACCAAGTTAATAACATATAGACTTTTTTCCGACCTTATATTAAATACGTTGGAGATTTAGTTATATAAATGAGTGAATATAAATGAACTTTTGTAGGTCGAATTTATTTTCCACGGTGCTGCAACTGTACGGTTCGACGAAGCCCTCAAAACTGCAGTGGAAATAAATGTGAGGGGCACGCGGGAAATATTCACCTTAGCCCGTGGGTGCTCAAAATTGAAAGCTACGGTTCATATCTCTACCGCATACAGGCAAGTTTATTCATATATAGTCTCTATTAAGTAAATTATACATATATATTATATATATTTAATATAAATACAATGATATTTAAATTGACTATACTGCGAGTGATGAGTGTGGTGGAAGCAAGGAAGGTATGCCGAGATCGTAGTAGATAGAGATTTGTGGTCTCTGCCTACCTACGGGAACCAGGTGTGACGATACGTATGTATGTAATACGAATGTATTTGATATACTTAATATTGAAATATAATAATTCAAGACATCTTTAGCAGTTCATTAATCACATTTAAAAATTATTTCTTTCATTTATTATTTTGTGTGTATAAAATATTCTAAATTGCAAGATGTAACCTTCATTAATTAATATTGTTGCGTAACATATATGAAAAATTATTTCTTTTTAAACGATTAAAACCTAATTTTGAATTGTCAAAATCCTGTATGATGTAGCAACGATCTGTTACGAACGCTAACATCGGGCTAAGTGTTGCGTTTTGCGGAAGGGTTCTGTTCAGCACAGGCTGTTGAGATGACAACAATGATACTATATATATTAAATTATAATAAAGAGCTTAAGGCAAAAGATCTGTGTTAAAATGCCAATTTTTTATAGATTCTCTAAAAATCTATTAAGAGAAATACTAAAAAATTTAGGACAAAACACGAGCCTGGCTTAGTAACTCCGACGGTCTTTATTTTCTGTCGCTATCTTTGATGCCACAGCTTTATATTATTATCTGGTTTAAATATTGTTTTTAATTACTCTATTATGTTCACTATTGGAACCATTTCAATATAACCTTTTTTTATTTTTATAGCAATTGCATCTTGAAAGAAATAGACGAGAAATTCTACGATAGTCCTATTAACGGAGAAAAACTCATAGACCTCGTGGAAAATGTGGATGAAAAAATTTTAAATAATATAACTCCAGGGTAAGTGAATAGTGGTTTAAGTTAATTTAACGGAATTAAATTATTATAAAAAGGCAATAATTGCCAATTAATTTTCTCTAAAAAAATGATCTTGCCGTAATGCGGTAGAAGTTTATCTCGTCTAAAATATACCTGAATTACTACAACCCCACTTCCCTGTATTGTCAAAAAGTGATCCAACCCATAAACTAATTGAATGTGAATAAAAATTGAAATGAAAAAATAAAAGTTGTAGATAGCACAAAGGGGCAGATTAGACTGACGAAATACCACGGAATATAATGTGGATGAAACCTGCTCGTTTGCCTTCCGATCTCATAAAAAATATTTTTTTTTGTTATGGGATAGGAAAGCAAACGAGCAGGCATGTCATCTGATGGAAAGCAACCAACGCCGCCCATATCCATATGCAGCGCCATAGGCAGTGCAGAAGTGTTTAGGTTTAGGTTGTGCAGGCCTTTAAGGAAAGAGTCATTATAAGAGGGGGAGAAGGAGGGGATGGGTGAAGGGGGAGGGGAGGTTGGGCCTCCGGAACTTAATCGCTCACCGGACGAAGCACGGTAGCTAAGCTACCACTCAGACGCAGATTTTCTGCGAAATTGTAGTATTCCCGAGCAAGCTGGCACATTCATGCTACAAACAAACAATATGCCATTCTTGTCAAAGTATTTGTCTGCAGCGTGGTTTTCCCACTAGAAGAAAAAAAGTATACTGAATAATTCCTATTTTCCAGGCTTTTAGGCGATTTTCCGAATACGTACGTATTCACGAAGTCCGCAGCAGAAGATATTATTAAAAAATATTCAAAAGGATTACCTGTAGCATTATTCAGGCCTTCTATAGGTAAGTAACGTTATAAATATTCGAAGGACCGTGTCAGTGATGGATCATCAATATTGAAATCGCCGAAAAGACTTGACGAAGCTTAATACAAAAAATGTCACTATTTATAAGTACCATAGATAAACCATAATAACCATAGACAAAACAACAAGATTTTCTCTTTAAATGTTACCACGTTGTGGCTATTCGCCACAAGTCCAATATTATCAATGATCTACGTTCGGTTTAGAACTAAAGCAAGAAATAGGGAGTCCGGTGAGAGAATTAGATTTTCAAAATTCAATAACTTTTACAAAGAATAGAATGCAGGTTTTATAATAAAATGTTGACCACCTTGTTTTGAATGAGTTCCAGTCTCTTGGAATCTAGACATAGTATTCTATGACACTCGCTGAAGTAGTGATGTCGGGATACCGTTAGCTTCGCGGACGATTGCAGAGATGGTCGTTGGGTTTGTTTCATAGATTTATCTTTTGAGGTAACCCCACAGCAAAAACTCCATAGGGGTGAGATCCGCTGATCTAGGTGCCCAGATCGGAGATATCGCTGAAATGGCTTAATTATTTGTTAAGGAAGGAATCATGAAGAAACTCCATGGTCTTTCTAGCAGTATGAGACATGACGCCATCTAGTTGAAATCACGTGCGATTTAAAATCTTTCAATATAAGCAAAAAATATACACTAATCATGCGTTTACTAATTATTCGACATAAAATATAACGTCAAAATGTTGTTAAAATGTGTCCAAACGTCGAGCATTAAAATAACGTCAAAATGAGTGAAAAAATAACGTAGAAAGAAACTAAATATTGATAGATTTTTTGGAAAGTAAACGTATTTTATTGTATGTTTTTCAATAATGAATATTAATGAAATGTAAAATTAATTCTTCCCTACCAATGACCCGAAAATTCTACATTGTACAACTGCATAAGTCTTTCGCTTGTTCATGTATAATATACACAAATACAAGCACATATATAGGAGTATTTACATATATGTACATACAGTCATGGTCTAGCGATATTCTAGGTAATTATACCAAACACTGTATATTACATCAACTATTTGGAAAAACCCCAAAAATACTTCATGATATGAAGACACGAAAAATAGTGCGATGATCACTTACCATCAAGTGACTGGCCTTTATTTGGTCTCTGTTAAAAGATCGAAATGTATATATACATACTTGACTTATTTTTTTTTTACAGTAATTGGAACGAATAAAGAACCCGTGGCTGGTTGGATCGACAACGTCTACGGTCCTACTGGAGTAAGTATAAGTACTTTTTTCTTTTCTTTGATTGCAATTAGTTATAATTATTATGCCAGTGTTAAGTAAAATATAATAATACCAAGTGTCTTGAAATACTTATCGGGTTAATACTACTAATTGGGTATATACTTTTGCGATTAAGATCCACGCATTTATTACATATCACTCCACTTATATGACTTAATTGAGCTATTATACATTGTATATTACGCCACCATAAATAAACAATACACCTGATAATATCATAAAATTATGAAAACGAAATAAAAACATATCACTGATGTAATTTGGCCGGAAAAGTCCATAAGTGTTTTAATATAATATTGTATATGTGACTTTTTTTTTAAATACTTGTCTGTGCCCTAATAACGGTTCAGCCACTACGGCAATATGTAATTAGAGTCTAGTGTCACAACTTGATTGATAAATTTGCAACATTTTATCGTATGTCTTAACCAGTTTCAAACTGATTTTACTTCACTAAACTTTCTAACAAATCAACGTGCCAATTTCAGTGTTTCTTCTTCGTCACTTGTAAATGTTTCTCGTTAATGTTATTTACATATTTTGTTACTATTATATTCGATTATGTTGTGTAGTAGAGATAGATATATACTTTATTATACACACAAAAGTTATACAGTAATTAATAAATTACTGTATAACTAAAGTTATGATATTTATATACAAAAGTCAGTCTTATCGCTAATATATACTAAAAAGTATATATATTTGGGGTGGGCTGGTACCAAACTATTCATAGGATAATAGAAATTATTCACATTTTATTTAATACAATATAATATACAGATATATTAAATACATTTAATATATATATATATATATATATATATATATATATATATATATATATATATATATATATATATATATATATATATATATATATATATATATATATATATATATATATATATATATATATATATATATATAATATGTAAACAAAACTAACGACGTATAATACGTACAATAAAATATAACAATAGCATAAATACACACATGAATAAATAGTTATAATGATAAATAGTGGTTTACTATATTTTTAAAAATCGGGAGATTTCGCTTGTTACACTTCTAGTGGTAACAAATTTAACAACTGAACAGCCTATGTAAAAGCGTGGTCGAAAAACTCCGTGTAATAGGCAGGCAATATATTTTAAATATTCTGATTTTCTCAAATAACTTGAATATGAGTCGTCAAGAAATACAAAACGTGTCTTAAGAGCGATAGAACGAAATAAATAAAATAGAGTAAAGAAGAGAAAGTATGTGAGCATTCCAGCGAAACCGAATGTGGAGCTACTTGATTTATATTGTATAATCATACAATTTAAATCAAGTAGCTTATATGTTATATGTATTATAATATATTATATTATATTATATTATAATATATTATATTATATTATATTACATTATATGCAAGTAGCTTATATTTCTTACTCAAGTAGATGATTCTTAAATAAAACAATGTTTGATCCCCAATCAGCCTAACGAGTGGAAGCAAATTCTTATTTCAAATACCAATGTCGTACTTTGGATGGTTGTATAATTGGTGCACCGACACGAAAACAGTGAGGCTGAGATTTGAACATGCAGGCAGCATTTAAACACTGCAACGTTTTAACACTGCGGTATTAAAAAATGGGTCTTTTATACAAGCGACATTTAAGCACACATTTCAATTTTATATCAAATCAGATGTGGACAGTCAAAAGTTTTACTTAGCTAAGATCCGCGACAACAATACGCGACGAAACAATAACAGAAAATTAATAATGTGTGTTTCTTGTGTTGGATGAACTGGACCTATTTGGAACTTAAACCAAAAACTTACCGAAAATCGGCCATTAACTCTCCACCCTCCAACCACTATACACAACACCAAACACACACTACAACTTCTCCATCTTGTAAACGATACGTGTTTCTACGGAAGACAACCTAAAAGATTTCGGTTGTCTTCCGTAGAGTCTATTATACCTAAAGATGCCTCGTGTTGGGTTTGTTTAAGTTGCTTTCAACTTATGTAACTTGTTTACAGGTTGTGGTAGGCGCTGCCGTCGGTCTCCTCCATACACTTAACTGCAACCCCTTAGCCGTGGCAGACCTAGTCCCTGGAGATATGGTGGTAAACGCTTGTATAGCAGCTGCCTGGCGTACCGCGCGGGACTTCCCGGCAAACCACGAAGACGCACCACCAATTGACCAACCGCCTCCCATCTACAATTACGTCTCTTCCGTGCAGCGGCCTTTGACTTGGGGTAAGTTTAAATGTACTTATTATTGAAGTGTGGTAGTTCAAATTACATTAAAATGTGACGCTATAAAAACAACTTTGTACAACTTGCCGCAAATGAAAAATTTCATTCCTGCCATCTGAATAAATAGCGATGCAGTACGGTGCGATTCTCCTGAAACTTCTTTTATCGGCTACCTTCTGCAGTATTTCCGAACAAATACAATATGGGATTCTTAAAAAAACAAGCGCCTACATTTCTCAAAAGCCGGAAATGTTTCTTATTTAGCAGATATTTATGGACGGCGGTAATTGTTGTCTATCAGGCTCTTGCTTGCTTGTTTGCTTCATTCCTCATAAAAGAGTATTGAAATAAAAATTTAAACGCATTTTAATACTGTAGTTTTTAATGTAATGTAAAAAAAACACAATGTCTTGTTGACATAAAGGCATACTCGTATATAAACAACGCACGTGAAGTGAATCTATTATTTGAATTGCGTATGAACTTAAAATCCTACTAATATTATAAATGCGAAATTTTGTGAGTACGGATGTATGTTTGTTACTCTTTCACGAAAAAACTACTGGACGTATTTGGATGAAACTTTACAGCAATATAGGTTATACATCGGAATAACATATAGGTTACAATTTGTAATGATTTTGTGTAATTTTGGTCGTAATATAACGATACATCTCAATTAAGTCGGAAAAAAAAAACTGGCCTCTGAGTGCTATCTTGGCATACTCTGCTACTACCATTGGAGTTACACAAAGATGATGTACCGTAGGTTTGTTTGTCTTGAATAGTTCTAAATAAAAGTCCGCGACAGCTTAAAATCCTACTAATATTATAAATGCGAAAGTTTGTGAGTATGGATGTATGTTTGTTACTCTTTCACGAAAAAACTACTGGACGGATTTGGATGAAACTTTACCGCAATATAGGTTATACATCGGAATAACATATAGGTTACAATTTGTAATGATTTTGTGTAATTTTGGTCGTAATATAACGATACATGTCAATTAAGTCGGAAAAAAATCTGGTCTCTGAGAGCTATCTTGGCATACTCTGCCTAAACCATTGGAGTTACACAAAGATGATGTACCGTAGGATTGTTTGTCTTGAATAGTTCTAAATAAAAGTCCGCGACAGCATATACCTTTTATGTGGAAGCCACTATGACCAAAATTGTGAAGCATAAATGAAGTAAAAAAATATAATATATATTTATTTAAATGATCTGTCACGAAACTTAATGTTTCAGACCAAAGTCCACGCGAGCGAAGCCGCGGGCAAAGGCTAGTTACTTTATATGTATTTTTAACTTTGTGTTTTTGTATAGTAATACAATTGTTTTTAGGTAACCTTTACTTGTTTCCTGCGCGTGTTTCCAGTAATTTACATAAGGTCAAAATTAAGTCAGACACAAATAATTCTTGTTCATCGGATACTTAATTCGAATATTTATTTGTCAATTTTTATATATACAATATGGAAGCAAACGAGTAAGCGTATCGCTTAATGGGAAGCAATCAAAGCCGCCCATAGACATCTGCAACACCCTAGGCACTGCAAATGCTTTGCCGGCCTTTGTGATAAGAGTTGACTTGTTTGTTTTTTTTGATATTCACAAATTTATTTCTTGTGTTCCCCAATATATATCAAGGGCGTATCGAATTTCTCGCAATTTTTTTTTTCAAAGTTCAATGAATAACATATACAACGACCTAATTGGCTCAGTTGTGAAGCTACAATGCATCGAGCTCGATTTTCGTATTAGGTTGAATAAATGAATGACATGGACAAGTATTTATTCAGTCTGAATGTCACGCCAATCCGCCTTTGGCAAGCCTAGTATTTTATCTAATCCCCTGGTACATTCCCCAGTAATTGGGGGGTTTCCTCGCGTGCCCCCATTCAAAACCGAAATGGATGCCCCTCAGCCAATTACGGACAATCTTTTGTAAGACACAAGTCAGTACTAAAACGATTTATGAAACCAAAATCTAACCCTCTGCGATTTGATTTTACTACTGCGATATTTTGTTTTTTAAATCAATCATTATTTTCTTTTTGTAGAAAATTTCATGAAATACAACGAAATTTACGGCCTCGAAGTCCCTACGATCCAAGCTATCTGGTACTACCTCTTTTTTCTCACTCCATCCAAGTTTATCTACACTCTACATTGTTTCTTCCTACATTGGGTGCCTGCCTACATCATCGATGGAATCGCTTTAATAATTGGAAAGAAACCTATGTAAGTATTGTTCATTTTATAAAAAATACAGATTAATGATGTGATATGACTATCGTGAGTATCCATTAAAAAATAATTTTTTAGCTATTAAAATGCAAGAACACAAAGCAAAGTGGGTCTTTAACGGTCCGTGCAATGCGTTTTTGCGTGATATCGAGACCCGGGGATGAACCGTCACATCGTGGGCATAAACTCTTGGGGACGGCCGGATATTAGCTGCCATCGGTGAAGATGGTAGTTTTTAGGCTTCCTTTACCGACTTCGCGTCGTCTAGATGTGGCCTACCTATTTCTACATTGAGTCCGTCCCGGATAGTTCTCGTGGAAACGGGCGTTCTCGAATAAACGTGTAGGGGAGCAAACTTCTGGTGATAAGTGTGTGGTTCATCGTCAGCTCGGTCGAAAATCTTCCAAGCTGACCTCACCACAAACTCGTGAATACTGTCTACCCTGAGATCCCTCGCTACGATAATGTCATTGCGTATATAACGAGTCTAGGATGGCACGCAGAGACAGATTTTGCTGGATGCGTTTGCGCTGCGTGTGAGACGTCAGTGGCGGAAGAACGAAGATACATCAAGATTCTATATTGCGTCTTATAGTATAACATACGAGGGTTTATTTCCTAATAGTGATAGAATCACGCTGCAGACGAATAAGCTTTGTCAAGAATGGCATAATATCTGTCTGTAGCATGAATGGGCCGGCTCTCCCGGGAAAGTACCACACTCCCGCAGAAAATCGACATATGAATAGTAGCTTAGCTACCGCGCTTTGTACGGTGAGCGGCTGACTTACGGAGGCCCAACACCCTCCCCCTCCCCCTCAGGACCACTGAGTTCGAAAGCGATAACTTCGCCACTTAGCCAATAAGGCTCACTATAAAAACTATAAATGTACTTAGATTGATAAATATTTTTTTCTTACAGGTTAAGAAAAGCATATAAGAAAATTGAAAAATTCTCAGCTGTGATTGGTTACTTTGCGTTGAGAGAATGGAAATTCCACAATAAAAATACAATGCTGCTGCACGAGGAACTCTGCGAAGCAGACCAGCATCTTTTCGAATTCAACATCGAGAAATTGGATTGGAAGGAATACTTCTTAAGTTACGTCCGAGGCGTCAGAGTATATCTGTTAAAAGACCCCATCGATACAATACCTCAAGGTATCAAAAAGTACCACAAACTGAGGTTATTCCACTACGTGTGCTCAACAATATTAATAGCAATATTTTTAAGATTACTATGGTCTCTACTGTGTTATAGTCTAGGGGTTTGATTCTTGGGTAAAATTATTTTAATATCGTTAATATTAAATTGATGAATAGTACTGTATGCGTTGTTCAAAATTGAGATAATATAGGATATACAGTCTGGTTTTTATATTAAAACCGCTATATGTTAATGTTGTCTTCATCATCCTTGTTGGTAATTAGTTATAACTCTTGTGCCAATACTGAGTAAAAGTCAATTGCAAGTGTCTTGAAACTTGTCTCGTTAAATTTTGATAAAAAGATGGCCATGCCACCACAAACCTTTTAGGCTCCTGCAATCGATTTAAAATTTCGAAATATGTAATACTTAAATTGTACATCTGACTACTTATATTGTACAATACGCTACCAGAATTAAACAATATACATTAGAATAAGATTAGATTAAAAATATGAAATAAACGTACAACGCCACTGATGAAAAATCCTAAAAATAATTTATATTTTATCGTAATCTAAACGTGATTAGCTAAAAAAATACATTATAATGGCGTACTGCGATACAATTTTTTTAATTTCTTTTTTAATTTGTTTTTAACAATTAATATAAAAAAAATATATATATCGATAACCGATATTAATCAAACTAATGTTTAATGTTATTGAACAATTGTTAACTTTATCATAAATATCAAATTAATATTAGTTAAAAAGAAACATTTAGGACTTTTCCCGCCAACTTACATCAGTAACGTTGTGTTTTTATTTCATTTTCATAATCTTATATTATAATCAGTTATATTATTTAATTGTGGTGGCGTATTATACAATATAGTTCGATTAAGGCGTATATGTGGAGTGATATAAAATAAATGCGTAGATCGTGATTTTTTAAGTTGACTGAAAAAGTCCATAGAAGGTTTTGGTAGAAAAGCCACCATTTTATCAAGACGTAACGTGATAAGCTGATGAGTTATTTCAAGAGATTTGATGTTTATGTATTTCACTTGACACTGGCATAATAGTTATAACTAATTGCCATCAAAGAAAAGGAACATTTAAACTGATTTCTAATAAAACTAGACTGTATAATATTTGTCACAATTTTTTTTTATCTCAAACCAATGTGACGCTTAAGAAATATGTGATTTAGGATTTATTTACTGCGTTATTAATAGTTATATAGTTTTAAGTTTATATCGATAACATACGGACTTTTAATCTGAATAGCGGTTGTAATAATATGGTTAACATTTTTGTGAGTAAGGTAGACTTTAGATATATTTTAAACAGGTTTGAATCTGAATTATTTCTCGGATACAATTATAAAAGTTAAACAAAAAATGTTGAACGATGTAATATTAAAAATCTGTAGCTAAAATAGTTAAAGAAATTGTTTATGTCTATTAATTCAGAGCAACACGTGTAGACATTTTGCTTAAACTTGATTGAGCTATTTAATATTCTAATAGTAAGTTACAACATAGTTAACATTATTAAATTAATAATTGTTATATTAGTATACTTTAAGTTTTCAAATAGTTTAAAAATATATTTTTATACAGTTAGTGCTATGTGATTTCAATAAATCCTATATTTCCAAAAGCAATCACATCTTATTTTAATAATAATAAATTGAAGTGAATATAAAGTTTATATTGGAAATTAATCATGAAATTAAAATCAATTCGGATATACAATGTGGTTTATATACATAATAACGCTTTCCTAATTTTGCCCAAATTTGATATACCAACTATGAAACGAAAGTTTTATTTCCACATAATTAAATGTTTTATGTAATTACTATTATACATGGTGCTTGCTTTATTTTAATATTCACTAATGTAACAATTATGAACATTTTATATTTTATTATTACATTAAATCAAATACTCAAAGTAAACTGATGTTACGATAATTCATACGTATAATTATAATTTATATAAATGTGCATTTTGAGTTAATTTTCAGTTTCTATAGTGATGAGCAGATTACATTGACTGAAGTTATACAATACAGTTGAAAAATAATATAATATATGTGAGATAACTTATCAAAGTATTGTATATAAAATCTCATTAAACATACAATTAAAATAAAGCATTTTATTTTATATACAATTTTATAATACTGAATTAAATGACATAGACATTTATCTAGAAACAATAACTATCTGCAGATCATACAAATGTTTCAAACCGATGACCCTTGGCCCATGAAAAACTGCGTTTTTGTGCCATTTGGGTTATCAATATCCCGAAAAAATATATGTAAAGACATGCATAATAATAAAAAATGTATATACACACTAAACGGTTGTACACTCATATGGAAAGAATTGCTCACTTAAAATAAGGTTCAAATGTATTATTTAATCGATTTTGTGTCAAATAATTTGCCAATATAATAAAATATACATATAAATATGTTTTCATTTCACTGTACTAGCCTAACGAAAGGGGACCTGACCAACCAGGGAAAGAGAGCGATGAACGAAGCAGGTGGTGTGGAAGAGCATCGATGTCTGCTTTCAGCGTATGAGATCAGTTCTACACACACATATGGTTTTATTCAAATTCTTGTTAACCCCCCCCCCGCCCTAGAGACCCCCTTGAACGATTAGGCTAATCAGCATATCTTGTGGGAATAATATAAGCTTAACTGCAGACATCCTTGAAAATTAACTTTATACTGCTATTACACTTTTTGCAGCTAGCTAACGGATTTTTAATAAACAATTCCATGTTCTGATTTATGTACAGAAAAAAGGGATTTGCAGGCCTAACTCCTTTCCCTTCCTTTATATCCTTCTCCATTCCTATAACTTCCTTCTTCCCCTCCTATAGTTCACATTCTTGTCCTGAAAATGTTCCTAGACATTGATGGTGATTATTTACCATTAGATAACCCGCTTACTCATTTGGCTATCACTTGCATAAAAAAGGACTTATATTTTATTTTGTGACATCTGTATTTTGAATGACGTCTCAAATATGATTTTGTAGTGACGACAGATGAATTTTTACAAATGTATTTTAATTATAATTTTTATTTTGATACATTTACGCACAATAATAACTGGTTATAATAGTGATTTGACTGTAGTGAAGGCCGGTGTCGACACCGTATCGCCATGTGCAGTAGGTTTGCAATTTTATATAGTTATAAACAATACATCCGATAAAGATCATGAGGTTGAATTACTACCAGATAAGTGCTGCATTCAATCCGATTCAAAAACAGATTGTGATATTATGCAAATCGTGGGCAATTGTATAGAAGTTATTCCAAAAGGTAAAATATTAATTTAATGTAATTTTTTATTGTTGTAAGTTATGGCCCCTTTTAGTAGTACCCCAGTGATAGTGTAACCTAGTCCCAACCGCCAGTTTTCATGGTGGACGGTAAACGGGCAACCAACGGTGATGCTACTTTGTAAATAACAATTACTGTGAAACCGATGGAGGTCTAGAAAATTTTACTACTAACATATACACAAAAGTGATCGGTAGATATAAAAAGGTAAGGTAAATAGTGAAAGGCCTTCATAGAAAGACTATAAAAAACTACATATATTTAAATAACAAAAATAATAGAAAAGGTAATAGTCGTATGATGCTCAAAATCAGTATTGCGATCCTAGACTATGACATCTGCTAACAACGACACCGAACAGGAAATGTGGCTTCTCTAGAACACGGCACAAAAGTAACTCGTGGAGGCTTTATCTTCTAAAAATACTCGTATTTTTCGCAACACTAAATTAGGCCTCAGGCAGTCGGCCTTAACATTGCTTGATCCAACATTATTATGGAAAATGCGTTAGAATATGAGCACACAAAATGTCTCTGTAAGTAAGTGTCAAACGTACTGTGTGACGTAACACAGTCGGATAAATCGGACGATCTTCGCAAGGCGGCTGGAAAAAACTAAATGAGTACAGCTGAAAATCGGGCTAGGTGGTGCGCATTGGAGAGACAATGAACTGGGCAGACTGTTGATGATGATGATGATGATAGTAATGATTATGATAAATAATTCCTTCCATCAAATTTGCAAAGGCCCTAGAATTAACAACGCTATTCCACAAAAAAAATTATACACATGTGTAAGTCTAACTACAATTTTTGCATCATATTTTATCTTTTTAAGGTACAAGTAAAACTCTAAAATTAGTGGCGCCAATGTTAGACCCACTTCAACGTCGTGGTTATTGTGTTGTTAATCAATATTCAAAAATAAGTAACAGATTAAAAAATATAATGAACGATAAAATAAAAATTGATTTTGATACCAGTATAGACAATAAGCAACAATCTATGGAATTACCAAATAGCATTAAGAAATGTGAAAAAACAGATCAAGATCCGCTAAATTCTTGCAATCCAGTAGATTGTCAATCTTTCTACAATGGAAAAAGACCCTATTTTAGTCGAAAATTGAGTAGATGCGTCGAAGTTCCTGCTTGTATTTCGGGAACTCTCTCTAAAATACCAAAAACAATTTATAATCCAACCTCAAACGTGTGCGTATATGGTGGAGCTGTGTTAAAAGAAGACATTGAATTTATAAAAAGTTTAGAAAAAAACAAACACAGTACAAGTCATACTCTTAAATTTGAAAATATAAATTTACATAATATAAACGAAAGCAGTTTAAGTTATCAAACAGAGCATAATCGTAATGTTTTATATGACGGTCATGTGTCAAACTTTTATCAAAACATTACTGCATACATCATAAAAAATAAATGCACAATATTAATTCTAACGGTGGTAATTCTTCTGCAATGTTGTTTAATTTGTGCTTTATTTTATTACATATCGGATAGATGTGATTGTATAAAAAATAAAAAAGTCGTAAGCAAGTTTTTCAATTACAATACTGAGGTGTCTCTAACCACACCGTTAATAGCTAGTAATGCTGATACCGAAACTACAGATTATCACTATTTTAGTGAATCATCGAACAACATAAATAAAAAAATTAAATGTTACAAAGCTTGTCAAAGGGAAAGAAATAATGATATGAAAATCAGCATGTCTGATGATATACTTTCAAAATGCATAACCAGAAGAGACTGGGTCGATAATAAATGTACAAAGTCTGAAGCGATACCCGATATTTCTGTAAATAACGTAAAAGAAAAAAATCAACTGGAAGATATGAAGGAATATAATAATACTATAACAAATAAAAAAGAAATTCGAGTAGCCGTTGCACCAATTCAAAAATCATTTGGGACCAAAATTGCTTTTAAAGATGAAAGTATAGAAAAGAAATCAAAAGCTAAGAAAAAAGGAAAAGAGGTTCCCAGTATTGATAGTAAATGTATAACATTTAGTAAGATGAACACTAACACAAGGAACAGTGATTTATCAGAAAAGGAAATAAGATGTCATAGTTACGAATGCTTAGATATCAATGATCCGAGTCGAAGAGCAAGTTCGACTAATAAAAAGTTTTATGTTTTCAAAACAGGAGGTAATAAAAAGGGTGCAATATCGATGTCTACTGAAAAAGGAGCACAGGCTTGTTTTTCTAACGATTCTATCGATGATTTCCTTTCTGAAAGAGGCATGATATATTTCGCTGGGGAAAACATATCCAAATATACGTTTTCAAGCAATTCGAATCAAGAAAAACCGTCGTCATCGTCATCAGAAATGTCTAGTAAAACATCAAAAAATAATATAGTTAAAAACATGCTAGCATGCATTCATCGACGTTCTAAACACGGTATATCGTCTGATCCTGGTGTAATAACTCATGATAACTTTGATGTTGAACTAATTCACATGTCTCATGCATCTGTGTTTAATTCCAGCGATAATTCTGAGTGCATAAATGAATTTGGGAAGCAAGACTCGAGGACATCTTTGTAACGCTGTACCTTTATAACTAATTTAGCTTAGACTCTTTTGTACGTTTTTAGGTGAAATAAATTATTCCTAATAAAAAAACTAAAAGTATTATAAAATTTGTTGTTATTTTTTTGTGATTCATCTTATTGTCCAAGTTTATAGTTTTTATTATATCAGTGAAATATAAACTTTCTTCGGTTCCTTTTTGCAGATTTTTTTTTTATAAACTGAGAAGATAACGAATAAACTCGTTTAAAATATGTTTTGTGATATAAATAGAATTCCGCCTTTTAAGACGTAACATTGTAAAAAAGCGAATTCCTCCGATGCCCGTTTCTCAGACTGCAGTTCTTGGTTACCTCTTTTTACAGTCTCCTTTTTTAAAGCTATCTATATAGCTTATAAGCTATTTTTATATTAATAGATTTTTTGTTAACCATTTCAACCAGCTAATGTTAGAAAATATGGTTCACATTAATACAATAGTTCGCATCCAGAGCCTTAGATTTTTATCGATTGAGCTAATTGCTTCTTGAACTTTTCTTCCTCACATTATAAGATGAATATTGAAGTATACATATTTTTATTTGTGTAATATAAATTAAACAATGTCAAATTTCTAATATTACATAGGTAACTGGCCACAATCAGGGCAGACACAAGGTGGGCAAATTGTTGAAGTGGCTTCCGTCGGGATAGTTACGTATCTTTCTGGTGTGACCTGAATAATAACAGACATATTTCATACACACGTAAAATAAAATAGCGTTGACGATGGGGTTAGAAGAAAGGCCATTTAACCTTATATACGGAGACTGTATTTATATCTCATTCTGCCACCGGTATTTTGACAGACATTCTAACAGGAGATATCGCCAAAAGCCTAATTAATTGTTAAGGAAGAAATCACAAAGAAACTCCATGGTCTCTCTAGCAGCGTGAGGCATGGCGCTAACCTGTTGAAACCATGTGCATGAAGTGAAGGCAGGATGTTCTCTCGATATAAGCAGAAAATAATCAGTAAGAATACGTTAACTTATTATTCGACCTGTAACCTTATTCTGCCATCGAATACCTACATTTTTCTAATCAACGAGAATCAGAGATTAATCAATTTAGAAAAGGTCCAACAGATAACCGGCGTCTGAGTGGTAGCTTAGCTATCGTGCTGTGAGTGGCAGAGTTCCGGAGGCCCAACACCCTCACCCCTCCCTCTACCCCCTCCCCCATTCCCACTCCCATAATGACACTTTCTTTAAATTTACCTTAAAATTTTTCCTTAAAAGAATTTTTCACAGTGTGTTATAAGTAAGTAAAATTGTTATACATATTTTAGTGTTAGTGCGTCACTATATTATAAAAGTGTACCTCAAAACAAAAAAGGTTGAGAATCACTGATTTACATATTACTCTTAGGTATAATTAATATAATTATAGACAATGTATGAGCAGTGAATTTGATCTAAAAATATACATGATTCCTTACTATCAGATGACTTACTTGCTCGCTTGTTATATACTAAAAGTTGTAGCCCCAATTTGTAAGAGACAATTTGTCTCGTTTGACTTTTTTAGTTCTATTGCTTTATTTGCGTTTTATTACCTTGATTTTCGGGAAGTGGAGGTTTCCGATTAGTTTAAACATGGGTAACGGTCCACGTGTTAAGCACATGCACTGAAAAAAAATTTATTATACACATGTAATAAAAAAAAATATATTTCAGACGCCACATTCTAGAAACCAAATATTTTTAGGTTAGGATTTACGGGTTTAGTAAAAGAATTTGAATATACGCATATTTAAAACTAATAACTTTATTTAAAACCACCAAGAATCCATAAAAACAAGAAGCCCAGGCTCAAAGTATAAAATGCAGGTAAATTTTATGTATTAAAATTTAAAAAAATGAACTTTTATTATTGCGTACAAAGCTAACATAGTTAAGAGTAAATTGAATAGCCAGATATATTTATATAGATTTTTTAGGTATAAATTCCCTGCTATAACGACTATGTCATCGTTCCGTGGTGCCGCTGGTCTTGTCAAATCTGTGTAGCCAATTCTCAGTTTCCAGTTTAATATATTTCGATATCATGCTCGGTTTTTCTCGCGGTATACATGACCTGCCCAATATAAGGAAACGTACGTGTTTGCCACACGGGCACACAAATATCAAAATATATTTCTCATAGTAGTTGAATGCAGGCAAATGAAAATAATGTTACGAAGCTATTACTACTTACTCCAGGCTGTAGAGAAAAACATTATATTGTTTAAAAATGAGTCACGCAAAAAAATTACTAAAATAAAATTTATATGTAATATAAAAGTAGAGTGAGTAGAAAAAATACACTAATGTTCTCATTGTATAATTTAAAAGAAATAAATAAATTTAAAGTTCATTCCCACTTACTTTCTGAAATCGTAATAAAAAAATCATAAATAATATTGCTTTTTCGTGGACTATATGATTTTATTAATATTTAATCTCATTTATAGTAAAATTAACTTACAGTTGCCGGCTGTACGAAAAAATAAGTAATAATTAGTGTCTCCACAAATATACATAATTTAATAAATATTTTATGAAAAAAAAAAACTTACACGTGTCTGTAAATGCACGGAGAAATATAATTTTAAATACATTAATTATTTTTCTATTATTATTAAAAAAAAATGTCGGATTGATTGGAGCAAGACTTGCTTGCCTAATGGAAAGCGATCAACACCCATAGAGATATGCAAAACCTTAGGTATTACAGAAGTGTTGCACCCCTTGATATATGAGTAGGCCTGTGTTTGTTTTCAAAAGCATTTCTCATGTTCTCAAATCCTCTAAACCTCCTAAATAAATTCTGACAGATGAAAAAAAGGTATTTGTAATTGTACGGGACCTTCGCTTCCCGTACCGATGAGGGGGCAGCGTGACATCAATAGCGATTGGGAATATCTATTTTTCACTATCTTGATGTAATAATATTCTATTAGGTTCGGAGGTATGAGATGAGACTTTCTTCCTGTTGTTACTGAAGCGAATACACCGGTACTATAAAGCGCGTCTTAAGTTGCATCCATTCTCCGTCTGCTTTAAAACTCGTTCAATCTATCACTTTCACAATCATTTTCTATTACTCTATCTATAATCGTTCTGTAAGTCACTATTTATAATTTCTATTTAAAACACTTATAAACAGTTTTTGCTATTCACTATATTTGTTCTGTTCACTTTTTTTTATGGGATAGGAGGGCAAACGAGCAAGCGTGTCGCCTGATGGAAAGCAATCAACGCCGCCCAATGACAACCGCGACATTGCAGGAGTCGCGGAAGCGTTGCCGGCCTTTTAGGTATGTATAGGCTTGTTTTTTGAAGGTTCGAATGAAAATAAACACTATCACTAATTGTCCTGTACAGTAATGAAATCAAACGGTATTGATTTATTATTATTTTAATAGTACTCTAGGATTTTATTTCCCACAAATATTTGCACAAATTATATATTTTTGGTTATTTAATAATTGTTATTGCAATACTTACAAAATACTGAAAATTAAAAGGATATGTACTTCATTATTATAAAATAAATTAAAAGAAAACGTATTACTTAAAATTAGCAATTTTGAAACCTCTCAATTATACATTTACAAAATACAAATTTATGATATAAAAACATATTTTGTAAGAATCTATACATAAGATTGTATTATTATATGTACTCATTTAAGCCGATGGAGAAATATTAAAAACATACGTACCGTCATCTAAAAATAAAATAAAACAGCATATTTAATAATGAAATATATATTTATTTCAGTTATAGTGAAATAATGTTATTAAATAAAACCAAAGAAATATATTCATTAGTAATAATTATTATATTAAATGAATCTAAAAGTCTTTTATATTTCTTATGCAGTTAATGGAGTATGCAATGGAGTTTCCAGCATAGCATATAATCACCCCATTTCTACTTTGAGTCGTAACACGCGACTCAGGGAGCACACACCAGGTTACGAGTGTGGGTCAAGGCAACAGCTCTCATTTGGGAGGGTGACCCAACACAATACCCAGCGGGGGACTATCAGGGCTGGATTAGTTGATTAATCTATTGAAACTATAAAATATAATATTTTCTTAGTATGAATCTCATATATATAAGAATAGTATAAACAAGACAGTTATGTGTTCTGTACACTCATTTGCACGAATACAAATTTAGCTAGCACGCGCCACTACCCTATAAAACCTCCTACCTCCAGCGGTGTTTCCGAACCGATACGAAATTGGAACCTTCAAAAAACATGCCTAGATATTTCTCAAAGGCCCGCAACGCTTTCGCAATGCCTATGGCGCTGCAGATATCTATGGGCGGCGTTGATTGCTTTCCGCCAGGTGACACGACTGCTCATCAGCCTTCCTTTCCCGAGGAAAAAGCTAACAAAATAAAACATCAATAAAGCCTTCATGAATCCTTCATGTTTCTAGTTTCAATATAAATAGTTTATATACAATACCCATTTCTGTAAAATATAAAAGTTGTTTTTATTATTGCATCGAATTGAAAAAACGTAATTCCAAGCGTAAACTTGTTTAATTTATGCAAATAAATAAATATATCATGCAAATAAATACCTCAGTCTGTGAAACAAAGTAAAATTTGAATTAGTGTATTAGGTTCTCAAATGAAAATATGTTTTTTATGGAATCCAATGGCTCAAACGATAGGCGGATTACCTAATGGTAAATGACCACTGCCGCCCATTGACATCTACAATACCAAAGGCGTTACAGATGTGTTACCTACTTTATAATTAGAATGTAAATATTGGGAAAAAGAGAAGGATTTAATGGTAGAGGAAGGAGGCAGCAATGGGAGAAGAAAAGGGAGATAAAAGTAGGGAAAAGGAATTGGAACTCTGGATCCCTGTACTTATATTTCGAAACGTGGTAATACAGTAAAACACTACCAGGTAAATAAAGGCTACGTATTAGTATTTCCTGTAATATACTGTTATATTATTAACATCATTATCAAATCCAACACAAATTATTAAATGGTGTTTTTGATACTCACATATATTTGCTGTAAATAATCAATTTATTTAATAAAAATATAAAAATTTTGCTTTACCATATTTTATAGATATTATATCCAAAATAAATGTTTTCATCAAAAAATAAGTTTTAACAAGAAATAAATAATAACATGTTGATTAAACAATATTGAATGAATTCGAAATCAAAATATGAAATGGTAGTTTTGTACGGAAATATTGAATGAAAAGAAATATTTAGTCAAAATAATTATACAAATCAGCTTTTTTGCATAAAGATTAATTATTTATAAATTAATATTTTAAGAACACATAATTGTGTACAACTTGGTGAGATTTAGATATTTCCTTTGTAGAACAATGTGAAAATCCTTAAAATCACTGTCAGCTGTGAATAATTTCCCCGGGTTGGTATTAAGGATGAAGATTGGTTTTTAAATTCTAGCTAAATATTTATAAATATAAAAAAAAATACAAACAAAAATTATTTGAATAGTGTATTATGCACCAGACGGTAATATTTTAAATGAAAATGCTCAGTGAGTGAAAACATCAATTAACTATTATAATTATTTATTCTTAAAAACTTACAAGCAGCTGTAATAAAACCAGTGATACAATAAATTTTTCTTCGAAATAAAGCATTTGTGTAATAATAAATACTTTTTCATAAAATTAACATACATAAAAAATTGATAAGAAAATAAAACAAGTAATATATTATTAGAAGAAAGAACACAACAAAATTGCAGATTATTCTTCAATCATACAGTTAACATTCCACGGCAGTCCACTGCTGGACATAGGCCTCCCCCAAGAAGCGCCACCTAGCACGATTTTCATCTTCAAATATCCATTTCCTGCCAGCCGCCCCGCCAAAATCGTCGCACCATCTAGCCCACGTACCACGCTACGTTTACCAAGACGCGGTCTCCACTCCAGCGCTGGTCTACTCCTGCCCTTGTTGGATCTCCTACAAACGTAACTAGCCCACTTCAGTTGGCTAAATCAGAAGATTATGTCGGTGACTTAGGTTGGCGTTTCAATTCAGTTCAATTATAGTTCGGTAATTTTTTTTTATAATTCATTGTTTTAATCATTTTTCAATCATAATATTTTCTTAAACTATAGGTATTGGAATACTCGACTAATTATATTAAAGTCGGTGTCGATTAACAGAAAATACATAATATATAATGATTACTATATTATGAATATTTCGGCTAATTGATGATTGTAATATAATCGTCACGATTTCTTTTTGTGAGTGTCGGACGATGTTATTATGGGGTCAAATAATTACCAGTGACTGGGCAGAAGTATGTGACTAAGTAGTAAAAAAAATCTGCAATCCACAATTTGCCAGCCTAGTACGGGTTTAAACTATGGCAACATCCCTCATTTCTGAGGGTGTATTGATAATAAATAATATGTTATAATTTAATTTATATATGAAGTTTCAATACTTACACCACCATTCTGGAAAATGAGAAGAAAAAGTTGTGAATGAAACAAATTTAATTATATAAAACCCTATATAATTGATTTAAAGCCAAATAAATTGATAATCTTTTTGTGTTACGTAATTTAATTTTTATGTATACGCACCTCTAGCTAAACAAAATAGCTCAAATTATTCTTCAAAGAAATAAAGTTTAAATCATATATCTTCATCAGTTTCTAACGAAATCAAATAATTGCAAAATTTAATTCAAAGTAATTACCAAATGACCTTATTCTAATAGAACATTCTGACATTCTTATAAAAAACTAGTTTTGCAATTATTGTTAGTCGATCGATTATTAATTGATTTTTATAATAATTATCAACATCTTTTATTATGACGCCACAATTTTTAATCACATTTTATTTAAATTTTCTATTAGATTTTAAAAGGCTTATCGAAATTTTCAAGCTGTTGTTAAGTCAGATCTTCAATCCTATTGACTGATACTGTCAGCTTATAATATTCGGTGTCATTAATCGTGATAAAAATCTTACCGTTATCTAGAAACAAACAATTAACAATATTAATAAATGTAGAGATCTTAGTAGTTGTCTATGTACACAATTATTAAATAATTGTACCTACGTTCATCTGAAATGTAAACAAAGAATTTGAAATGTTAAAAAAATGTGTAATAGAATTATTAATATTCTAATTACTTATTAATGGTTTTAACATTGTTTTAAATGTAAATTGGCAAAAAAATACTTACTATTTGCTGAGAAAATTAAAACAGGGTATATTTCAATACTTTAAATGTGTACATAATAAAATAAAACTATGTTCGTATGACTTGTTTTTCGTGTACTTACACTGTCCTGGAAACAAACATAAAATATTTTGTAATAATTTGAAATTTATTATTACAATGGATGAAGACATAAATGTAATTTTTATTAAAATGTTTTACAGTAAATGTAATGCAAACTACGCACAAATAGTCCAATTAATTAAATCGCAATTCGAATCCTAATAAAAGAGACATATTTTAACACCATAATTTTTATGTTGCACTTTATCTCATTCATGATTAACTCTAATAATTTATGTTTTATCATTATTAAATTTATTATAAAAGTAATCTTACCTTTACCTAAAAAGAAATTAATAAATTAAAAAATATATATTTTAATAATTTGAAACAGAAAAGATCTTTTTTTATTTCAGATTAACTTTTATTTATTTCAGTATTCATTGCTTAAGTCTTTAATAACTTTACCGAACCTTGAGAACAGTTTTCCCACTCCAGTCAATATATAAAGTAAAGTCAGGTAAAGTGGATTAGATTATTTAAGCAAGCTATGTTTTTAGCGGAGACATAAGCTGGGTAAATAAAGAAGAATGATAGATAGTATTCGCTTTTGTATGCTAAAGATTGGTAAAGAAGCCGTTTAAAAATACTTACTGGTTCCTGAAACAAAATTGAAATGTCGGATATAAAATAATCGAAATCATTTAACTTTTAGAGATCATCTTAAATAGACTTTGTCAACAAATAGGACTTAACTGTAGTGGGTTCGAATCCTGTAGGTGTTTATTTTAAGCCTGGGTGTTTTATTTGTTTTTGTATATGTTTTAAAGACACTCATAACACAGGGAACGTAATATGGGGATATAAGAGATATTTAGAGATAGAAAAATATATAGTGATTACATAGAAATGTATTATAATGAACTGAGGACAAAGAACTAAAAATCAGATTTGAGTCTAGCACAAATAGTAAAATTTATTAAATCCTTAACTAGTTATTAAGGTGGATAGTATCAGTCATATGTAATTCAGATGTACTTACGCCCTTTTTCTAAAAATAACAAAAAATAGTCATTCAATGAAATATGATAAAATAGTTCTAGCTGCATAGTTTCTGATATAGGTCCCTAAGTAAAAAATGGAACTTTAACACTTTTCCCGTGGGTATCGTATGAGGCGTCTAAGTGAACAAATACTAGTAGATGAGAGATACTAGTAGAACATCCAGGATTGCCAGTCCACCTGCAAAACGCAAATAAAGTCAACCGCTGGATAAATCCAGCAGTAGACTTTTACGGTTATATTGAATGATTGATTTCACATTTCTATAACTCTGCATAGCACGATGGTTAAACTGATTGCATTTTGGCAAATAATCATTTAAATTATAATAAATAAATAAACGAAATAAAAAATGGACGACCGATTGGCTCAGTGGCGGGGCCCTCCGCCCGCGGAGTCAATGGTCGCGCGTTCGATTCCCGCATCGGAATAAATATTTATATGGATTTTTAAATGTTTATTCCGAATCTGGTAACCCCCCCCCCCCAATCCACATCCGTGGTTCGCCGCCCGTCACGTCCTGATTCTCACGGGGGCGAAAAGCGACCAATGACGAGCCGTTTCGCTGCGATGAATGGCAGCGGATGGAGCTCGTGGTCTCTGCCAACCCCTGCGGGGGATAGGCGTGAATATATAAAAATAAATAAATAAATAAAAGAAACGATGTTTGAAGTCATCATTACATGAATCCATTGTATCTAATGTAGCAATATCAATATCATCCCGCGGCAGTCCACTGCTGGACATAAACCTCACTTAAAGCGCGCCATCTAGCTTGATCTTCGGTTACATACATCCAATCTCTGCCAGCCACCTTGGGCTATCGTCGCTCCACCTAGCGGGGGTGCGTCCTACACTACGATTGCCATGTCGCGGTCTCCACTCCAGCACTCGTCTACTTCAACGATTGTCGGTTCTCCGACAAACGTGCCCAGACCATTGGCACTTCAATCCAACTTGAAGGGCTATATCGGTGGCTCTGGTTCTCCGGCGAATTTCTTCATTTCAAATTCTATGCACCAGAGAAAGCCTGAGCGACATTGAGCTTGTCAAGGAGACAGTCAGACAGACAGACAATCCCTGTTAAATTGTACGTGAAATTCAACATGTTAAATAATAGATATTTTTTTGTTTATAGAATAAATAGGCAATGGAATAAACAGATCAGCTCATGATAATCAGCAATCACAACTGCCCATAGACGTCTACAATACTAAGGGCACTGCAGATACGTTGCCTCAATTAGAGTTAGGATGTGAATAATCGGAATCGGGGAAAGAATTTAATAGAAGAAGAAGGAGAGCGCAATAGAAGAAAATAAAGGAATGGGAAAAGGATTGTGCCTCCGGCTGCCAGCAATTATTATTATTATTGTTATATATTCACGCCTATCCCCCGCAGGGGTTGGCAGAGACCACAGAGCTACATCCGCTGCCATTCATCGCAGCGAAACGGCTCGTCATTGGTCGCTTTTCGCCCTCGTGAGAATCAGGACGTGACAGGTGGCGAACCACGTCACCGTTATTTTCGACAAATTAGGTATCATCGTACGAAACGCGGTAACAGTAACATATTACCACTTAACGATAATCTATATTATCGATCTATATATCGAGATAACGATATTCTGTGAGGGTTTGGTACCATGGCTCTGCCACTACTAATATTAAGTTTCACCTTGTTTTATCTGTATAAGAAATAATCCTTTATTTAATACATACCGTTTTTTCCCATTGTTACGTGAGCGTGAGCGTGAAAGGGAAAGAATATAAATATAAATAATAAAGTTTATATAACTAACGCTAATCCACCAATACCCCACCAATCCGCATTGGAGAAGCGTGGTGAATTAATGTCCATTCCTCCAAAAATGGGGAGGCTAGTGCCCAGCAGTGGGTCATATATGGGCTGTGAAAAAATATCACTCACGAAATAATTTGCTCAGTAGCGCAATCACCGCTTTCATAGTCAAAAGCGTGTCAATAATAGTCGTGGGTTCAAATATCTCGATAACCCTCCATCACGCATCTTTTCGAAATTTTTGGAATTTTTAAGGGTTTCATTTGCATTACACTCGTACAACAAAAACACTTTTTCTTTAGCATCCAGCGGTGTTTCTTTTAAAAAATCAAGCTTACACATTTGTCAAGGGCCAGCAATGCTTCTGAAACGCCTATGGTCTATGGGCGCCGTTGATTGCTTTGCATTAGGTGACACGCCTGCTCGTTTGTCTCCCTATCCCATAAAAAAACATTCTAAAAAGTATGAAAACAATTATAAAACATTGAAAATCGCTTACATAATGATCCTGAAATATTTTAAAAATAATTTTAGTAAATAAAATGCCATATATAATATAAAAAATAGGATATTAAATTATATGGAAAATGTTAGATATTTTGTATGAAGTGCTTACCGTAAACTGAAAGGACACAGAAAAATTTAAATTTAATATTTTATTTGTAAAAACTCATTTTATTCATAAAAATCAACATAAATGTGCTTAAGCGAGAGATATAATGCCTATATCTTACTCCGGATATCCGGTTAACATGCCATACTGGTACTCTCTCACTGTTTGCTTCGCTTTGTCTACATGCACATAATTTTATTAGAATAATTTAAATTAGTGTCATAATTTTTATTTTAGACACTAATTGATGTTGGTGATTATAATAGCGATAACAAATGACTTTATTTAATTTCCTAAATCCTGGATGCTAAATAACTTACTAAATAATTATATATTACTTATTAACTAATGATCTATAACTTACTAAATACTAAATAATGAAACTTACTGAATACTAAATAACTTCTTAAAAATCATATATAAATAAAAAAATTGTAAACATACCACATTCTAAAAAAGAATAAGAAACAAAATTTAAAAGGCGTTCTTTTTATTTTATTTGAAATAGCAAATCATTTTTCTTATATTATTAAAAATAACAAAAAATATACCTTGGGCTATATAAACAAATAGTAAATATTAAATAAAATCGTGAATATTTCACTGCATTTATAATGTTTAATAAGATGGAATTAACTTACTGTTGTCTAAAAAAATTAATTATAATAGTTTACTATTGTTTACAATTACTTAAAACAAAAAAATATGATAAAAGAATACTACTCACAAAATCAAACTAAACAAAACAATAACAACAATGTTAATTAAATGTGTTTTTCAACAATAAACAAAAATGAAAAAAAAAATCATTCACTTACTGGTATCTGTAATGAAAAGATAAGTTATAACATTAGTTTATTATTTCAAACCTTCATATAAAAAATACTTATCACGAAAGATAACTTACCGTTAGCTAAAACATTAGTGTAAATTAGTTATATTTTAATCGTATATGTACATATATTCTTATTCTGTATGTGACATTTCCATTTTGGAGGTCAGTGACCGTTTTTCCATATTTAGTCCTAATATTCAATCATGCGAATCACTTTGCTCTGCTTTTCACGTCTTTTTTAGTCGTATTACGTATTTTAGACCATGAAATTCTTCTTTTACCGTGGTCTCCAATCTTGTATTAGTATAAAAATAAATATTAATTTGTTTGTCCCATACAACATATTGTATAAACCGTTCATTCGATTACGTTGACACTTCGCTGAGTTTTTTTTTGGCACGCTCGAGAATTAGTATATCTCATTTTCAATACGTAACATACGAGGTTTTAAGTTGTTTGCGTTTAAGAACACAGTTTTTTTCTTTAAGTGACATAGCAACGCTAGTAATTTATAAAATGTACTCATACCTAATTATTTTTTTAGGTTATTCTCATTTGTTGATAGTATTCACACTTATATTCGATTTATAAAATATATCTTAGTTCAGAGTTTTGACAAAGCGAGGTCAATGGACCCCCTTTGGTTCCACAACATGATTGCCAGCGGTCCGTATATACCTATTATGTAGTAATTCGTGCATCCATTGCTTGGTTGCTTACTCCTTATTGCTGAGCGGTAAAATAATAAATAATAACAGTAATTAATAATTACGTTATTTTCTTTATCCTATAATATGATTCAACGTCCTTTGTCTTTTTTTTGAAATTCTGAATGTTTATCGTTTTAAAAAAGTTTAAGAACTACTGTCTTAATGCGGCGGTGATTATCATCCACCAGGCGACACTCTTGCTCGTTTACTTTCTTATCCCTTAAAAAAACTTACCACTACTGTACTAGCCTAGAAACAAAAAAATATTTACAATGAATTAATTATATCTAAACATGTAGATTTTATTTACGAAAGACTACTTTCACTTAAAATTAGTTAATGTATACAAAAATATAAAAAATGTTCTTTAAAAACGTAAATTTATTTTTAAATAACAACGTAATTTTTTTTTACTCGAAGATCTATGTTTACACGATAACGAAGTGATAGCTTTCGGGGAAGGACCGGGGTTTCGCCAAATTTGTGTATAATAATGGTAACGTATACCACACACATAGGCAATCCAGTAAAGTAAAAGTATGGGAATAAAGAATTTTAATTTTATATTTTAAAAATTGAAATAAATAGAATATTAATGAAATAGCTTCCCTATCTACTATTTGGAAGAATAATGGATCAGTATAGTGCGCTTTTCCCGAACCTCTTTTCCGTGCGCTATTTCCCGATCGGCATGACATTAAAACAGTCAAAAAATAAGCCTTTATCAATCCCGAAGACTGATGGAGTCTCGCGTTATCCATTACTTTGCAGAAATCCATTACTATGTGGAGAGTCAGAATTCTTACTTAACAAAGATCCGCGACAAGCAAACAAGCTAGAACAATAATGATGTGAGTTTCTTTTTCAGGAAGAAATGAATTTATGGAGAATATAAGCTTGGTCGATAACAAATAGCGATACGTACATTTCCTTCGACGGGTTTTGTTGTATCCTAGACAAGAAACATGTATTATATGTATTCATTTATTTTATTTATTCATAATTTATTAATATGTAATTTACAGAAATTAACTCACAGTTTTCTCAGTTACAGAATCTGCATTCTAATAAAAACGGAAAATCACATTAGTTTTTATTATTTAAGTGCATAAATACTACTATTTATGCACTAGTACCCTATGATATCATACATTTTTTCATATCTCATATATGACCCACTAATAAACCCGGATCTTCCCATTTCTGAAGGAACGGATAAAAACTTACAACGCGTCAACGCGCAACAATCAAAGCTATGATGATAGACTGATGGCAGTATAACCATGAAATGAATAATGAAAACAAGACTAGCTATAAAATGTTTCCAGCTTTTTTAATTATTAATAATTATTGCTCCTTCAATGCATATTCGATAAAAATAAATTAATATTTAAATTTCATTGTTTTTTTTGTATGTCGTGTATTTAGCGAGATGCGCTAGGGTGCCAACAGTAGTGATTGAATATCCGAAAGGAACTCGTACAATTCAATATATGTACTATATTATCACTTAAATTAGCGATCATTTGGAGTCGGAGCCCCAGGAAAGATCTATTTTGCAGTAAAAAACTAGTCGCTAATATTTGTATGAGAGCACAGTATGTATAGATATATAAAATGTTAATCTTTGTTGTTCTAACAAGTTCTCAACAAAATATAAAATGAATAAAATTATTATAATATAGTTACTCAAGTAGGTACTTAGTAATTTACAAAACATAAACGGGTGCAAAGTAAAAACAGTCAATTATAAAATGAATGATTTTCACAATATTCCTTAATATGATTGCATACGTAAATTAAATTTATAACACTCGCAGCGCTGTATATATTTATAATTTTATCGAAGTTTTCAAAACTACATATGTATATCTTACGGTTTCTCCGGTTGGTGCCTCTGTATCCTAGAAACAAAGAAGATTAATTTTTGTTATAATACATCTAGCAATTTGTCGTATTGTTACATGCATTCGAAACGTACGAGGATTTTCAAGTCGGAGGCTCCAATTGTAGTGTTAAAGGTACAATTGAAACACAAAATTAAAAAAACACAGTACGGACCAATTATATCTTTTCTTTTCTTTGATGGTTATTATGGCAATGTAACATAATGTTGAGTAATAGAGACATGAAAAATGTTTCATGGAGGGTTTCCCCTCCATCAAACCATTTATTTGTGTATCTCTTTATTTAAACGTTCGTGATTATTTATCTTAAGACTAAAGGCTCCGGCAAACGTAATCCAATCAAAGTTGGTATTTTATATAGTTTTGGATAGTAAATCTATAAAAAAAATACTCTTTAATATATAATTAGATCCCGACAAGAGCGCCACCTATCGGATCTGAAAGTATCCTATCTTTCAAGCTGAAATCAATCATACACGCTTCAACGCCCAAAATTTCATTGAAATCGGTTGGCTGGTTTCCAAGGTTATAATATTACATATTGTATGTTACATATAATATAATATACTTTATTTTTGCTTATGTATATTAAATATTAACTATCTATTTTTATGGGAATTGTTGATAATTAGTTTAGTGTAACAAGATTTTTATACTGGCTGTGGCTACCTTATGTAACACTGCTATCTTCTGTTAGTAAATATAATAAAGTAAATCAAATATAAAATTTGTTCTGTTTTATAACATAAATTATATTATATACTTACGGTACTTATAACTTCGGAAGGAGCAGTCGACCCCTGTAATATTGAAATATTTATTTCCTTTTTATGTGCGTAGTACAAACACTTCGGTAATTAAATAAAATAATACTATTATAATCGTCACCATGATCTCATTTTGTTTCCGGGACAGTGTAGTGAATCTAAAAAGTGATAATATATTCGCCCATCAGATCAGATTTTTGGTCCGGGTACGTCCTTCACTAACATTGGCATTCACTAACATTGTGGCAATAGAAGGACCAGTGCAACACTCCGTTTTTCAGATCTTTGCCAAATTTGATCAGCCCAACTAAATCAGTAATGACGATTTATTGACGCATTTCATTTCGAATCATATTCTTTAGAGACTACAGCATAATCCTCATAAATAATACGTTATTTTTAGTTGACAACCTAATCGACTGAGTGGTGAGGTTACCGCCTACGGAGTCAGTGGTAACAGGTTCAATTCCCGCATCGCGATACCTATATGTATGGTGTAAAGATGTTTATTTTAAATCTGAATGTTATATTGTGATGTAAAGGGTGATTATTCTTTCTTTTCTTTCGGTCATCATAATCCGCAACCTCCATGTTAATAGGCGAGAAACAAAACCGATGTCTTTTTGGTTGAAAAAAATGTTAACAATTCAAGCTAAAAACAATAAATGGCTATATACATCCTTGCATCTTAATTGGATTGTATCGTGCAAAAATGAAGCAACACACAAATTGACAAAATAAAGATATTGACGCTAAACAATCGAAAAGCAACACTAGTTTCTAAATCAGTATTCAACTTCCTTTAAAATGATACATATAACATGATATAATAGACTAGAAAAATGCTATTCTGTTTCGAGTAGTAATAAACATTATTCATGTATTTGTGTGATGGAGCATTTCTGTTGTGCAGTCCATTTATTATTTTCTTACTGTCTATAACAATTGTTAGCTAGCTTGCCATTAGAGGTTCGCATAAAATTTACCGATTGTCAGACGAGCTCATAGCCTTTTCACCAGAAATAAATTAAGCAAAAAAAATATTAAGGCTAAAAACTTACAGTAGTTTCGGAGGGTTCAGTCCCATCCTACAAATAAAGAGCCTCTTTAAAATGAACGTCATGAATACTTTGTTGAATCAAATGTCAAGCTATTTATGAAAATATACGCAAATGTGTTTGCTAATAATAGCTGGACATATTTTATTTTAAAATAATTATTTATTTTACGCTTTATAGACGCGCAAATTATTAATGTGTCTTGTTACAGGACTCGCTCACTGACAAAAGGTTAAGTAAGAAAAATAAAGTAATTGTTCTTTAATAAGCAGCTTATAAATGCGAAAGTTTGTGAGTATGGATGTATGTTTGTTACTCTTTCACTAAAAAACTACGGACGGATTTGGATGAAACTTTACAGTAATATAGGTTATACATAATGATTTTATGTAATTTTGGTCGTAATATAACGATACATGTCAATTAAGTCGGAAAAAAATCTGGCCTCTGAGAACTATCTTGGCGTAAGCTGCCTAAACCACTGGAGTTATACAAAGATGATGTACCGTAGGATTGTTTGTCTTGAATAGTTCTAAATAAAAGTCCGCGAAAGCATATCTACTTTTTATGTAGAAGCCACTATGACCAAAATTGTGAACCATAAATTAAGTAAAAAAAATATATATTTAAAATGATCTGTCACGAAACTTAATGTGGCAGACCAAATACCACGCGAGCGAAGCTGCGGGCAAAAGCTAGTCAATAATATTTTATAAATACTTACATCGTCCTGTGTAAAATCAAAATTTATGTAATTATTAGAATTAACATTTTCAGCGCAGAGGCAATAACAGTTGGTGGTAGAATTGAAACATCGCAGTTTGGACAATCCATTGGTGATCTAATTGGTGGTCTTATCGCTCATTGGCTAAGAAACCGAATCGAAGTGAATGGTCGCGGGTTCGTTTTTTTTTATATATATATTCACGCCTATCCCCCGCAGGGGTTGGCAGAGACCACAGAGCTCCACCCGCTGCCATTCATCACAGCGAAACGGCTCGTCATTGGTCGCTTTTCGCCCTCGTGCGAATCAGGTCGTGACGGGTGGCGAACCACGTCGCCTTCATTTTCGACAAATTAGGTATATTAAATTCGTCTTAGTGAATTCCACGAGCCGCAAGGGTGGATGGAGGTCAGCCCCAGTAGAGCCCTGCATGCTGAAGTAAGGCACCATGTCCCGGGGAGCCCGTCCCCGGACGATCGGATTCGTTTCTTGCATCTGAATAAATATATGTATGTATTCCGAAACACCACCTGGTTGCCCCACCAAACCCACTTGATTCCAAGAATGGGGAAGCCCTTGCAGTGGGCCGTATATGTGATGTAAAAAAAATAGAATTCATGTATAATATCGTATTATATGTAAAAGCTTACCGGCTGTAAATATAAAAAAAAAATATAAATTATATTAGAAAGAAAGATTAATTATGACTTTTCCCGCCAACTTACATCAGTGACGTTGTGCTTTTATTTCATTTTCATAATCTTATATTATTATCAGTTATAGTATTTAATTGTGGTGGCGTATTATGCAATATAGTTCGATTAAAGTGTATAAGTGAAGTAATATGAAATAAATGCGTGTATCGTAACTTTTTAAGTTGACTGAAAAAGTCCATAGAAGGTTTTTGGTAAAATTGCCACCGTTTTATCAAGACGTAACGTGATGAGCTGACATGTTACATTTCAAGAGATTGGATATTATTGTAAATTACTTGACACTGGCATAATAGTTGTAACTAATTGCCATTAAAGAAAAGGAAAGAAAGGAAGATTAATTATTTTTTTATAAAAGTAGGGATTCCCTACCGTTTACCGATACCCCACAGACCTTTAGAATATCAAAGGTACAGTAGGTATACAGTAGGTATGCGCTGACTGTCTAAAGGTTATGTAAATAATGGAAGAGGGGAAAAGTAAGTAACGAAAAAAACATATAAGCTAACAATGATATTTAGTAAAACATGAGATATTGGTTTTGGGAAAAAACTACAGGTCGGACATCAGATATAGATATAATATAATATATAGGTAATACTTGCATCTTTACAAGTATATTTGTAGTTTGTCTGTACTTCTTCTAAATGAATGCATTCGGGTGAAAAATATAACTTTTCGAACGTAATACTATATATACCTTTTACACAACGAGAAAGCATCAGCGATTGCAACCTTATAGGCTACAATTTAAATGTTACTTTCACATTTACGAGTTTTAAATATTATTAATGGAGTCAGGCGTTACTTTGCGGAAATCCATCACTATATGGACAGTTAAAAGTTTTACTTAGCTAAGATCCGCGACAAGCAAAACAATAACAGAAAATTAATAATGTGTGTTTTTCCGTTGGGTTTAGTGGATTTATTTGGAACTTAAACCAAAAACTTACCGAAAATCGGCCATCAACTCTCCACCCACCAACCACTATACACAAACCAAACACACATTATCACTTTTCCATCTTGTAAACGACACGTGTTTCGCCCCAACACGAGGCATCTTCAGGTATAGTAGACTCTACGGTAGACAACCGAAAACACTTTTTTAAATATGTCAACCCTTAAGGAGTTCATTTTTGTGTCGTTAAGTATTAATGACATTAGGCTACCGTCGAAACAAATAAAGGGGGAACAGTAATAGTTAGGTCAATTAAAAAATAACTTACGACTGGTACGGATGTAACGAGAGCGAAAATCGAAAATACACAGATGAAACTCGTCATTATTGACATTCTGTGGAAATGTTTTATAAAAAATTATTGTCATTGACGTATGCAAATAGCATTAAATAACTTCGCGTGTCCTAATTCTACGAGCTGCCTTACACAGATCGTAACCTTATCTAATCGAAAGCGTCTCTTACTACGCTTGCCAAAACGTGGTCTCCACTCCAGTACTGCTTTTTTTCAATGTATGTCGGTTTTCCAATAAATGTGACCAGCCAATTGCCGTTGCTAATTTTTATTTTTTCAACGTACTTAAATCTAAAATAATATTAAGGCCGCACCACGAAAACCTCGCAAGTCTTATCCGGCAAGCCGTATCTTTTTTTTGTTCAACAATTAGTTACCTATTTTTAGGTGTTTTAAATGTATATTTAAATTTTTAATATTTATATATGAGAACTATATCGATCATTGATTCTCCGGCGTATTTCACATAGCATAGCTTTTTGAGTGAGTTTGAGTTTGTGGAACAGACAAACTATCAATGTCTGCATTTCGGCACCTTTAAAAAGTATACAGGCAGGATGTGCTGATCGCAAACTTGCATCTTCAGGTTATGAGAATTGTAATTAATACCAAAATATACATGTAAATAATCCCACCTGTTTTTTTTAATGTAAGAAAATATCAAACAACACATTCACAATATTGCAATATATATGTATAACAAAAAGTACTTGAAATTTTATAGTTTTCAATATAATTGTAACCCACTTCTTTTATATAGCTTGTAATATATTTAGAGGAAGAGAGATGGCAGAATAAAATTTATTACCTACACTTTTATTTCTAATAAATTTTGACTTGTGTATTGTGATAACATCTCTATACAGAAGTATTGAAATGCCAGCGAGTTTTTAACACAAGCAGAAATAGCTCAGGTGGTAAGGATTATGCTTACGATCTCAAGTTGTAGATTCAATTCTTTCAATGGATTATTGATGTGAACCATATTTTCTTTGGACAAGGATTTTTAGCTTAGTTGGAATAATTAATAAGAATTATAATAATATCAAAACATTACTAGTCTTCTTTTTTAAAGTAAACAAA
This sequence comes from Baronia brevicornis, assembly GCA_031353405.1. Lineage (NCBI taxonomy): Eukaryota > Metazoa > Arthropoda > Insecta > Lepidoptera > Papilionidae > Baronia > Baronia brevicornis. Next base: position 614,974 of record JASFAT010002214.1, on the reverse strand, counting down.
TATTAAACTCATAAATATATACTTACTGTTTGTTCTGAATGATGGGACTACCACCTTTAAGGTGAGATCCAGATAGAGATTAGAAAAATAATAAAAATCTAAGAAATTAAATATGAAGTATATTAAATAGAATTTGTATTATGTAATACATGGAGTAAACTTTATATACATATGTATAATTTTTTTTTCTCATTTCGCTTCATCAGTTTTTTCCTGATATGTTATTACACCCTTTTCTATAAGATCAGGAATTTCAACGGCAAGCCAGGGTCCAAGCTGAAAGAAATAAAAATCTAGAATTAATGGGTATATAAGCAAGTGGGTAACCAGATAGTCAATAACCAGTATGACCTGTACATATCAGCAACACTAAGGTTACAGAAGGTGGGTTGCCTTGGAATATGGATGTGAATAATGGGAGGGAAAGGATTTAATGGGAAGGAAAGAAGAATATAAAGAAATGGAAAGCAATTAGCCCTTTAAATCCCAAACACAGAAAACTATTACCCCTTAATAATGTAAGGGTGTAATACTACTCAAGCATATCTTAGTGATTAACTAAACAACAAATAAGGCTTCGACCACTAATTGATGGCCATTTAAAACAAAAGATCAATTACAACAATAGGCATACATTGTTATGGGCAATATTCCATTATTATAAGAGAGGTATGTATTCATATTTGTCACATTTGGGTTATAGATGAAATTGAGAGTTGATTCGAACAGATGGTTGCTTTACTCGGAGGTTACAAGGCAAGAGAAACATCTTATACATTCTAGCATACATTTATAAGAAATAACTTGAGCACAAGCAGTGCCATCCAGCAGATAGAGCTCCAAACTTCCCAGTCACATTGATACAGAGCCCGAATGCCAATTAGTATGTTGTAGCACATATCAGTGAAGAAAACATTCTGCAGATGGTGCTTTTAAGGAAGGACCAATTATTGCTGGGTGTCTGGGTGACCAATTAACTGGGAGGAAGACTATTTTATATTTTACTGAGCATCTCTTACCCCAAGAGCCATTGCATGTGCTATACCAAACTTAGGAACATTTCGTGCCCAAAGTGGTTTGAAGTGGTCTGTAAGGCATATCTTTCCACCTCGATACATTTTTGCAGTCTTTCCATCAAGACCTGGAAGTGCTAGCTCAGGAGCAGTAGTCGGGTATGTTATTGGAATCTGTAATGTTATAAATGTAATATGCATTATTATTGACATGCTTATACACAAATAATAAGACAATTAAACTGGTTGTACAATTTTATAACCATATAATACTTACATCAAATTCCAAATCAAACTCATACTTTAGCAGATTATGGACATACCAACATTTGCCAAACCATTTTGTTCCAGTCTTGTCTGATTCCAAACGAAACCAATCATTATCGGCTGCTTTATTGTTTTGTACATACTAAAATAACAATTTCGATTAGGTATGAGTAAGGTATGAATATAAAAACAGTGAAAAATAATTATTTTCAAAAATTAACAACATGGAACTGTAATCTCTAACTTCCTGTTCCACAACAGAGCTGACTTAGTCAACTAAAAGCCAAACATGCTCTTCTGTATTTTAGTTTATAGAAGTTACCATTGCTGAGAGGAGCTAGTACATATTATTGGCCAGTGCCTATGTATTGAGATCAGGACTGTTTCAGTGGACCTGTTGGTTCTACTTAAACTATATTGCAATATATTATTATTGAATAGGCCAGTGAACATCTATTTTATTAGAAAAGGAATAAGTGTAAAAGACTCTTCTTTTTTCACCTGTTATAGACCCCCATATTAGATGTGACACATCTTTACAAAGACTTTACAAATGATTTACTATTTTGAAAGAATAAGAGAGCTATTTTAGGTGAACTTTATTTTGTCTCCTGTACATACATGATTATGGTTTAATGGTTTGCTTCATAGAAGGGTTATACCCATAGTCGCCACACCAAGCTAGATGGTGCAACTATCTGCGCAGGGCAGCTGGCAGAAACTGGATGCTGTGACGATGATGATGATGTGTGATGCCAGTAGTGGAGTGTCACGGGCTGTTGATTGATTGATTGACAATTATGAATTACTTTACCTTTATCAATGCCTGATATTCTTCTTTCAGTCTGTTAGGCCATAACTCCTTGTCTCTTGGTCCTGCCTTTGTTTGCAACAAGGGTATACTACTCAAAGTCTTCCTCGTACTTTCATCTACCATTGCAATTTACACTATACTATGTAGCTTAAGATCACTTACAATAAAAAACTAATTAAATTAAAACTTATAAACAATTCAATTGTCCACGAAGAACAATAGTTTTTATTGTGGAATCATTACAAATATTAGAAAGTGGAAAAAAAATTATAATTTATATACATGTCAACTTGATAATCTTGACATCCACGTGTCATGACGTATAAATAACACAGAATATAGTGCTAGCAGAAGTAAAAATGCCATTAAAACACTTCGATAAGTGCATAAAATTTTATGTTTAGTTTTTTAGTATCAATGACAATATATTATTTCATTTAGATATACCCAGACAACATCAAAATGTACCTTAGACGTATGATATAAACGTAGAGATCTAAGTAATATAATTGTCTCTTAATATGATAATAACGAATCAATTTCTCCGTTAGAAATTTAGGTCAAGAGAAAAGCTCGCTAGAAAAATAGACAATTATACATAATATTTATTAACTTTAAACTTCTTGCAAGTGAAGTCTTATCTTGCGTTGGACTATTGATGTGGATTATTTTCTATCATAAGCATTACAAATTAAGTTGGAAGTTTTTTTTTTTGTTTTTTTTTGAAATTTATTATAGAAACATTTTCCCAAGATCTCACGTGCTTCTACATTGCTTCTATATCGAATGAATCAATTCTACAAACGTACCTATGCTTGAAAAGTGCCAGCACTTCCATGAATGTTTCAATAGAGTTGTAATTTTTTTGGAATGATATCTGGTTCAGGATACATTTTAAAGTGGATAGGTATGGTACATGCCATTATCACTATCTGATATCTTTTTCTAATTCTGACTTGCTATGTGGTACATAAGTTAATCCAGTTTAAACAAACCATCGGAGTTTTCCCGCCAACTTACATCACACGTTGTTTTTATTTCATTTCCTAATCTTATCTTATCTTCAGTTATATCTTTTAAATCTAGTGGCGTTTTATTCAATATAGTTAAATTAAGGCATATAAGTGAAGTGATATGTACTAAATGCGTGTATCGTGACTTTTGAAGTTGACTGGAAAAGTCCGTAGAAAGTTTTAGTAGAATAACCACAATTTTATCAAAACATAACGTGACAGACTGACTAGTTAGACTAAACAAAAGATTTTTATATTATTGTAAATTACTTGGAAACTGATATAATATTTATACCTAATAGCCATCAAAAAGAATAAAAGAAAGAAACTGTCTATTGTAGCTGAAAACCTACAGGTCCGTTGTCAATGTCAAGTCCAACAAGTCAAGTGTCATTTCGATTGAATTTAAGTGTAATAAAATTATGTATGCTGTGAATCTGTGATTTAATTTAAAATGTCAATTTTAAACTAATGTAAAACAAAGCAAACGTTATCTATTATTATTTAACAACATTACGTGAGTGATTTTTTTTGTAGAAGGAAAAAATTCTTATATTCAGTGCTTAATACAATACATTAAAATGTTTAAAAATACCGTGTTTTGATAACAAATATTCTATTTGCAATTAATATATATTTTATAAACTTGAATAACCATCACATAATTTACCGTTTTAATATTTTGTTAATTATGAATTTGTTACCTTATATGAATATGCTATCAATTAATTTTTATGATCACCAAAGTTTAAAAATTGTGTTAAAGGTTCAACAGCATTAAGTTTAAATAATACATATATAATTTTACTATCGATGATTAACTAAACCTCTTAGTCTTATTTATGGGTATATAATGAGTACATCAGTGGTGATAAACCAAATATAATGTTACCAAATAGATTTAATAAATATAAATTTCATAATATAAGTTATCTAGTAAATTAACTAAAATGACAAATAATTTAAAAAGCACCTTGGGTCCAGCAGTGGACTGCCGCCTAATATTGAATATTGAAAATGGAAGTTCTTTGTATGGTTAACTTGTTAGTTATATTGGTATAAATTAAATGAAATTGGATTGTATGTTTAAGGAAAAGAAAAGTTAATAACGTAATAAGTTGTATTGTATATAAATTTTTACTTATAACTTCAATCTAAACTCAAAACATCATGTTTGACAATTAGGACTCTCAAATTAAAAAAAATCATTTGATGACTTATAAATAATGGTTGAGGTTGTTCGAATTAAACATTAGTTCATAGATAGAAGGAAACATAATGATTCTTTTTATTTCATAGAATATTCAAAATGGGTTCAGAACAGTCAATGCCACCAAAGAAGCTGCCACAAAGGGCACCTCCTGTAAGACGAGTTTACACTATTGCTGGCCCTAATATGACTGGTAAGATAATTTTAAATTAAATGTGCATTGATAATCTACCTATTCTTCTAATGTGTATCAGAGGCTTAGAGTCTATTTAGTGGATAAGATTTGAAATTAATTTATCTTAATCACCTTTAGTAATAAAACTAGTAAGCAAATTGTATTATATTAATTAATTAAATTGTATTATAGTAATGGTCTGGTCACATTTGGTAAGAAATGACAAGCATTAGAGTTGGCAAGGGCTTATCTGAGGCTAAAGTGGAAAACACTACAAAAATATATATTTTGAATATTGATTTATATATTTTTATATATCATTCGGAATGGCAAATTTTCATGCAACAATATCCCTGCACAAAAAAATGAATGAAAGTCCACAATCGTTTCAGTGAGGTTTATTTTCTACATAATGTTGGACTCATAATTATCAGAAATATAAACTTAAAAAATATTTTTTCTCACTGCCTACTTTTGATGTCATCTAATCAGACAATCTTAAATCATATCCAATGGAATACTTAGTATTAACTTTAAAAAATATGTATATTTTTATTTATAAAGTAAGAATGGTTTTATAAAATTTTCTCAAAATGAAAGAAGTGTATTTGTGGGCATGTGGTACTCAACGGCAAACCAGATGATTGTAGAAGCCATGGAATGCCTAAGCTCAGATGGCTAGATTGAACCGAGGACAACTTAAAGGCAATCAGTGTGAGGGGCTGGAGGGAAGGAGGAAAGAGATCAGACTGGAAAAATTTACTGGACCAGGCTAAGGCCCACCCGCCGCTGTAATGCCTCGATGATGATGAATGTTCCTATTAAATATTATGGATTAAAAATCAAATTTTTGTGCAGATTCATATAGAAGTAGTGATGCAACAACGAGTGGCAATAATTCACCAGGTGCCAGCATTTGTTCTGACTCTGAACTGCCTTACATATCATATACAGTGGATAGACCTATAGGAGGTATGTTGACGTCCTTAGATTGTCATGAAGAAATGAAACACATTAAAGTATTTTTTTATTCATTATTGTTTTTTTACAGTCCATACTTCCAATGTTCGGTACAAAGCCGCTTCATTTATGAAGGAATTGACGGAACTCACCATGTTTGTCCGGGGCGAATTAGCAATCTCATCCTTTGTGACTTACAAATTATTTCGTTTAGACTATGGTCTTAGTGGTAACTCCATGTTACCCTTAGTTTACCCTCTATTTCTTAAAATAAAAAACTTAACGTAAATTATCAGGCTAGTGACAAGCAGCAATGGTTATTTAATCTAGATTTTGATAGCTAAATGTGTGGTCACACGGCTGCATAGTGTCCAATAAATATTACATATGAAATAATAGGTTATATTTTATCCTGCTCTTTCCAGTACATGGCGTGTCGATTTGATTTTTTTTTATACCTCAATCACACATATATTCTAAATCAACATATATTGTAAACTTGAGTTATATTGGTCTGTAAATATATAGAATTTGTTCATAAATTGATTATAGGAGCACTTAATAAAAATTATACCTTCATAGACTCACCAAAATCGTCATCAAGAAATCAAAGGATGGCTGAGAACAAAAAATCGCTACTACAGCGGCGTCAAATGAGCCTACAAGCGAGAAAAAACAAAAGAGCCAGGGATATTGTTGTTGTTAAGCCCGCAACTGACACTCTACTTGATGAAGATATACAAAGATTACAGGTAAATATAGAAAATGCAATGAAGTTTCCTTTGTTCATAATTCAACCTTACATACAGGAAAAACATAGTGTAAGGTGTATAGGTATGAAGATTGATGATAGTAGAGGTTTTATATTCAAATTGTTGTCACTAGTAAGATACATATCTTAGAGTTACTATTAAGAAAGTAAATATTCAGTTTAATAATAATACCTTTACTTTCAAAATGTTTACATATGTTATAGGATTCTAGATCCCTCACTAGGATTCCCTGTGTTATGAAGATGACTTTCTTTAGTAAATAATACAATATAATAATACAAACATCAAAACAGTAGACAAAAAGAAAAATAAAAAAAAAAACACTAGTGATATTATATTAAAAAATGGAATTAGATAATAAATTATTAAAGGTCTAATTTTATTAATAAATTATTAAAATCTGTATGTGTGCAGATGTGTGTGTTTGTGTATGTTTGTAAGTGTGTATATGTGTTTGTAAGTGTGTGTATGTGTGTGTGCTTTTGTGTGTGCGTGCGAGCGTGCGTGCATGCTTGCGTGCGTGCGTGCGTGCGTGCTTGCGTGCGTGCGTGCGTGCGTGCGTGCGTGCGTGCGTGCGTGCGTGCGTGCGTGCGTGCGTGCGTGCGTGCGTGCGTGCAGCAGCAGAGTTATATTAATAAACGAGTATGCTTATTTCAGGAAATTCCGACATTTCTGCCTATTATGAGAGGGACACTTGGCTTGCCCGGTGCACGCGATCCGGAGGTAGTCGCTGGTATGTTTACACGCATTAAGACCATTGGAGGCTGTATTTTTTTTTTAATTATTGAAGGAGAATAAACAGTAGAACAATACAGGAGTAACTTAAAATATTACAATATAAACTATTATTATTGTGTAACATTATCCCTGAATACTTTGCAGCCTTTTCACAATTTTAAACGAACCTTGTGCACCAGTGCATCTGAAATCAAAGTTCCAATACCCCAGGTATTGGAACTTTGACTTTTGCTTCTAATAACATCGATCTCCATTCCTCGGATAATCTTAAACTTCTTACTTCTTCACACCACACTGGCTTTATCTTTAAATCCTTCACCTTACGGGCTATAAAGCTCTAGAATGACATTCGAAGAAGTCGAATCCGCCTGTTGTACATTTTGTGCAAAAAAGTTTATATAAATAAAAAAGTAAATTATCCACATCTTCTTTATGTATATAAGAAGGTAACATACAAGATGAAACTAAATCTAACAGATAACCTAAATTATAATAAGATAATAAAAAAGAAATGCAGAGAAAAAGTTAAGAAGAGCGATAGAATAAAAATTAAAGAAAAGAAATTCATTACAGTGAAAACTTACCTCCAGGTCTTGACTACAGACCGTGGGTGAGGATGGCGACTCGCTTCCAGGCGCACTTGTCCGCGTGTGCACAGCTGCTAGCAGCAGACCAAATAAATTTAGCTAGTAAAGTTAAAGAGGTATGTAATCACTGCAGCTGCGGAAATATTCAATTACCTTAAACCAGGGACTGCCAAACTTTGTTGACCATCGCCCAGAAAGAGGTTCATCAAAAACTCACATATTCAAACCTTTACAGAATGTATTTTTTTTATCAACAATTTTCTCTTTTTGTGTAGTTTCCATTTCTTTCATAAACCCAATCTTAGCAAAGAAAGTTGGGTTTGTCCATCTGAATAATGTATTTCTCCAAATTAACGCCTGACTCTATTATTCATTTTTGCATGTTCTAAATCACCACATGTGGGGGCTAATTGCGGGAAAACAGAGCGGTCTAGAAAAAAGATCAGTAACGAATACGGTGTACAAATTTTTAACTTCCTAATGTTTGGTGGGCGAAACGCCAGTATGTCCAAATTCCGGAATTCCTTTACAAATTACACTGAACACAACACAAACATAATGGGCGGTCGCCCCGTGACGGTAGACGTTTTGAAGGACTCTTGTTTTATATAATGAAGCGGTTTTAGAAAAAAGCGATGTGAATTTAAGCGGGGGAAAAAGCCTTGAATAATTTGAAGTTTTCTTAGCAAGCAGCGCCACCATCGGCGCAGACACGAACTAAAGTCTTCGAACTTCAATTTACGCGCGTTTTTTACTGGCGAAGTAAGAAATGTAGCTCTTGATAATGAAGCACGCGAGCAATTTTGTTATTGTTGGGGATAATTTCGGCCGCTGAATTCCACTACCGCATAACTCGCCACAAGGAAAAGTATCATACCTACCATCTGGATGAGTGGCGATCCAGTACGGTGCGTTTTTATAGAAACTTATTCCCATCCACCACAACCCTGTGGAACCATCAACTTTCAATGGTGTTTCCGAACCGATACGACATTGGAACCTTCAAAAAACAAGCCTACACTTTTCTTTAAGGCCGACAACGCTTTTGCAATGCCTATGGCCCTACGGATGTCTATGGGCGGCGTTGATTGTTTTCCATTAGGTGAGACACCAGCGCGTTTGCCTTCCTATGCCATAAAAAAATTTGGATATATAAATAATCGTTTTAACAGGCTGACACTGAGATATCTCGGCTTTACTCGCAAGCTGTTGAGCGGCAACGAGCTAACGCAAGACATGCAGAGAGACTCTCCCGGGTTCGGGAAGTCGCTCATCAACTATCTAGGTGTAAATCCTTGCTCAACCAGGTAACAAAAATAAAGTTATTATTATTATATATGGAATCATTCATGTATTTTTTACTATGATATACACTAGTAACAAGGCACTAATCTTTGGGGACATATATATCCCCAAAGATTAGAGCCGTATGATCACCCCAGACTGAGTCAATTTATCAAAAGCTGCCTGTTCATATCGTATACGCATCTACAACAATATACCTCATGAATGAAAACAATTGAACACAAGGTTAATTAAAAAAAGACTATATGAATGGCCTATAGATGGCAATATTTATAATACTAAGGACTTTTTTGCTTTAAAAGTTGGATCGAATGTATGTAAAAGATGAATCAATTATAATTTTAATGACAATATAATAGTTTAGTTATGTATTTAGATCTCTATGTATGTAATAATTAATGAAATTTGTACGCCATAAGTGGCAATGTGATGGAGATTTTATACGTCTTTTTTCATCTTGTTATACCTCACATTATGCAAATAAATAATTATTATTATTATAAAGGAAACGTGTATGCCAAAAAAGTTGAGGCTCCTCTATTAAGGCTAGGAAATAGGGATGTCCGATCTGTTAAATTAAATCAATATTAATCGCAACCGGTTAAATCGATTCGCGATCTCAAACGAATTCATCTGAATCGATCGTTCAAAGATAGAAAATCGTTCGATCATTCAAAAATCAAAAGGATTGTATTGTATGTAAAGGTGTATGTATATTGACGCAAAAAAGAGAGTGATGAGTGTGTATGAAACAAAGAAGTGCCAATATAGCAGCAGATGGAGATCTGTGATGTCTGGCTATTCCTGCGGGAAACAGGCGTGATCATATGTATGTATCTATGTATTGTGGGGTTGACTACACAGAATAAAGCCAAAAGTGTATCCTAAGCGGTCACTAATCCCAACGTCGGCGACTATAACGCTACACGTCAAATGTTTCATACATATTATGTTATAAGATTTTATTTAATTAAAAAAATGTCTCTTTTTTTTCACAGTCACTTCAAGACATCGAAGAGTTAAATCAGATGCTGCCCGAAGACAAAAGACTGGAACCGTTCGTGTGGGTAGACAAGCGTGACACTTAATGATTGTCAATAATTCTTCTATAGCATAGATAGTTAATTGACGCTTGATAGAGTAGCATTCTATAGAAGCAATTAAGATATCTAGGAATTATAAAAGTATAAGTTTCATAATTTTAGAGAGAAATACTATACTAGTAAAGAATATCGGCGTTAAGTGGTAGATTTATTTCGTATGATGAGTGCAGAGGTCTAGAGGACCAATTACTGTCTCCTCTCTTTATTCTCTACCTTCCCCCTCCAATTAAATCCTCCTATTCCCAATACTACATTATAATACGAAGGGTTTTGTTAGGAATTGCTTTCGCAAGTTTTGGGGATCGGGACATCCTCGGCGGAGGTATAATAGTATGAAAAGTATATTATGAAAAGAGTAGATAAAGCAACTAATCTTTTCGGCGGTGGTATGTTCATTTCGAAAAAAAAAACGGATTGGACAGTTGTCTATGGTATATAACTAAATAAATTCAACAGTTTTTATATTCTTAAAAAAAACCGAGTTTACAATTTGTGTTATGGCTTCAGACTTACGTCTGCGTGAGCCATAAGATAATTTGTCTTAACCCGTTTCAACACATCAAAATGGGCGCAATAATTTGCCTTATGATGCCAATCGTAAATTCATCATTTTTTTAAATTTTTATTAGTTATTTCGTTTCCTCTAACGAATTGGGTGTAGAATTTATGTTTTGGCGCCCATGATAGTTCAACAGTTATTACTTGAAATGTCAGCGTCAGGTAATATTTTTTGAGGGGATTTTAATGGACCAGGTTTATTGTTTTTGTCTTCCTTCAAAATGCGCTCCTAATATTTATATCGCTTGAAGCGTGACGCTTTTCGTCGTTTCGAACTTGTCTCCAGATTGTCATTGTTCTTCAAATATATACCTGAACATGTTAATTATCACGTTTTCTATAAATCGTAAATTATATGAAAAAATTTCAATTTGTGCTCCATTGTACTTTGAATGAAATCATGTGTATTGAATTAAGACTAAGTATTGTAAATTATAATTAAATTAATTGTAAAATATAGATATTTTTATTAATATATCTTTTATTTATTTCTGTTTTTATTATATATGCACACACACATACACATATATATGTATGTATATATATATATATATATATATATATATATATATATATATATATATATATATATATATATATATATATATATATATATATATATATATATATATATATATATACATATACGTAGCTTTACAACCTACCAAACTGAAACGGGAAATACCCTATTAAGGAGAGAGGATGAAACAACACATCGCGGGCTTATATGAACACGATGGACGGACCATACGACTGACAGCTGACACCCTACGTGTCCACGCAGGACTCCCACACTACCACACTATATTTGCGATAACACGGTCAGTGGAGACCGTGTTTTCGCTTTGTCTACTTAAACGGTATTAGCAGATTAGCGAATTGCCTCTTCAGTTTCCTAACTTGAATAGCCATGTCAGTTCTTCGGCGGAATCCCTCATTTCGCATGGTAGCTTCGAGAGAAAATAAAACTTAGTAAAAATAAAGATAAATTCTGAATAAATAATTAATTCAGTAAGTGACACGTACTTGACCTGACTTCTGTATTACAGTACAGTAGATATGTATTCTTTGACATGAGAAAAGTTACAAAACCATAGTAAAAAATGAGACCCGCATACAATCTCACTAACCAAACCCAACCCAAATTACTTGGTACCGAAGAGTTTATAAAAGTATAAAATAAAATCCGCCAGAAAACTAGAGGTAACCTATATACGTTTCCATCATACCTACGGTATTGCGGATGGCGTCTTGCTCATTTGGTTTTCTATAACATAAAAAAAATGTCGCTCTTTATATTGGCGAACTAAAGTGGCTACGAAATGCTTACGTTTGTTGGAGAGCCAACAATCGGAGTGGAGACTGCGTACGTAGTATCAAAAGTCTTCATCTAGATGAAACGACGATGTTCGTAGAGTAGTTGGCAGAAACTGGATGCGTGTTAGTTGAATTCGGGCTAGCCTTGGCGCTTCCTGAGGGAAGGCTATGTCCAACAGTGAACTGCCGTAGACTGGCGTTAATGATGATGAATATATATTGAGCAAAACAATTAAATAGTTTACATTAAAATATAACTTTTTTTGTGGAAATAAATATAATACCAAACAAATATATTTAATTAAGTTTTGTCGCAAATCTTAGCTAAGTCCACATAGTAATGTGGACTTAGCTAAGATTTGCGACAAAACTTATCGCAGATCTTAGATAAGAAAAATTCTGACTGTCCACATTAAAAAAAAAACACCATATCAAAATAGGCTTCGAGCGTCATGCAACTTTCATAGTATATTTCACAATGTCCAACGTTTTACACTCGCAATATAAGACATGACAGCGTTTGTAATAAAGAATGCTAGCTACCCATTTCAAACGAATGTGGTTTAAATTTTGTCATAAAGTTACGCCACAGTGCTGTGTGGATTCGCTTTGAAACTAGGAGTTACCGTTCTATAATAATTTTTATTGTAGGCGTACATTATTGTGTCTAACATCATCACTTAGGTACTACTAAAAATCTTGTATTATTTATACTATATTATAGCTCATTACATCGTTTCGTACGGTGAGTGTTTTTGCGGAATGTGGGATCGAGTTCCCACCACTTGAGCACAAACTCTGGAGCGACCGTTCTCCTGTCATTGGCTGCCATCGCTGTAGATGGTATTTCTAAAGCGTCCTTTACCGTATATTGGGTGCGTCGCGGGCTTTATATAGGTATTCGGAAGCACAACTTTTTCCACTTTCTGTACTTCCTGCCTTGAATATAAAAGAGGGTCAAGAAAGTAAAGAAAGAAGAGAGTAATCGAGCCAGCAGCTTTGAACGCTCATCAAATAAAGCGCAGTAGCAAGTTACTAATCGGTCTGTCGAAAAGAAAAGGTGATAACAAATATGTGTATACTAAAATAATCGTAAGAAGCACCATGCGTATAGCCGAAGATCGGGCGAGGTGGTGCGCATTGAGGGAGACTTATGACCTTGCACTTGCAGTGATAATGGTAATAATATCCACGCTAAAATAAGAAACCCATCTAAGTTCACCATCTAAGTTACCTTTTATTGTATTTACATGTTTTTATAAATCAATTATAAATAATTATAGTTGCATTTGACCTTATAAACCTACCTATTGTTTATTCGTAGTCTGGGCACAATAAAGTATTGCATGCTACGCGAGATTGGGTATTTGATTTCAAATATTTTATCGTAACTCGCTGTATACATCTTGCTTCTAAGTTAATAGAATCAGTGGCATAGTAGTCAGTAGTCACCTAAAAACCTTGCAAAATCTGTTTTGCAACGCGCTCTATGCGCCTTCAGTTCATATTTTCCTCGCGCGCAAGTTAAACGTGTCAACTGTTATTCAATTTAATGCGGTGAGTTAAACACTTATAATTTAAAAGATTGAAAGTGTTCTAGGCGTATAATTTATATATAATTTGAAAAAATCTTATTAAATATTTTCATTAAAAAAAAAAAGATTTAACTAAAAAATTTAAGTCTCAGAAAACAACATTTGTTTAAAATTGTTTATGGAATAAATGCGGTTCTTATTAATATGTACTTACGCTAAAGAATTTAGATGACACATAAAAATTAAAACCGAAAATTGCTATAGCAATCTCGAAAATTATTTTGCTAACAGAAAAGTTATGTATAAGTAATTTAACAATTTATAAAATCTTAAATATTAAGACTATCAAGAATATTTACTAGTTGTTTATGGTTAAAGTTTCACCATAAATTTGTCTATTTAAGAAAATATTTACATAATACATAAAAAGCGTCATTGGCGGTAATTTTTTTTGTAAACTCACCTATAGTTATTTCATAATTCTTTTGACGTTTGATTCAATATAGTGGATTTGAACATAAACTTTTATTAAGACGTATCGTGATTAAATTTAAGTTTAAACAAATATACATACATATATACCTATTTAACTCTTTTATTTAACACTGGCATAAAACAATTATTTCTAATGACTACCAATGAAGATTACGAAAAACAAAAGTCACGTGTATTTATATTGTTAGCTATTAGAATTTTGTGTCTAATAACAATATATCTTCTAACAATATAACTCTTTTTTATTATATTTATGCTATTTCGAAAAATAATGGTGATATAACTTCTTGTGTAATATTTTAATATAAGTAAAAAATAAGTATTTGGTTTCACCGAACCTCGTTTCAAGGTTGTGCTGGGTGATTTACTAATGGTCTTGTTACGTTTGAAGTTATCTACCACTATTTCGTGATATGAATATACAAACATACCTATAGAGTGTCGGTCAACACACATCCTAATACACATATGTACGTACGTAGTCGTTTATGGCAACATTAATAAATATATAATTACATTTTTTTAAAATATGATAGTTATGTAAGTTACATAACTTTCATATAAGGCGTTAAAGTCTAAAAGCAAAAAAAAATCCGTGTTTAAAATTTGTTTCGTGAAAACTTTATTTTGATTGATAGGCAAATAATTGCCTAGTAGATACGGGCAGCGAGGTATTCGGTTGAAAAAAAAACAATCTTTGATCCCCAATACAACCCCCATTCGTGCAGTGTCAATACCTTTTGATTTTGGTTAATATCTAGCTGTGGACTGTCATGGCTGCATTCTTGAAAATGATGATAATGATATTTGTATTTATTTCATTTTGAATTAAAAGTTTCTATATGGATTATTATTTTTTATAAGTACTTTGAAGTATACTAAACAATGACCAAATTATAAGTTGACTGCAAGTCTACTACCGTGCTGTTCAGTCGCAGTTTTTTATTGCGAACGGTTCAACTGTGGAACGCTCTATCATCTATCATCTACTCAAAAGAAGTAGACAAAAAGCCGGCAACGCATTGGTGACGTCTTCAGTGTTCCACTATGAGTAAACTGACCATTTTTTTAAACTTAAAACGGGGCGTCTGTCTTCAATATTAATATTATA